>OX243987.1:22402500-23002500 GCA_945859715.1 Apamea sordens | reverse complement strand
GGCGTGGGCGGCGGACGCTCCAGCGTGCGCCCGTGCACCACCGACATATGACGCTCCAGCATGTACCTGCGGAGACAGACATCGTGAAATCTATCATAGAGGCCTTAATTATTTAACCGTATAGTTCGGAAGCGCACCTGATTGGACCAGAACACACGAACCTACGCCAGCTCAGTAGTGTGTCTCATTGTAACCCAGAATGACAACGTACGACATCCTACATTAATTATGCTACCCAAAAATCTCATATTTCAACGCCATTAAATTTTTCAAATGTAGCGCGCAACGTTTATTAATTTACTGTTGCTGTTAGCTTGCATCATCCCACTGCTGGGCAAAAGCGTCTCCCCATGACTCCTAGCTCTTCTTCTACTTACGACTACGACTTCGATCCAGAGCTAAAGTAGACCACTGGTCGTTTGTTTTGTCCAGCTCGTCCCGCGGGGTCTGCCGCGACGCCTTGTAGCTGTGTCAGGGCTCCACGTGGTGGTTATTTTGGCCCACAGCTCATACGGCGGAAGTGGCCAGCTCAGTCCCACTTCAGCTTAGCAGCTTTTTGAGCAACGTCAGTCTGTGTTTTGGAGCGCAGTGTGGTGTTGTGAATATAGTCTGTCAATTTGATATTGAAAATACTGCGCTACATTGCACGTTTGGGCTTTTGAATGTTTGTTAGAGACCAAGTCTGGGATCCATAGGTCAGAATGGGAGGGATGCACATGTCCACAATGTTTTGCTTTAGGGCTGATTTTACCAAAGTCAGAAATCTTTTATCCGTGGAATAAAATTACCGGTTCATTTTCGGTTGAATAAAAGTTGCTCGTGTTGTCTGGACTGAGAGAGACTAACTGGCCTGTAATGTTGACATGCAATGTTAATTACTGAACAAAGGTACAGATGCCAGCACATCAAGCTACTACAATCTGTCAAATATCTATAGATTTTCAACTTTATCGCTATAGCATTAAGGTTCAAGGTTGATTGGGAAAATTTTTCAGTTTCGGGTAGCTTGACCTGCTGGCGTCTGTAGCTAGTATTGAATACAATCAAGTGTTTTCTAACTGAACAGACAGCTGTGCTGCTGGGGAGTTTGTTGCGCCACTTCTTCTTCCCAGCGATAACACTAGGAAGTGGTGAAGGGCGGGCGTTTTTGAGGGACTGTCTTTTGTAATTTTGACGTTCGAAAAGTGCTGATTCTCAGCCTAATTTGAATAAATGACTTTTGATTTTGATTTTTGGCCCAACTAGTAGATGTATTCATGGACATATTGCAGTTCCTCACCATTCAGTCTGATCCTATATTTAGTTGTGTATGATAGCTTGGTCTTCGACATGTTCATCGCCAGTCCACCCTCTAGGCTTGCATCACTGAGTTGGTTTAACATGAGCTCCAGTTCTGCCACCGTGGAGGAAAGCAAAGCGGAGGTTTGTTAACCGAACCCCGCCGACTTCAATGCCGCATCTCTCCCAATTTGCCGATTCAAGAGCGGTGTTAAAAAGTTTGGAAAGCGGGCCTCCTTGTTTTACGCCTTTTTATATTTTTATTTTATTTTCGATACAGAATGATGGTCCGTCTGGTTTTAATCTAATTGAAGCAGTGTTGTGTAGATATACGTTACGAAGTAGGTTGATATAGGTGGGATCAATAGCAATAGCATCGTGTCAGACTAATATTAAAATATTTAGTATTAATTTACCTTGTAAAATTTATTCTTTTTTTTTTACATTGATTTACATTCTGTAATTACTTAACGTCACACCCTGACTTATTACTCTTTATTTATTTATGAAAATCGACTACTTTTAGAATGTTTGTAAATATGTGGGCACCATGTATCTATCACATAGTTAATTTATGTCATAGTTTCATTAATCCATTTTAATTCTTTTACCTCTTGTGGTATAGTAATTTTATTTTAGATGCATCGTCTTCACATATAATTATATAATTAATGTATGCAAAATATTGGAAAACATTTTAAAATAGTAACGGTAGAGTTTCTTGCCCACTCTTCTCCATACGAAAACTACCTTTTGGAAGAGGCGACTAGAATCAATTCTATTTTAATGTAATTTTAGACGTTAAAAAGTGCCTTTTATGTGCCTATTTAAAATAAATGATTTGACTTTGACCTTTATAAAATACTAGCTAACCCGGCAAACGTTATATTGCCATATAAATTATTTCTAGCTGCCCGGCACTACTTCGTTCGCGTGGTGTCCTACCCCCTACCCTACTCCTACCCTACTCCTACGCTACTTCTACCCTACTCCTAACCTACTCCTACCCTACTCCTACCCTACTCCTACCCTACTCCTACTCTACTCCTACCCTACTCCTACCCTACTTCTACCATACTCCTAACCTACTCCTGCCCTACTCCTAACCTACTCCTACACTACTCCTACCTTACTCCTATAAGTAAAACGCTGATTGATTGATAGAACCTAGCGGACCCGGCAGACGTCATCCCACCCGAAAAAGCAGCGCCACCTACCGGGTCCAATTAATGCCTAAATAACCTTGTCCTGACAATAATGAACACAAAATAAAAGAATTATCCAATTTGGTGCAGTCGTTCGAAAGTTGGCGTACATAGATTTCGATTTTTTTAAATCGGCTCAGTTATTTTTGAGTTTATTCATTACAAACACACACACACAAATACAAATCTTTCCTCTTTATAATATTAGTATAGAAGTATAGACGAAACAGTCTTGAAAACAATATGATTTATTTGGATAAGGATTTAAACAGAAGTATGAATGGTGTGGTCTAATTTTGGTCGGCATTTCTATCAACTTTTAAAATGTAAAAAGTGGTTATTGTGACAACGATAATAGTTGGATAATAGTTGATATTGATATGTTATTTAATATTGTAGAACAAACTTTTGTTCTATCATCAATAGTTGCCGCAGCGCATGCGACGAAAGACGTTTAGGGCACTTTTTTACACCTTGGGTTACGTTACTTAAATTTTAGTAAGGATCCCTAATCTTTTCTAGCAATAAATGTAGCCTATGTCACTCAGGCTGAATGTAGCTTTCCAATTGTGGTTTTTAGGGTTCCGTAGCCAAATGGCAACGGAACCCTTATGGATTCGTCATGTCTGTCTGTCTGTCTGTCTGTCCGTCCGTATGTCACAGCCGCTTTTTTCCGAAACTATAAGAGCTATACTGTTGAAACTTGGTAAGTAGATGTATTCTGTGAACCGCATTAAGATTTTCACACAAAAATAGAAAAAAAAACAATAAATTTTAGGGGTCCCCATACTTAGAACTGAAACTCAAAATTTTTTTTTTCATCAAACCCATACGTATCTATGGATAGGTCTTCAAAAATGATATTGAGGTTTCTAATATCATTTTTTTCTAAACTGAATAGTTTGCGCGAGAGACACTTCCAAAGTGGTAAAATGTGTGTCCCCCCCCCCCTGTAACTTCTAAAATAAGAGAATGATAAAACTAAAAAAAATATATGATGTACATTACCATATAAACTTCCACCGAAAATTGGTTTGAACGAGATCTAGTGAGTAGTTTTTTTTTAATACGTCATAAATCGTAACGTAACGGAACCCTTCATGGGCGAGTCCGACTCGCACTTGGCCGGTTTTTTTGACATCGGCACAGCAGTTTTTGAGTTTATCCATTACAAACATACACACAAAAATACAAGTCTTTCCTCTTTATAATATTAGTATAGACAAATGTGTAAATGCGTCGCTATTTTGATAACAGTGGTGGTCTAGGCT
Organism: Apamea sordens; assembly: GCA_945859715.1. Taxonomy (NCBI): domain Eukaryota; kingdom Metazoa; phylum Arthropoda; class Insecta; order Lepidoptera; family Noctuidae; genus Apamea; species Apamea sordens. The sequence goes on along the minus strand of OX243987.1, from coordinate 22,998,746 downwards.
ATAAAACATAGAATCTAAAAATTTCGAGCACCCAAACTCTATTAAAAGGAGCAGTAAATAAAACATCGTTTAATCACTTGACGAATTCATTTGAACAATGGATGAATTCGTCAAATGTGTAATGGTAATTAAGTTTTTTGACATGTGGATATCGAAGTTTCGCGCCAATCGAGTGTTTACATTTTTATTTCACACAAATATCACACACACCTGTGTACCTACCTAGATACGATTGAAGATTTGTTTATTATTCAAGATATTATAAACAACAAGAAACAGATGAATAACGAACCTTTTTGAAGTCGGTTTAATATAGGTATCTAAATACCTATACTCCATTTATAATAGCATTAGAAAAAAGAGGCTCGTAGAAGCAGGAATGCAAAACATTTTATTTCAAAGTTATGATGAAACAATTATAAGGGAGATGCTTAAATTCTAATTTTCTAGCGTTTTTTGCAATTTGCAGGTCAGTGTAAGGTTGTATCTTAATAAAAATAATATGATGCGCAACAATAAGAAATATGTAGGCAATAATACAATTTTAACCTTAAAAATCATCGATACGTGCCTTTAAATTAGAATTGCTCCGAATTCGTCTGATTTCGCGGGCTACTGCAGCGCATCCACCTTAATTTAAAAATTATGCTTTATTTATAGTAACGTCTTCATCACACATTACAAACTTACAACAAAATGAATGAATGAAACAACCGATCATCATGATGATTTAAAAATTAACATTAATGGAAATAATAATCATGTTTTTAAAATATTTTATTTTAAATAACAACTACGTTGGTGACATTTCTTCGTCTTCATCATCTAATTTAGTCACTATCATCTGATGATGAAGATGAAGAAGTTTCACCAACGTTAATTTGTAAATTCGGTAGAATATTATAGTGAAACGAATAACGTTCCAGGTATTTTTCACCCCTGCTTCTTTTAGGTTTTTAGCATTGACACTGTAATTTTAAATTGGAGTTAAATAATATAAATAAATGAAAGCCACATAATTTCATAAGATAAAATTAGTTAAAATGGTTACAATTAAGTATGACAGCTGCTGTAAAAATAGATCATAATAAATTCGGCGTCTATCGTAATGTAACAATGTTTATTGTACTTTTGTTACAAAGTGTGCATTGAAAATAACCTTTTTTAACTTCTTTCTAATGCTATTGTAAATGGACTATAATTACTTATTTACTAATTTTAAAAAAATTACATCCTAACCTCACTCTCCGCGTAAGTATGTATTTATTAATAAAATTATTAATTTCATAAATAGTATTTATATACTATTTATGAAATTAATAATTAAAACTAGAAACTAAACTAACTAATAATTAAACTTTTTGGTATATTTTTTATGAACTGCTTATGCAATTCATAAAAAATATACCAAAAAGTTTTATTACGTTTCTACAACGTTATTCTAAACTCGATTTGTACTACACTTATCAATTATCATATTAACAAAAGTTAATTTATGATAAGTGAAGTAGTAAGTATTAACAAAAGTTCTTTTTGTAAATATATCGAATTTCGGAGATTTAAAAAAAAACGAAATAACCTGAAACCTAGGTACTATATCTTGTTTGTCATGTCATACTCGAACGGATTACCGTTCATACGATTCTACATTAAAAATAACTAGAATAAAATATAATAGAATTTTTATTCAAACGATTATCATTTTTTTTTTCGGAATGAAGTTCCTTATCGACTGTGGCGAAAGGGGGCTAGACGGAAAAAATTAAGACCAAAAGTTGGAACGACACTTTTTGCTATAGGTAGTTGTAAGCCGTGCGGCGTGCGCGTGTTTCTCTGTCTGTCTCTCTCTCTTATAAAGCAAGCCAGTTATACTTCGTTCCATCCGGGTGTCCCTTGACACCTCTCAAGTTTTTTTTTTTGTAATACCTGCATGCCAATTCTCGTAATTTAAAACGATCAAAATTTAGTCAAGAGTCTCTCGACCACAAACAAATGTTAAAAACTTGTCAAGATGTAGGGAAATTTGACGTATTTTTGACTGATATTTGAGACTGTGAATAAATTTACCAGAATTGCCCCTCAGGTTTTATTACTAAAAAAATAATAATAATCTTTTAGTTCGTAAAATCATGAGTGTTTAAAACGATTCTGATAGTAATAAAAAGATAAGGTCATCATAGTCTGCCTAGCCTTTTCCTAACTTTGGTGGGATCGGCTTGCAGTCAAACCGAATACAGCTGAACAAAAAGATAAAGTAGGTATGGTTTGTTAAGAAAATGTCATTTTTTCAATTACAACAAAGCCGATTTTGAAATAATAATCTGTTTATCATTAGGCGCCACTCATAGCGCCATTACATTCGCCGAAATCATCATTTACCGACACAATAAATTCATTATCTTCAATATGTCAATTTATTTTGTTGAGAATAGTGAGTGAGTGTACAATTTACCTAGCTGTAAAAAAGCAATTCTCAGGGTTTTTTTTAAAAACACGAAATATGACATTATTCATAATCATCATACTTTTCATGAGTTGCCCACACACGGAGGGGTTTCGGTATGCCACGAATGGTCGAACATCCTCGGACCGACGTCGGTAAGCATTGTTTAACCTTGAGGATCGTCCGTGCGGCTGTTATTGTTTAGCCACGAGTCTCTCCCCGTTTTAAATCAAAATATGATTACAAAAGATTGATTACATCATTCATGTTGAAATTACACATGTGACAACGTTACAGGAAGTTAAAAGTGTCCGTAATAAAAGAATTAAAAAAACCGGTCAAGTGCGTGTCGGTCCACGCACAATGATGGGTTCCGTAGTTGGAATGAATTTTTCCAAGCACAACATTGTAGTTGAAAATCATATTCTCCAAACTCCATTTGCAACTGCAAATGTAAGTTGGTCGACTATTACTCGTAAACTTGAAAAGCCTACTTAGCTGTGATAGTTTTCCTTTTAACTTCGTTATAAAGGGTCTTCCAATAGAGACTTCCGAATTTTGACAGTCGATAGCGGCCGTACTGTTGATCTATCAAATTGGCTGTCATTGATTCAGTCTGTTTTGCCAAATCACCATTTATTTGTTTTTTATTGGTTCACCTACAATTGCTTACACCGATTCTATGCTAAATGTAACATACCATGGCGTTCAACAACACGTGCAAATGATAAAATTGTTTTATCAAGACTCTCTTTTTTGTTTTTTTGAAGAGATTGTTGTGTTCGGGCAACGTTCTGCGCGCTTCGCCCATTTTACGGTCGCCATAATCGTCCTACCGTCAGGACTATTCGTAGTGCCACCACACTGCGAATAGTCCTCACGGTAGAGCCATTCCATTTCCATTATCTCCATAACGTCTTAGCCATAGTCTGACCGTATTTCTCTAAAACAAAAAAAAACAAAAAACATTTTTAGAACCGTATATTTATGTAACTTGTAAGGAGTGAATGTAATGGTAAAATAGCCAACTACGCGTTCATCACAATCAATAAAATAAAATAGGTATAAAAAAGCACTTACTGCTATATTAAGTCGACGACCAATTTCTCTAATTCCAACATTCTGCTCATATAAAAATATGATTTTATGTTTGGTATAGTCATTAAGTTGCGACATGATGCTTTTTTACACCAAATTGCTTAAAAATACACGTTGTTCGTCGCCAATCCAGCGGTTTGATACCGCTAAGCCACAAGAACTTGTTGGAAATACGCGAAATTAAAGATTGGGTTGTAATTATGTAGTGTGACTTAAAAGCTTTTCAACTTTAATGTCAACGAGATAATGATTAAAATAGCTTAACAAAATGATATACCGGATGACTTTTTTTACCGTCTTGAAAACAATAGGGTATAATAGGTGAACGGAGTAGAAGCCTATGGCATAGAATTTCTCGTTTTTTTTTTTTTTAATAACATACAAAGAAATAGATCTAGCTTTAAATACATTTGAAGTAAACTTTTCATATTAGAACAATAAAATCTGAAATTATGAAAAAAAAATAAAAACGACTTAAAAATGTAAACATTCAAATCATACGCACCCTACTAAATGCGCGTAATTTATCAATGAATTCGTAGCGACTATCCTTTGAAGCCGGCCGATAGGCGATAGAGTACTCGCCGCACATGCCGTCGATTACCCATTTCTGCGAAAAATATCAAAGAAGCCGACCGACGGCACACGAGCCGCTTGCGCATCCCTCCCGCCCGCACCCCGCGCTCTCTCCCTCTTTCATTTTAGTACTAGCTATCCCTTTTCAAATTTCAGTCACCTACGATTAGTCACGGTGTGACGTCCGGTTGCTTTCGTATCCCCGCCCCGTGTGTATCATGTGCCCGTTGATAGTTATCGTAAACATGCCAACCGAATATTCAAATGTGGAGTACCTAGCAATGGTGCGATTACAGTATGAAGGAATGATCGAAATCAAAAAATAATAATGTTAATAAACGGATCACCTCGACCTTGGATTTTTTGGTTAGTGATGGCACAGTAATGGGTAATTCCACTGCCATTTACAAATACATTAATTAATTGATTAATAAACACCAATTAAGAACTTAGTTTTCAATCGCCTTATCTTCGATAACATCACCTAACGTCAGATTTCTCAATTAAATTAAAAATAATAATGTTATTCTAATGAATATTATACGAAAAAGTGGTTTTGTACCTACTTACTTATTTATCAAGTTAAAATCTTAAAAATACAGATGAATAAACTTATTAAGTTATTACTAATTCCATTTACTGAGTGATTGTGTAAGAATTTTACCTAAACAGTTTTGTTTTTTACACAACAGACCTTAGAGTACCTACTCGCCACGGATAATAATCGTTGTCTCTGAAAACCTAAAAAGTACCTATTCAGCATGCGCGGGCGCGCGCGAATTTACCTACCTCTCAGCTGCTCTGCTGTCGTACGTGAACCCGTAGGTGAACTCTCACGCACACATAAGAGCTTCTGTGATCGTGCGCAAAACGCTGAAATATGCGCGCCGTCGTAGATAATATTACCGTGTCGTAGCTTAGCAACGCGAACGGGGCGACCGAACGACTGTAGACGTTCTCGCTCTCGCATGTATGAACGTCCTTTTAATTTTGCTTGAAGTACAGTCGAGTAATTCTTGCTTATTCAAGTATTGTTTCGATTATTAAAAAAAAAATATTAGATATTTTTTTTTATTGTGTTTTTTTATTTTAACGTTTTTCTTATTGTGGGTAAATTGTTTTGTTTTTTTATTTGTAGGTTAGGTTTTCTTATTATTGTGTTAGGTTAGTACTTATTCTTTTGGTGCGAGGCTTTTTTAGTTAATTGAGTATTTGATTTAAGACTGTTGATGTTAGGGTATAAATTGATTAGCAGGCACATCAGGTTTGTCTTATTATCTTAGTTTATTAGAAGTAGGATATTAATGTTATTATGTTGATTTTGAAAACGTTTAAATGCGACTGTACAAGCGGCCGCATAGTACCTACAACTTTCATTCATGCGCAATCGCAGTTTACGTTCTTTACTATCTCTTATTTAGCTATTACTAGTTTTACGCACGGCCGTAGGTTGGATACTTTTCATGATTTTGAAGGATTTTCCGAACTTTTACAATCTTAATGGTATTAAGCAAATATCCTTGTGTATGACTTCTGTTCCACTTACACAACACACCCTATTATTTCCGAAACGGTAAAAAAATTCATCCGGTATAATGCCGGTGGCCCCGACAATGTTGGGCGGGTTTACCTTAACCTTACGTGTTAAAGATCAAATTTGCGTGTCTGTATTTTTACTGTATTTGTTCATCGAGTCCTCGAGCACTTGTCTGATGAGCTCATATAAATTGAATAAACCTTAATGTTACAGGCAGAGGGTCCAAATTCGTTTGTTTCTAGGGTGGGTCAGATAATATTGACAACAGACTGTACCACTGACGCCGGTGTTACCCTAATGAAGAACATTTTTAACGCCTGGGAAGAAGCATAAGATTCTATTGGAATCTTTTGCGACCTCTCTAACGCGTTCGATTGCGTTAACCATGAAACACTTCTGATGAAACTCGAGCACTATGGAATTAGGAAAACAGCACTTGACTTGTTAAGATCATACCTGAAAGATAGAAAGGTTATAGTCCAAAGTAAATGGCGTAAACTCATTGGGGTCTGAAATGAGAATGGGCGTTTCTCAAGGTTCGATATTGGGTCCATTCCTCTTTTTAGATTATATTAATGATTTACCCCAATTACTTCAAAATCAACCGAAGATGGTGTTATTTGCAGATGACACATCATTGATCTTTAAAATAGACCGACGGTCAGAAAATCTTGACGACGTGAATAACTCTATTCTTCAGGTCCAAGATTGGTTTACGGTAAATAATTTAGTACTTAATGAAAAAAAAAACCAAATGCATTAGATTTAAATTACCTAATGTTAGAAGTAGCGAATGTGACATCATATTGAATGGCCAAAAACTAGAATTTGTTAATCAAACAGTTTTCCTGAGAATCACGCTAGACGAGAAATTACAATGGGGACCTCATATAACATCTATTGCGGGGCGGCTAAGCTCGGCCACATATGCTGTTAGAAAGATAAGACAGCTAACAGATGAAGAAACCGCGCGTTTGGTCTATTTTAGTTACTTCCACAGTATTATGTCATATGGCATTTTACTGTGGGGTCGGGCTGCTGACATTGAATCCATTTTTATTTTGCAAAAGAGAGCTGTCAGAGCCATTTACAATCTACGTCGCCGCGAATCTCTTAGGGAACTATTTAAAAGGGTTAATATTATGACGGTACCTTGCCAATTCATTTATAAAAATATTATGTAAGTATGTAAGAAAAAATCAACATCTTTTTAATAAAATAAGTGATAGACATAATTTTAATACTAGAAATAAAGATAAATTAGATCAACCTTTTTTCAGATTATCTAAATTCTAAAGTACATACATCTTTTATGGGGTACTGTGTTAAATGTTACAACAAAATACCTTGTGAAATATTGCAATTAAATGAAAGAAAATTTAAAACTTATATTAAAATTACACTTTGTAAGCAAGGATATTACAACTTAGAGGATTATATCCAAGATAAGAATGCTTGGAAACATGCTGGTCCTGCTCCATAGGACAATCTCTAGAGTCTAGACAAAATCAAACTGGTTGCTAATGTAATTGTAAAATTTATTCTTTTTTTTTTATTCTCTTTGACATTGATTTACATTCTGTAATTACTTAAAGTCACACCCGGACTTATTACTCCTTATTTATTTATGAAAATAGTCTACTTTTGGAATGTTTGTAAATATGTGAGCACCATGTATCTATCACCTAGTCAATTTATATGTCATGGTTTCATTAATTCATTTTAATTCTTTTACCTATTGTGGTATAGTCATTTTATTTTTAGGCGCTCGAAGCGCTCGGGGCAGAAGGTGCAGCGGAACAGGCGCCGGCGCGGCGGCTCGCGCGGCGCCGGCGCCTGTGCGTGCGTGTACTCACCGGCGCTCGAAGCGCTCGGGGCAGAAGGTGCAGCGGAACAGGCGCCGGCGCGGCGGCTCGCGCGGCGCCGGCGCCTGTGCGTGCGTGTACTCACCGGCGCTCGAAGCGCTCGGGGCAGAAGGTGCAGCGGAACAGGCGCCGGCGCGGCGGCTCGCGCGGCGCCGGCGCCTGTGCGTGCGTGTACTCACCGGCGCTCGAAGCGCTCGGGGCAGAAGGTGCAGCGGAACAGGCGCCGGCGCGGCGGCTCGCGCGGCGCCGGCGCCTGTGCGTGCGTGTACTCACCGGCGCTCGAAGCGCTCGGGGCAGAAGGTGCAGCGGAACAGGCGCCGGCGCGGCGGCTCGCGCGGCGCCGGCGCCTGTGCGTGCGTGTACTCACCGGCGCTCGAAGCGCTCGGGGCAGAAGGTGCAGCGGAACAGGCGCCGGCGCGGCGGCTCGCGCGGCGCCGGCGCCTGTGCGTGCGTGTACTCACCGGCGCTCGAAGCGCTCGGGGCAGAAGGTGCAGCGGAACAGGCGCCGGCGCGGCGGCTCGCGCGGCGCCGGCGCCTGTGCGTGCGTGTACTCACCGGCGCTCGAAGCGCTCGGGGCAGAAGGTGCAGCGGAACAGGCGCCGGCGCGGCGGCTCGCGCGGCGCCGGCGCCTGTGCGTGCGTGTACTCACCGGCGCTCGAAGCGCTCGGGGCAGAAGGTGCAGCGGAACAGGCGCCGGCGCGGCGGCTCGCGCGGCGCCGGCGCCTGTGCGTGCGTGTACTCACCGGCGCTCGAAGCGCTCGGGGCAGAAGGTGCAGCGGAACAGGCGCCGGCGCGGCGGCTCGCGCGGCGCCGGCGCCTGTGCGTGCGTGTACTCACCGGCGCTCGAAGCGCTCGGGGCAGAAGGTGCAGCGGAACAGGCGCCGGCGCGGCGGCTCGCGCGGCGCCGGCGCCTGTGCGTGCGTGTACTCACCGGCGCTCGAAGCGCTCGGGGCAGAAGGTGCAGCGGAACAGGCGCCGGCGCGGCGGCTCGCGCGGCGCCGGCGCCTGTGCGTGCGTGTACTCACCGGCGCTCGAAGCGCTCGGGGCAGAAGGTGCAGCGGAACAGGCGCCGGCGCGGCGGCTCGCGCGGCGCCGGCGCCTGTGCGTGCGTGTACTCACCGGCGCTCGAAGCGCTCGGGGCAGAAGGTGCAGCGGAACAGGCGCCGGCGCGGCGGCTCGCGCGGCGCCGGCGCCTGTGCGTGCGTGTACTCACCGGCGCTCGAAGCGCTCGGGGCAGAAGGTGCAGCGGAACAGGCGCCGGCGCGGCGGCTCGCGCGGCGCCGGCGCCTGTGCGTGCGTGTACTCACCGGCGCTCGAAGCGCTCGGGGCAGAAGGTGCAGCGGAACAGGCGCCGGCGCGGCGGCTCGCGCGGCGCCGGCGCCTGTGCGTGCGTGTACTCACCGGCGCTCGAAGCGCTCGGGGCAGAAGGTGCAGCGGAACAGGCGCCGGCGCGGCGGCTCGCGCGGCGCCGGCGCCTGTGCGTGCGTGTACTCACCGGCGCTCGAAGCGCTCGGGGCAGAAGGTGCAGCGGAACAGGCGCCGGCGCGGCGGCTCGCGCGGCGCCGGCGCCTGTGCGTGCGTGTACTCACCGGCGCTCGAAGCGCTCGGGGCAGAAGGTGCAGCGGAACAGGCGCCGGCGCGGCGGCTCGCGCGGCGCCGGCGCCTGTGCGTGCGTGTACTCACCGGCGCTCGAAGCGCTCGGGGCAGAAGGTGCAGCGGAACAGGCGCCGGCGCGGCGGCTCGCGCGGCGCGGCGGCGCCCTCGTGCGCCTTGCTGTGCGCCGCCAGGTTGTACCTGCGCAGGCGGCGGGTGAGCGCGGGGATCACGACACACAATACTACGACTACAGAACATTCACCAAAATCATTTACATAAATAGCGACTCTTGCTACGACACCATAGAGTGCAATTTCACTTTCCTGTCTTTCTATATCGTAATTCTTATAATCTCTTCTGACTACTATAGGGTTATCTTCCTTTAAAGAATAATTAATCTGAATATTTATTTACCGGTTACTTACTACTCTACTACTAAGCCTATTACTCTACTTTTGTGAACAAATGACGTTTCAAATAAACCTAGGCTAGGTACTGAAGTAACTATGTAATTGGGTAAATAATTAAAAATCGGGTGTAAATCGGACGACAATGCAAAATTATTACAACATGGAGCTGATCTGATGATGGAACCGGAAGGTGGCCATAGAAACTGGGTAGTTAAACGACACAACCCTATCGAGTTTGGACTCGTTTGATCCGCTTTGACGAGTACTTTGGCTAGATGGTGACCAGAGTCTGATGATGTGCTGAGGTCAGCTTAAGTGCAGTAAACGCATATAACGGAAAAACACTGTTACGCGCTACGAACTACGTCAATCTCGCATCAAAAATACTAAAAAGTAAAAAAAGAAAAAAATACTTTTTAAAAACAAGCTTTTATTACTTGTTAATAAAAAGAACTAAAAACATAAAAATAATTTAAACTTGATAATAATAAATAAATAAAAGCGTGTTATTACACCTTCATTATTAACCCCCGACGCAAAAACGACGGGGTGTTATTAGGGTTCCGTAGCCAAATGGCAACGGAACCCTTATGGATTCGTCATGTCTGTCTGTCCGTCCGTATGTCACAGCCGCTTTTTTCCGAAACTATAAGAGCTATACTGTTGAAACTTGGTAAGTATATGTATTCTGTGAACCGCATTAAGATTTTCACACAAAAATAGAAAAAAAACAATAAATTTTGGGGGTCCCCATACTTAGAACTGAAACTCAAAATTTTTTTTTTCATCAAACCCATACGTGTGGGGTATCTATGGATAGGTCTTCAGAAATGATATTGAGGTTTCTAATATCATTTTTTTCTAAACTGAATAGTTTGCGCGAGAGACACTTCCATAGTGGTAAAATGTGTGTCCCCCCCCCCCCCCCCTGTAACTTCTAAAATAAGAGAATGATAAAACTAAAAAAAATATATGATGTACATTACCATATAAACTTCCACCGAAAATTGGTTTGAACTAGATCTAGTGAGTAGTTTTTTTTAATACGTCATAAATCGTAACGTAACGGAACCCTTCATGGGCGAGTCCGACTCGCACTTGGCCGGTTTTTTTTTTCTTTTGTAACACGATATTTATTTTTCATCAGGTTTAAATTATTTTTAAGTTTTTAGTTCTTTTTATTAACAAGTAGGTAATAAAAGCTTGTATTTAAAAAGTTTTTTTTTTCTTTTAATTTTAACGAACTAACTTTTTCGTAACTTCATAAATTTCGGGTTACGAAGGTTATCTACGTCAAGGTTTCGATTTCGGCTGATATTAATATTTATCTAAGTCTGCTTAGTTTAAGTTTTTCTAATACATACTATACAGGGTGGCAGGGACATCGCCGAGCAAACTGTAACCATGAAAAGTGCAATACCTACGCGGTCAAAATGTGTGGAACATTTTGACCGCGTAGGTATTGCACTTTTCTATGAAATAGAAGTTTTTTTTTTTTGATAACCGGCGAAAAATTTCGACGCTATGGGGTCTAACCTCATGTGCTGAATCCATGCCATGGTTACAGTTTGCGCGTCGATGTCCCTGCCACCCTATATATGCATTTCTAATTGAGAAATTAATTTCTTCAATCATAAGTGTAAATAACATTAATTGGAACAAGTTTAGAACAAAACAACAATAATTGGAGTGCGTACCTCTCGGAGAACCTCTTCCCGCACACGGCGCACTCGTGGCGCTTCTCGCCCGAGTGCACGCGCTTGTGCCGCTTGAGGTGCGAGCGCGTCATGAGCGCCAGCCCGCACACGTCGCACGCGTGCGGCTTCACGCCCGAGTGCGACAGCTTGTGCATCTTGAACGACGACGTGTGGATGAACGACTTGCCGCACAAGTCGCACTACAACAGGGAACAAAAACACTCATAAGCCGCAATTTATCAACCTTTGAGGAAAAGTTACGGAACGAAAATGTTGAGCAATTTCCCAACCACATACATTATATAATTCCTTTCCACATATCGCGCGCATGTCACACATTTTCACTCAAATACGGAAAATTAATAAGGTGCAATTCTTAGGGTGCTTAGCATATTTATTCCTTAACTGTAGCTAATTGAAAACTTCGTTCAAATTGAATGAGTGTAATCCTTTTATCAAATAAAGAAAAAAGGTTCCGTTTCGCAAGACCGCCGCGAACACACAGTAACACAACATACCTGGTAGTTCAGCTTGCCCGTATGTATGTTGTTGTGCCTCTGTAAAGCATTCTTAGATGGGAATAACTTATTGCACTCTTCACATTTCCAGTCACTTATACCTGAAATTATAGTTTGGTATTGCTTTGAAAAAGTCTACATACATACATACACAACATCACGCCCGTCTACCCCGAAGGGTTAGGCAGAGCTGTACATAGTACACCCACATTTACTAGGGCGCGAGCCTATCGCCATCAACCAGGCACCAATCCAGAACTGATGGAAAAACTAAACAACAGTTGCTCAACCTGGGGAGCAGACCCAGGACCTCATGCTCAGCAGTTAAGTGCTTGCGACCACTGGACCAACTAGGCTAAGAATATTTGTTAGAATAATTACAGGACAGCCAGTAATGCTCACTGCCCGGGGCAGGCGCGGCCGGTGCGCGCCCTCGGGCCGCCCCGAGCTGCGCTACTTCGCGATAAATGAGACGCGCAGCACTTAGGTATTATCTTTCTCTGCGGTGGCGCACTGAGGAAATCACTACGTAATTAGTGTAAGCGTCCGCATGGGTCGTCAAACGGTGTGAGCGGGTTGCGGGGGGCGCACTTGAATTCTGCCAGGAACATTCCGTTTTTAAAGCACATGCTCCATTTTATTTGGCGATATATAAAAGACGAGGTTTCTATGTCTTCCAACATGCCGCGGCGAACCAAAGGATGATGAGCGCCTCTGTGGTCAAAAATTTAAAGAAAACATCGTTTATTTTAGAAACGTTACTTTGCATAGCGGAGACTGTACCTAACTGCAAAGGCGACACTATTTCCTTAAATTTTTGACAACAGCGCTGGCGCCTCTTTTGCATAGGAGAAGTATTGATCGATAAAATCTGACTAATATGTTGCTGGCAAAATATGCGAGTTCGGTTAGATGACTCTTGTAGCCTAATGATTAACTCAGCCTATCGCAGTCACTGCCTAGCCTAGTGACAGCGATTCTTAAAACCTATCTGTCTAAGTCGATTAACCCATAACGAGGAATACTGAACGAGACACGTAGACATGTTATTGGTATCACGTCTGGGCGAGTTTAATATCGTACGTCGTGTAGTACTCAAAAAATCGTAATAAACTGACGCTCAATTTTCGCGCTCACTTCGCTCGGTCGTGCATTTCAGATTGTCTTAATCAGCGTTAAGCTTTTCTGCATAAGCCGAGTCTCGTGATCTTAGCAATCTAACACAATCAGATTAATTATTATGACACAGCCATCGATTTTTATTACAAAAATAAACGTTCGACATGTTCGTGTAAATTTAAAAAAAATGGCGGTTTGGAAAATGTTAAAGGAATAGCGGGGCGGAGGACGGCAGAAAGCAGTTTTTGCCCCACCTTGAAAAATCTAGATCCGGGGCTGAATGCTTATGAGCAGGGCTCTGAACCGGTTTAAAAAGAGCGGTTAATTTCGATTAAATACCGGTAAATATATCGTTCCTTCATTAACCGGTTAAACAAGTGAACTGTTCTTATGTAACACAAATGATAAAGGTTACCGGTTACATAAGCACAAACGGTTTTGACACCCAAATTAACCGGTTAATTCCGTAATTATTTTTTGCCGACTTTTTTAACACTTCCAACAAGTTATAGTGACATTAGTATCCCAGAAAATATTAGGACAAAAATGTTTGTTCTGAGGACGTCAAATACAACCAATGTTTCGACTTGCTTAGTTCTTTGCGCGCCGCAAATAAAGCGTCGAGCAAACCTACGCTAGTCGCTACTCACTCCTCGTTCATTGCGTTTGGACAATTCGTAAACTCACAGCGGAGATATAACTATTTTTATTATTGTGGTGAATGTGATAGCTAACTTTTATGCAAAACTGTACTAATTTTTATGCCTTATAATTTTTTGAATAAATTTATTATTATTTTCTTTGTTTCATCTAATTACTTATAAATTACATTTTTCAATATTTTTATAAACAAAATGATAAAAAAAAAACATTAAAAAATATAAAAAATAGCAGCCCACCGGCATCGGGAACAGGGTCCAAGCTACCGGCGGTCAGGGCTCCAGAGAGAGGAACCTCCTGACAATGCGAGCCATGTCCAGAAGTACCGCTTTCTGAATCAAGCCTTTGATCCAGCTGCCCAACGAGAGCCTCCTCAGGTGTTGGTCGAGGCTCTTAGCTATTAAGCCATTGGCTGTCACGACTATCGGCACAATGATCGCTGAGTCCACATCCCAACCGGTATGTCGACAACCTCGCGAGCCAAGTCAAGATACTTGATTTGTTTATCTTTCTCGGCTTTCACGAGGTTCTCATCATGCGGGACGGTTATTTCAAGAATCATTGCGCGCCGCTCTGATCGATCCACCACCACTATATCAGGCTTATTGGCAACAATGGTCCTGTCAGTGATGATGGATCGATCCCAGTACAATGTGATATTTTCATTTTCAAGAACTGGGTCGGGCACATACCTGTAGTACCCAGCGTATAAAGTTATCATCAGCTGATCAAAATTAGTACGGGAGATCCAACATTTTGTTCGGAATAGACTATTACTTTCTTGGAAAAGTTGTTCACTTCTATGGGCAGAAGTAGTAGGTATTTCAAGGGAAATCTCATAGGTCGTATCAACCCTGTATACAGGGTGACTGGTAAGTCGACGTGTTCCTTCCAGCACGTGATAGTGTGACCCATTTGCAACAATTAAGCACCCCATAAAGGCTAGGCGAAAATTCATGGAATCCGAGTAAAACCAATTTTTATGTTTTTTTGAAAATTTCCCAGAATTCGTCACTAAATATCACTTATCTCTAAATTCTCTAATTGAATGGCTTTCATAGCTATTCCATTGGGTACCTAATACTTTAACACACCTATTGACGTAACCAAATTTTCTAAAATATCAAACAGTTTTAAAGGTAAGCAGTTTATTACCAATTTTCAAAAATCATCTACGTACACGAACTTTGACAGCAGTTATCTCAAAATTTTACAAAAACACAAATTACGGAGAAGACATCTTCATTTAATCAGCTATGCAACGAGGTACAAAAGTTTCATAAATGTTCAAAGGTGTCGATAAAACAGTCGATAATGTTGGCAAAGGTTGAATTTGCAAAATGTTGAATTATTTTAAAATGTTATCCCTTTATCTCCGCACCTCCCAGCAAGTTAAGACCACACTTTCGAGTGGTAAGTATTACTCGCAGTCGATGAGCTAATCACCGATCGTTTGTCGCTTAGTTCGCGTATTTTTACCCTGATTTTTAAACTACTGCACACGTATAAACTCTTAAATTTTAAACATACTCCGGTTTTTTAAGCTTTTGAGAAATAATCTTTTATTTATCATTTCATCATCATCATCATCAGGCTGGCTGGACAAATCTTCAAAATAGCTCACATTTAACTAGGTCAATAGGGCACTATATGTGACGGCTAAACACCCTTATTTCAGAATTTGTAACGCTACAGAATCTTAGATAATCGATCGAAAACGTGTCCAGCCAGCTTGAAAAACCACTTTTCGCTACTCTCTCAATCTCGGTAACGGAAGTGATTTTGACGACTTTTTGCATATATCAACGGGCGTCACATAAATTTGTAACAGGCATCGAGGTAAAAGTTTTGTGATACGTACAGCGGTTTAGTAGAAAAATGCAAAAATCTGTGTCCAGCCAGCTTGAATTTACGTATAAAACTTCTGGCTGGCACTTCCGAATCTCAATAACGGGAGCGTTTTCGAATATGATTCCTTTACTAACATTTAGTGATGCAATGTGTAACAGTAATAACGTTTGATTTATGGCGTCACATGTAGGGGTTTACGAGAAATCAATAAAACTTAATGTCCAGCCAGCCTGAGTTTAAGCTGGCTGGATACTTCTATCTCCGCTGCCTGATGATGATTATGAATAACATTAAAAAATTACCCCCCTTTCCTCACTTCTACACTTTTGTCACAGTATTACAATAAATACTGTGCTTTTGTCTTCTATTGATTTAAATACCTACAGTTATTCGTATTAGTATCACCAATACACAGATTTTCGTCCATTAAAGGAAACACCTTAAAATATACTTAGTCCTACATAAAACCTACAATATTGGTAACCCTACTGCAGTATTTGTATGGGAAAATTTAAATGATCAATATCTTTGAAACTACGCAAAGTTTCTCAGTCACAAATTCAGGTTATCACTATCGTCCCCGTCACAAAATTTTGAACACATTTCGAAGGTCTTAGATCATCAGGCAGCGGAGATACATTGTGTCCAGCAGTTTGAACTCAGCCTGGCTGGGCATTAAGTTTTTAATTCATTAATTCAAACAAAACTACGAAGTTACGAAAGGTGAAGGAAAACGGTGGCAACGACGTTGCGAACTTGCATGCGACTTGATGCGACTATTTTGTAACTAAATGACATCGCAACGTCCAGACCGTGCTTGCGAGAGTGGCGGGGGCCGCGGAGGTTCAAATTTGGTTTTAACCGGTTAATTTTCACGATCAAAACCAAAATTCATGAAAAACAGGTTTCCTTCAAAAACCGGTTAAAACCGGTAAAGTGCAACCTTTAACCTAAATCGATTTCGGTTTGGGGTCAATGACCGTAACCGGTTAAGAATTTCAACCGGTTTCCGAGCCCTGCTTATGAGTAATAGCTATGTACCGGGAAACTAGAAGAGGTATGTACTACCTACGGTAGGTAATTGTGTTAACGCACCACCACGACCTATCGTCATATCGTCGCAATAGCTGTACCTTTGTGTAGCGCGATGTGTATGTCGCAGGCTCGCTTGTGCTTGTAGTGCGCGCCGCACACTTCGCAGATGTAGGGCGGTTTGGAGCCGTCGTGCTTCTGTTTGTGCTGCTCCAAGCGAGCTGGAATATTGCCACATTAATTGATGTCTGATGTCATCTAAATAAACCAACATCCAACAGTAGTAGCACTTAACTACGAAAACGACTCTTACTGATATAAAATACGACCACCAAAACATCTGTTATAGTACTAAACCATTTCATGTTACTTTATAATGTTACACTCCAATAACTCAAAATCTATTCAGACACACCACCATTGTTTGTAATAGTTTATATAGTAGACTAGTCTAACAGAAACTTGTTCAAAGTATTAGTTTCATATGCAAGTATCAATTTACCCAGATTAATGTTAGCACTCACATAAAGAAGTATATTTAGCATCACACTGGTCACACTGGTGCACTACTTTGGCCTTCTTGTTCCTGGGCTGTGCCGGTATTATCTTAGTCTTTAATGGTCTGCCTATTTTTTTCTTGACAGGTTGCATGTCATTGCTAAGGTCGTCAACACCCAAACTGTCATCGTCTTCATCATAGTTTTCTAATTCGACTTTTAGACAGTTACCAAAGCCATTGTTGTATAGGGGACTTTGTGATCTGAAAACAAGGTACATGGTGAAGGATTAAAATAGAAACTAAATATATTAATTAATATTTTGTGATGTCAGCTGACTAGTTTTAACCAAGTTTGCACACATGGTTGTGAATATAATACAGAGATTATGATCAGCAAGCTGCTCATCTACATGAGTCATGAGACTTGCCATACTCCCAGCTGATTATATCATCATCTAACATCCACTGTACACACTCGGCCACACACCTACAAGTTAATAATACGGAATATTGTTCATACCCTTCAGCAGAGTTCTCAATCTTGACCTCTGGCAGCAAGTCAGAAGGATCGTCCATTGTGTGCACAGCCAGCTTGTGAGCCGTCAGGCCAATGGCCCCCCCTGTCGTACCCTTTGCTCCACACTCCTCACATTTCCAACTTAAACAATCACATAAAACTTTCTGACTCATTTGTTTAAACTATGTATTTTCTAAAAGATTTATCACCCATTTGTTTTAGAATGACAGACAGATAGCTATCACTAATAGTTTCAAGAACTTAGGCCAGTAGGTACCTATTGTCGTATTAACTTGAGAGTCAGTTCAATAACCTCTCAATTTGCATTTAAACAATATCAATAGGCAAATATGAATTAACTTTAAAGGTGCAATATTTTTACATAACATTACTTTACTGTGCGATGATATTGTTATCAAGTTACCTGTCACTGTTGGTTTTACTTCTCACTTTACGTTTGCTTGTGGATATTTTTTTCTTTTTCTTCTCAACCTTGTATCTCTTTCGTTTGCTCTGAGTGGCCAGTGGTTCGTCATCCGAGTCATCATCATCCACATTGTCACACACATAGTCGTCATCATCATCATCAGCATCAAACTCTGCCTTCACGTCTGACAACCGGATGGGCTGGACTGTTTGAGAATCAAATAGAGGGTTCTTGCTAAGGATGGCTTCGAAAGTCTCCTTCAACTTGACGTACTCTATCTCGGCCTGCTCTAGCACGTTGATGAGGTCGTAGCAGCTCTTGCACATGAACTTGCAGGCGGTGTGGCCAGCCAGATCCATCTGCGTGAACTTGTGCAAGAAGGTGCTGAGCTTGGCGCCGGACACACGCGTCGTGGTGCAGTAGATGTCCACGCACTCTAAGCTGCGCGTCGTGCACGCTACGCACTCCAGCTGCTCGTGCTTCACCAGCACCTCAACCTCAGTCTTGATACCCTCCATGTCTTCCTTCTTCTCGATCTGCTCCATTTTATTATCGGAGTTCATTGTACTCGTTTCGGCCATTTCTTTAACACGTCCAAATTCAACCCCCGTCGATTATCAACTATATAAACATGAAGTAAAACTAAATAAAATTAGGGACATGGAGGAATGATCAATTTATTCGACATCACTTGTTAATATCAAGCGAATTATTAATTTTTACAAAAGGAAAACAAAATGCATACGAGGCGAATGACATTTTCAAGCAAAGCTGTGTGTGTGTTTATTTTCCCGTTAAAATTTTGACAATTTGACGTTGACGTAACGGTTTGATAGCTGGATGGCATTCACGGTAAAATAAGAATATTTATTTCTAACTACGCAGTAAAAAGCAAACTCTTAATAAAATTAAAGTGCAGAAAAAAACAAACCAATACTACTTTACACAATGTATTTTTTAAACCGCACCTACTTACAAATAGAAATATGTTTCCGGAATCTATAATTCGATCAAATGCTATATTCCCGAAAAGTTGAAGGAGAGGTGTATACCTACCGAGTATACCTACCATAATGTGTGTCCATATTATTATGATAGTCGCAGTAACTAAAATCGGAGCAGTAAAATAAATAAAAAACTGGCCCTACAAATTAATTATGTACCTTTATTGGCAGTTGATAGTGTTAAGGAAAAGAAAAACGAATATTTTTTTGCCTGTATACCATAAAGCTTGTTCGGCTAATAGGTATTACACTTACTACTACCGTCAATTTATTCCAAAAATATAACCAAACAAAAACAACCATGTATGTAGCTGGCAGGGGGGGGGGGGGGGGGAGAGGGCACTTGACTCTAACAAAAATGAGCACTTTAAAGTTTTTGATCAAAAACGGATCCTTGAATCTAAAAAAAAAGGCGAAAAGAACTACATAATTATAATTTAGGGGTTCCTTGTTGATTATGGAATATGAGTCATAATAAATATTAAAATGCGTATGTAATTAATAGGTAAGTCACGTTAGTTAAGTTCAAAAATTAAAAATAGTAGTAATGTTATTAAAATGACTCCATGCAAAACCGAAGTAGTGACTACAACGTTGCTATTGATGACAATTTATTTAAATCAGGTTCTCAGGTGGCCGCGGCCTTTGAAAATTTCTTCGCAGTGATTCCCGTATCAACTACTAAATCTCTAAACTGAAAACTGCTGCAGAGTCTTTACTGGAAAACGTTCCTGTTTGTGATTCTGAATTTCACTTCCAATTTGTCACCAGTAATGAAATTAAAACCTTTCACACGTTAAATGATAGAAAGACCGCAGATTTATGGGGTAATTCTGTGGATGTTGCTAAGTCAGTTGTAAACATTGTAGCACCTACTTTAGCTGATATCTATATCTTATAATTGATATCTATATCTTCTAATTATAATAAATCTGTAGAAGTGAAAATTCTGTACATTGAAAATATCAAAAAAATAAATGGCAGGGGGTGTTACTAGACCGACACCGAACCCAAAAATGTGATTTAAACAATTTTTGTCTGTCTGTCTGTCTGTTTGTTCAGGCATCACGCAAAAACTACCGGTTCGATTACGATGAAACTTGGTATAATTATTCTTTAATATCCTGGGCACCACACTGGGTACTTTTTATGCCGGAAAAGTATATCTTCTAAATATATAAAACTCAAAGGTGACTGACTGACTGACTGACATAGTGATCTATCAACGCACAGCCCAAACCACTGGAGGGATTGGGCTGAAATTTGGCATGCAGGTAGATGTTATGACGTAGGCATCCGCTAAGAAAGGATTTTGATAAATTCTACCCCCAAGGGGATAAAATAGGGGATGAAAGTTTGTATGAAAAATCTTATTCCTTGAGTTAATAAACTTGAAACTTAGCACGAATACTTATCTAAATAAATTATGAAGATCGTCAGTTCTTTTTTCTTCTAAACTACCCCCTAATAAGGGATTGGGGGGTTTCAAAGTTTGTATCAGGGTTTTTTGAAAATCTACCCCTGACGGGCTGAAATGGGGTAGTCAATAAAAAAAAATCGTTTGGGATGTATTCATAACTTTTTATTTTTGATAACTGAGTTTCGAGTCAACCGGACTGCGCGCTAAAATTCTTCCATACAAACTTTGAAACCCCCCAATCCCTTATTAGGGGGTAGTTTAGAAGAAAAAAGAACTGACGATCTTCATAATTTATTTAGATAAGTATTCGTGCTAAGTTTCAAGTTTATTAACTCAAGGAATAAGATTTTTCATAGAAACTTTCGTCCCCTATTTTATCCCATTGGAGGTAGAATTTATTAAAATCCTTTCTTAGTGGATGCCTACGTCATAACATCTACCTGCATGCCAAATTTCAGCCCGATCCCTCCAGTGGTTTGGGCTGTGCGTTGATAGATCACTATGTCAGTCTGTCACTCAGTCACCTATGAGTTTTATATATTTAGAAGATACTTTTCCGGCATAAAAAGTACCCAGTGTGGTGCCCAGGATATTAAAGAATAGTTATACCAAGTTTCATCGTAATCGAACCGGTAGTTTTTGCGTGATGCCTGAACAAACAGACAGACAGACAAAAATTTTTTTAATCACATTTTTGGGTTCGGTGTCGGTCTAGTAACACCATTGCCATTTATTTTTTTGATATTTTCAATGTACAGAATTTTCACTTCTACAGATTTATTATAAGTATAGATTTAGTAGTAGGTAGATAATTATTAATGACTAGCTTCTGCCCGCGGCTTCGCCCGCGTGGATGTCGGAAATTATCCCACGGGAACGTGCTAACAGGATAAAAAGTATGTGCTTCCCCAGGATGCCATCTATATCTATGCCAAATCAGAAGTTCAGTGGTTTAGGCGTGAAAATGTAACACAGTTTCAAGTTCAAATCCTCCCCTTAAAAATCGAATTACCCGTTTGTGTAAATTTTCGACAACTTTACATATTTATTATTAATTATTTTCTGTCAAAAGTATCAATACTGAGTATCGAGTTACTCAGACCGCGCATTCAATTTCTTCGACATAAACTTAACACCCCTATATCCCCCTTTGAGGGGTAGTTTTGAAAAACTTATAATGATAAACTTTATTACTTACTTAGGCAAATTTCAAGTTTATTAACTAAATGAATAAGATTTTTCATATAAACTGTATCCCCGCTTTTCACCCCCACAGGGGTGGAATTTTAAAAAAATCGTTTGGGATGTATTCATAACTTGACTCAAAGATTATTTATACTAATTTTCGAGTTAATCAAGCCATGCAGTAAAATCCTCCCCTGAAAAATTTACTACCCCATTTCAGCCCATCAGGGGTAGATTTTCAAAAAACCCTGATACACATTATTCTTTACTTTCAATATTAGGTATAAATACTGAGTTTCGAGTCAACCGGACTGCGCGCTAAAATTCTTCCATACAAACTTTGAAACCCCCGAATCCCTTATTAGGGGGTAGTTAAGAAGAAAAAAAAACTGACAATCTTCATAATTTATTTAGATAAGTATTCGTGCTAAGTTTCAAGTTTATTAACTCAAGGAATAAGATTTTTCATACAAACTTTCATCCCCTATTTTATCCCCTTGGGGGTAGAAATTATCAAAATCCTTTCTTAGCGGATGCCTACGTCATAACATCTACCTGCATGCCAAATTTCAGCCCGATCCCTCCAGTGGTTTGGGCTGTGCGTTGATAGATCACTATGTCAGTCAGTCAGTCAGTCACCTTTGAGTTTTATATATTTAGAAGATACTTTTCCGGCATAAAAAGTACCCAGTGTAGTGCCCAGGATATTAAAGAATAATTATACCAAGTTTCATCGTAATCGAACCGGTAGTTTTTGCGTGATGCCTGAACAAACAGACAGACAGACAGACCGACATACAGACAGACAGACAAAAAATTTTTTAATCACCTTTTTGGGTTCGGTGTCGGTCTAGTAACACCCCCTGCCATTTATTTTTTTAATATTTTCAATGTACAGAATTTTCACTTTTACAGATTTATTATAAGTATATAGGTATAGAATAGATATAGATAAATTATTTATTTTGTAAATAGGTTTGTACAAACACTTTTACACGTCAATAATATTTTAAAACTAGATGAGGTCGGCGTTTCCTATCTGACTAGTCTGAGAAGAAAGGCCGAAACAAACTCAGAGGTCACAGTCTCTTTTAAAGTCCAGACATAATCTTGGTCAGATCATATGAAGACCTTGTAGATCGATGTCTGAGATGGTTTTTTGAGGAAAGAACCACACAGATTGAGAGGACCTGCAGTGCGATTCTGTAACCATCTCACCGTGAAAACTTAGGTGAAGTGAGCGTGGAGTGAGCTGTCATTCCAAATAATGCTAGGGATTGAACTACTGACAACTCACATCAAACTCACTTCACTTGAGTTTTCACGGTGAGATTTTTACAGAATCGACCGGCTCGGCTGTCCAGTCAGTTCACGCATTTATCAGAAACCGTGCAGCTCAACTCAAAACTTAAGGAGCTCGACATTTCGACGAACAATATCAAAGAAAGGACATTTGGGTAGGCCACATTAATTACTCAAACTGCCAGACCATGACAAAAACTAACAGAACAGAGAGAAAAATAAAAAATAATATAAATAAAATTACCCACATAGTCTTCACATTCACAATAATTAAAATAATATAATACTTCACAAAGTAAGCAAATGTCATAGTATATATAAAATTCATTATTGTCAAAGTGTTTATAAAAAAAAAACAACAACAACAAAACAGAAAAAAAAATAAAAACATTCAATATGTAAAAATTGGAAGCAGCTTAATCCCAAGCCTTTTTGTCCTCGATATAATCCATAACGGTATATAAGGCTTTCTGGCACAACTTACGTTCAACGAATGATTTGAATTTATTAAGGCTTAGATCTTGAACGGGGCTTGGAACTTTATTGTAAAAGCGGATACATTGGTATCTGAACGAGCCACCTATTTTCTTGAGTCTTGTTGTATTTACTATCATGGACACTTCCGCCTGATCACCACTAAGTTCATTTTTGCTTGCACTCAAAAATAATTAAAAAAATAGAAGCGCTCTCTAGCCCCGCCCCGTTGACCTTGAATAGACGAATGAAAGATAAGACGGGCCGACTGCACTGTCGCGTCGACGCGGTGACGCACGCGCCATTCGGAATTTATTGATAAATCCTATTGTCGGTTAGGCATTAATTAAAAAGTAAAATACAATTTTGAAGGTTTATCAGTTTTAGTTATTTATTAACTGAACTGAACAAAGATATCCTAAAATATTGGACATAGTAAGTAGGTAAAACACACAATTAACAATATACAAATTTTCTTAGGCTTTTTGCAATTTTCAGTTCAGTATAAGGTTGTATGGTAATAAAAAAATTCAAGACATGCCCTTCAGAACATATCATTGAACGCGTTAGAACGCGGGTTTTCTAAATTTAGAACTAGGAAGTTGGTGTGGCCTGGCCTTCATTTCACAAGCCGTTGGCGATTAAGTCGCCAAAAACTTAACAAGAAAAACAATGTCCTGTATAAAAACAAATTCCGGGAGCTCTGCTCTCGGATAAACTGTGAGCACAGTAGGCACCGTTACGTTTCGTAATAGTTCGCGGTAAGTTTCGCCATTTACTTGCCCTGGGAAATGGACAAGCTCTCTGGGACCATCAGCACTCATCCAGCCCCACATATTAGCGCATACCTATCCTTCCAGAATCATGATTAGGAATCACGTTTCTAGGTTCGTAACGTGTATTCATCACGCGCCACAAGTGTCGACGACAATGTTGGCTCGACGTAAAACATTTTTTTCTCATCTGAGAATATAGCGCTTGTGAAATAGTGTCTACCATACGTTGGAGGTTATCAGATGTGGACGTGGTACCCGCGGCCTATCCTCTAAGACACCCTTCTTCTTCATGGCGTCTGATCCACAGCCAGACAGTGTTTCTCTACAAGGAATAAATAGTCTAATAACATTAGTGCCTTCATTAAAAAAAAAACTGACTTGTTTCAAAAAACCCGACCGCAACAAACGACGAAATAGTTCTAAACAAATCAGTTTTCAGGTTTCGTCCATACTGAACCCTAGTCCCAACTTTCTCGGTCCGTACATATCTACCTCCATGTATAGCTAGAAGGCGTAAAAGTACTGATTGTAATTATTTTTATTCAGTCATCATTCAGTTGTAAATCTGCACCATTTTTATAAATAAACGTTATTATTATTATTATATCACAAATCACAGTCTATATATAAATTAATTTAAACTCTCGTCTGACATGTTGCTGACACACATGTTACTGATACATAAAATGACTTGTTATCAGTTGCACTGGGGCATCATTGTAATGTCAATCAAAGAGATGCTTCTTATCTTATCTCGCTTCTTATCTTATAAATGAATGAGAGAGAGACCTCTATGTAATTACCAAAACCCGCTATAACAAAAGCATCAAACGATGCCACCGACTTTTGCCCACTGCGGTTATTGAATTTTATGACTCTTTTCTTCGGCTTAGGCTTATTGTAAAATTTCTAGAAATTAATTATGTAATAATTAGTCACTACCTACTTATTTGCACGGAATTTTAAGTAGGTTATTATTAACCAACAAAATACTTTTTACACAACAATGGCAAGCATTTTTTTACTTAAAACCAACTATTTTTATTTATTTATTCATATAAAAATTCGCATTGTGTTTGAATTATGCTCATTAATTAATTTATAACAGCTAAAAATATAAATTATGAATTTCAAATAGTAAATTTCACTGCAAATAATTATAATCAATAACATTGAAACAAATAGTGCGTGTGTGAGCGAGAAAGTATTCCGAGTTCGCCCGTCACAACAAAGCAGTAATACATACCACTCTCTTATAGGTATAAGTAATTGCTTTACCAAGTATATAGTGATAAGTATAACCAAGATGTAAAATCTAAATATTTGCACGGCAGAAATGCCGAATATAGTGAAACCTATAGATCTTAAGAACTTATGTTAGCAACCTATATTCTAGATTGCAAATAAATCTATCATTCATTCAAGTTTAAAAACTCTGAATATTTTTTCTGCTTGTTTCTCGTTTTATTATTATATTTATCAAATACTTTTATTGATGTAAAACAAACTAGAAAGTATTCAATTACTTACACAAGATAACATTTGCATGATAAACTTTGCACTTTACATCGTAAGTTTTATTTATAAATTAAGGTATTTTAAAATCACACAATTTAAGATGACCATAATTAAAATAATTTACTCAGGTAAACAGCTCAATGGTCCATTTTCAAAAGGTCCGGTAAGCGCGCCCAGTTCAAATAGTTCGTCCGTAAAATTAAAAAAAGGAGTACACGTGATACGTCACTAAGTTGCGCAGTGCAGGTTGCAACTAATTGCGTTATCGCTTTCCTAATAGGCCAAAACTTTTAGGGGGCGTGGTTTGGCGCCGCCGCAGGATTTAGGCAAAAAAATTTTTAAGTGAGCAGGCGGAAAAGGCCGCGATAGTTCATACAACAAATTTGTGTTTGTTCCTAGTATTTATATCATGGATATCACTGTATTTTTTAACCAATTTTATATTTTTTTTTTTTTTTTTTTTTTTATTATTATTATTTATTATTTATTTATTTTGCTACATGTAAAACACTGGTTAGTAGGCATGCATTTAAATTTCATGACACAGTGTTAAAACATGCACCCTGTAAGGGCACTGCAAATTGTACATGATACTTATTATAATATTGATTCTAATTATTACAATTTACATTATACTAAACATTAACAATTACTTAAATATAATTACAAAAAAAAAAAAAAAAATTACATTTTATTTTAACATTTATCATTATTATTATTATCAATTTGTTCATTAATTTTAGTCATATAGGTAATTTAGTATTGTCATTTATTATTTCACATTTACGTCAAGCATATTTTCAAGCATAGCATAATATTTACAAGTTCGATCGATTCACAATTTGTCAGTTTTAAATTCTTCAACGGTATAGTAGCCTTTCTTTATTAGCAAAGATTTTAACTGTTTTGAGAAAATTGAGTCATTTGGTAGGGATTTTAAACTTTCCGGTAACTTATTAAATACATTAGCCAGTCTAGAGTATGGGCTTTTCCCGATAACTTTTAAGTTTGTGATGGGTAGTATTAATCTATTCTTGTTCCGTCGGTTATAGTTTTCATTTAGCTCGATATTTGATTTGAAGAGGTGCCTATGTTTTCTAACGAATACACAACTTTGTAGTATATATATTGCTGGTAGTGTAAGAATTTTCTGTTTAATAAAGTGTGGCCTACAACTCTCTCGTTGATCTATGTTCATTAATATTCTGACACACTTCTTTTGCTGAATGAAGAGGTCCAAAAAGTCAGTACTTTCTCCCCACAGAATGATACCATAATTCAGCCAGGAGTAGGCGTACGCATAATAGGCAGATAAGGCTGTTTTATAGTCTGTGTTACACTTCAGTATGCTTAGCCCATAAATAAATTGCGACAGTTTTGCTCTTGTACTTTCGATATGTTTCTTCCAATTTAGGTTTGAGTCTAATGTTAGGCCTAAAAGTGTAAATTCGTTTACCTCTTCCAATTTTAATTTTTGCGTTAATGTATTTAGATTTATTGGGGTTCTTTGGTAAGTTCTGAATTGGCATATTTTAGTTTTAGATAAGTTTATTTCTAAGTTATGATCGTTTAACCATTGTTCAGTTTCTGTGAATTCTTTTGAGATAGCTAAATAGTCAACATTCGCGGGCGTTTTGAATAATAGAGAGACATCGTCAGCGAACAAAATACACGACGAACTTATCTTTTTTGGCAAGTCATTTACATATATTATAAATAAGGTACATCCTAAAACACTTCCTTGTGGTATTGAATTATTAATAGTAGCCATGTCTGATCTTATGCTGTACACCTCCTGGTTAACGCCATCGAAATATTCTGCTTCTACGAACTGTACTCTGTCTTGTAAGTATGATTTGAACCAATTAAAAGCTCGCCCTCTAATACCCGATTCGTAAAGTTTTTGTAATAAAATTTTATGTGACACTTTGTCATACGCCTTCGTCATATCTAGGAACAGTCCAATCGCGTACTTTCGTTCGTTAATGCAACTGTAAATTTCCTGTACATAGTTGTATACCGCTAAAGTGGTTGAGCATTTTTTCCTAAAACCGAATTGATTTTTATCTACCTAAAATATCAAATTTTTCTAAAAATGTGTTAACACGATTCGCCATTGCTTTTTCGAAAATTTTTGAAATAGTGGGTAATAATGCAATAGGTCTATAATTACTAGGATTTTCTGGATTTCCTCCTTTTTTTGCAATTGGGCGTACTTTCGCAATTTTAAGTTTTTCTGGGAATCGTCCCTCGTCGAAAGACATATTTATTAGTTTAGTGAGTGGCGATGTTAGCTCCTTTACGCATATTTTTACCAATAGCGGCGGAATATCGTCCACCCCAAAGCTACGTTTGTTTTGCATTCCGCGTATAATATTAAAAACCTCTCGCTCGGTTACCGGTTCGATGTACATGGAGTTTATTGCGGGAGTATGCACCGAATGTACCGATGGCTGGCTACACGGCGCCGCCGGTGCCGCAGCTCCCGTACTTTTGTTGTTATCTACACCTACTGATACGAAATAATCATTAAATGCGGTGCAAACTTGTTGCGGTGATTTTACTAGTATGTTATTTAATTTTTATGGGCATATAAAAGATTTTCATAAATATGACTGAGAAGGCACAGTCATAACATTAATTTCTAAATTTGTCTTGCGAGTGTTTCGGACTTAATTAATAAATTGATCGAACAGCTCGCTTCTTCAAAACAAAGATAGTCTGAATATCAGCGGCATTTCCCCACAATAGAATACCGTACGTCATTACACTATGAAAATAGCTAAAGTACACTAAACGGGCTGTCTCTACATCAGTTAAATTACGAATTTTTCTAACAGCGTATGCTGCGGAACTTAGCTTTTTTGACAATTTGTCTATATGCGGACCCCACTGAAGCTTAGCATCCAAAGTTATGCCCAAGAATACTGGTGATTTGTAATACAGGCATGTTACGCCTAACTCAGACACCAGCTCCTCACATTGCTAAAGAAAATAAAAACAAATATGTGAAACCTAGAATAAAAGCTTGTCATTGTGAGGAGAAATAAAAACTTATTATTATTAATACTGTGCTGTCTTCAGGATTCAATTCTTCGCCCTTTATCAACACATTAGTTTTCACCTGCCTAACGTGAGGTAGCGTAAACTTAATGCATTTGGTTTTTTTTACGTTTGGAAGTAATTTTGACGGCACGGTTGGCGCAGTGGTTAAGCCATTTACTGCTGCGCTGCGTGTCGCGGGTTCGATTCCCGCACGGAACAAATATTTGTATGACCTACATGTATTTGTACCGAGTCTGGGTGTTTTTCTATCTATAATATGTATGTATTTACAAAAAAAAAAAAATGTATGTAAGTAGTTTATCAGCCATCTTGTTACCATAACACAAGCATTAGGTTGCTTAGCTTGGGACTAGATGGCGCTGTGTGAAGTGTCCAGGGATATTATATTTATAATTATAATTATTAACATGAACCAGTGGACTACTTTAGAGATCGCGCTATTTACATCGTCAGTAACCTGCAAAAAAAATTTGTTTACGGATGAGAAAATCTTTACAATTGAGCAACATTTTAACAAACAAAATGACCATATTTATGCTCAAAGCTCTAAGGAAGCTTCCCAATTAGTCGATAGAGTGCAACGTGGGCATTTTCCGACTTCAGTGATGGTTTGGTGGGGTATTAGCTATGAAGGAGTGACTGAGCCATATTTTTGTGAAAAAGGTATCAAAACATCGGCACAAGTGTATCAAGATACCATTCTTGAGAAGGTAGAACCCCATGTTCAATAACCAAGTATGGTCCTTCCAACTTTTTATAAAAAAAATACAAAAAAAAAACAAGGCTCGGCGCCGGGTCATAAAGCTCGGTCCACTCAGTCTTGGTTGGAAGTGAACGTTTCGGACTTCATCAGAGCTGAAGACTGCCGTCGTCTAGTCCCGATCTTAATCCGCTGGATTATGATTTATGGTCAGTTTTAGAGAGTACGGCTTGCTCTAAACGCCATGATAATTTGGAGTCCCTAAAACAATCCATACGATTGGCAGTGAAGAATTTTCCCAAGGAAAGAGTGCCTGCTTCTATTGATAACTGGCCTCAACGTTTAAAGGACTGTATTGTAGCCAATGGAGACCACTTCCAATAAGCTTTTTATATTTTAAATTGTTTTATATTTATGTATTAAACTAACACACTGTAAAAGTAATTAATATTATTTGCAATAAAAAAAAAATGTTTTTCTTCGTGACAATATTTATGGCAAGACTAGGTAATATGTAGCACGAGCATCAGCCAGCCAGTTCACTAAGGCTCTAGACAGACGGACCGCATTTCAACTGCAATCCAACCGCAAATTGCAGTTCGGATGCAGTTTGAATGCAGTTGCAAACCAAACCAACCATACAGTTCTATTGCAGTCGTGTCAACTGCAGCTGGATTGCAGTTGAAATGCGGTCCGTCTGTCTAGAGCCTAAATGCTGTATTAGACGCATCGGCTAAATATTATTCAGACCGTTAGTAGAACGGCACCGTTTAGTAAGAACGCTAGGCTGTTAACTGAAAGGCAATAAGCTAGTTGGCGGTGTCATACATAATATATAACGTTTGGTAGGAAGGTGGGCTTACGTAGAGCGCCACTTATTTTAATAGGGGATAAGGGGCGAGCTTATTGAAAACAAGACTCCAGGCTGCTACTGAAAATAGTACGAATTTTGTCTGATGGCAAGACTCAATAAAACTGCCCAACCTCGAAATCGAACCGAAGCCCGCAGTCCGTAATATTAATTATTATACTCTTTGCCTGCAGTCGCATTGTCGACATGCTTGCGACCAATGGCGCAGGCAGTGTATGGTATAGGCTGATAACTTTATGTAAGTAGGCTAAACATTTTCATGAAATCAATCAATTAGTCTAAGTGCACATGCCAGTCCATTTACAAAATAAATAGATTAGATAAGTACATTATTTTATAAATTAATTTCTAAAACACCTAGCATTTCCGGATCGCAGTCGTATCATACCTAAGGTTAGCGTTTAAACTTATAGCTACTTATACCTGAGACAATTCTCGTAATTTTAAGAAATTTCACGGGCTGACTTCAGTCTCAATCTGTCAAAAATATCTCAAAATTCCCTACATTATCGAGAAGTTTTTGAAAGTCGCAGTCTCATCTCGGCGACAAACAAGTCGCCGAGATGAGACTGCGACTATTACGAGAATTGGGCTTCTGCTTTGCTAATCACATGGCATAAACATATTATTATTCTAGTATTCGCACCGTAGAAAAGGCACGGTGTTGCGCATTTAGACCCAGCAAGACCGCGAGGGCATCGGGCCGTGGCGGGTCCCCACCCCCACGTCGTCCGCCCTCGCTGGCCGCGCCGCGGCCGCAGCGTTGGCCCCAGTCCACCAGTCTACCGACGGGCTCACCGGCGTCACCCGGCGTCACCCGCGCAGACACGCCAACGACCTACGAACTCACGCGTAACGCAACTTCTTGCGTTCTCGATGTGTATAATCTATTTTGAAAAAGGAACTCTGTGATAGTGTATTACTAGTTCATGCTGTGAATCGGCCCCTTTCTAAGTGAAATTAAAAAAGTGACTCAGAGAGTGAAATTTGAAAAAGTTCGGAAATTGGAGTTCGGAAAACTTTTCAGTTTTCAAGGAACGGGTAGGTGAATACAATTTATTAATTTTGAAAATAAAATAATTCTCTAGGTAAATAAATTTTTGAAGAGTCGGTTTAATTTCACCGATGTGTTCTGCCGAGGTTCAATTAAATCTTGCCTGGTATATTTACGACGTGACAGCAGAATGGGTGTATTGCAAACAAGAGCTATTGTGTGAAGACGCAACACTGCGGCCCGTAGCGGAACTAGCAAATGTGTCGGCTAGTAGATTAGAATATTAGATTTAATAACTAGATAAAGCTAACAGTGTTAGTGTGTGCCAACTTCCAAGCGTGGAACCCTTGGAGTCTGTTATGGCGTCCACAGGAGAGACACGGTCGAGTGGTGACGGGGAGCGCGGGCGCAGCGCATCCATGCTTCCGCAATATATCGCTATGCAGTAGGTTCGCACCTTGCAACCATTGATAATATTATCATTATTATTTTAATGATCACCAAAGTAGGAGTTATTATTGCTTGCATTGTTATTCCTGTCTGGTCAATCGTAGTTCTTGATAGGATTTTTCCATAATTAGATATACCTACGATATCACTTCGGGTGTTTTCAGTCGTCTTAAAATTAAGATTTTCTTCTGCACTTGACACTTTAGCCTACCTAATGACTAAGGCAGGCAGATTAACTTCATAGTAACACCACATAGGTATTCCAAGTCTACAATACTCAATCATTAAGTATTGCATTTTTTCAATCTGTCTTCACTGTATACAAGCTAAATGTACAGATATAGGCCCGAGGAACTGATTTGACGAAAATGAGTTACTTAATATTATATTACAGTGTAATACTCAGTACCTACCTTGTGTTAGCATGCAATAGGTACTGTTAGGTACACAGCGCCTCAAGCTCTTATCGCATATCAAACACATCATTTTCGCTGTCTGGTTGTAGTGGGTGGTATAGTAGTAAAAAGCTGCGGCACCGTGACGCTGCGCCGGCGCCGAACAACGGGCAGGCCCAGTTCCAGCACGCGCATGCGCATCTCTAAACACGTCATGATCAGTTACACTGAATTATTTATCAAGGGAACAGTCATTTAAATCAGACTCGATGGTCCTCATTCAGTTGTCCGTGGTGATGGCAACAGGCATTACCAATTTTTATCGTCGATCGTCGAGGAGATCGTTTTGAGGAGAAATAAACAAACGAACTACAACTGTAATTTCTTCCCAAGTACAACTTGGGCTTGTATGAAATCCGACATTCGGTGCACTTTCTCGTCCGACCTGGCTGGTGTGGCTGACCGATGGCTGACGTGCATTGTATGCAACACCTCATCCAAACATATCGTATTTCGTCAGGGATAGGTACTATTGTTTACATTCACTTTTACGTGTCGAATAAAAACAGAGTTCCGAGACTACGTATTTGCGGTCAAAGTACCGGATTCACCTCTGATACATACAGACACAGCATGACTATAGAAGATTGCCGTCACAGAATAGATGATAGTACTGTGCTGTACTATTGGTACTGATAGACTAGAATCATCCGAGGCTGTGGTGGCCGCGTTGCGCATCGATGCCGCGTGCCGCCGTCTACCAGCTCGCCCGGAAACACTGTTACGATAACTGACATGCGTCATACACCACATCGTAAATTGAAACTAGCTTCCCCTCAAATTAATATACTTGCAGTGGGATAGACTGGGCCATATTTAACAAAAATTCCGATCGTTTCTGAATTTCCAGGATTTG
Source organism: Apamea sordens (assembly GCA_945859715.1). Classification (NCBI taxonomy): domain Eukaryota; kingdom Metazoa; phylum Arthropoda; class Insecta; order Lepidoptera; family Noctuidae; genus Apamea; species Apamea sordens. The sequence goes on along the minus strand of OX243987.1, from coordinate 22,965,830 downwards.
TGAAAAACTCCTCCTTCGCTCCTATTAGTTTAGCGTCAAACCTGAATAAAAGGCCACCACTATCAACCACTTTCAGGTTTGAAGCTAAACTAATAGGAGCGATGGACGATTTTATGTTACTCGTTTTGCATTTAAAAAAAATCATAAATGTCTGCTTTATGTGTAGGTACGTACTCAGCACTAATCTGAAACGTGTAGGTTAAGTAATGAGTTCAAATTATGTACATTCTTATTGGTAGGTAGTTCAATTTTGCTCTGCTCTTGTGTTCAGCGTGCCTCCCTCTGCTGCTCAAGGTATTCTTTTGATGAAGTTGTAAGTCCGTGACGCCCCTCGGCACTCGATCGCCGATCGCCTGCGCATGCGCACTCATGTGTGCCAACAGGTTTAATTATCCTTCGTTCGTGCTACACTTTACGCGTAATTCGATCCCGGAACCCTTGACATACATCACTTGGTAATAATAATGCCCCACACCAAGATCGGTGCTTAGAGGACGTCCATTCCACCTGACATTGCTACAAAAGAGGATTTCAGGGTCCAGTTGTTTCATAGCTTGTGAATAGCTACTTTACCTAGTTAGCTAGGGCTCAGGATTGAGGTTGCTAACCGCTGGAGTATTTAAGTCTGAAATCAGTAACCAGCTTGTCAACGAGTCTCAGTAAAAGTTTCATAGAGGGGGCCTGGGGGTCTACTCCGAAGTAGTATCGGCCGAATGTTCGGCCGTTTCCTGCTACGAAGTTACTATTTGGTTCGGTTGGTTCCGATCCTACACTCCTACACTCTTTCGAATATTGACTATGGTCCCGACCCAACTGAGCCGATCCGAACTTTTTTCGCATTTTTCAATAATATTCGGTTCGGCCATGTGTCTGTCCGATCCGAACATTCGCACTTTGCACTTCGGAGTAGGCCCCCAGTTATGTTAGAGCTACGATATTCTATTACGAACTAGCAGCATTCAATACTGCTACACTTATCATGTGGCCCAGTGACACAGCTCGCGCAGATCCCGTAACGATAGCATAACAGACAATGACCCCGTGCTCCCAGTTCCCATGGCTGCGCATGCGCCGGCGACAGATTGAATAATGTCATTATGCCTCTCCGATAATACGTCGCTATCGTGTCTCAGCAGCTCTCCAACATTGCTCAGACAATCCGATAATACGATATTACATCGCCATTTAGATGTTAACGAGCATCGCGAATTGACAGTTAACATTGATGTGAACCAATAACTTTTTCTTTTGATCTTAGTTCTTTCTACGGATGTATCTAATCTAAATTAGTTTCTACTTGATACACTGTCTATGAGATGATTACCAAATCATACCAATCTTTTATGGTCCAGACCAAGTCCTAATCAATCATGATAAAAATCAAAGTTTTGTTCCACTGACTTTCACCGAATTCATCGGAATTGCAGTTGAAGTTCGAAGCTCGTAATCAAAGAAAGTTAGTTTAGTTAACTCAATTGTTTCTGCATTATCATGTTCATTATTTGTTCAGCTGTGCTCGAAAGGAATGCTACACTTGATTTTAGTAATACGTAACCGTATATATATAGAAGAGCGCTCCAAAACAATGCGCACATGTAAATGTGGCAACTGTTGAAGAAAGCGAAATGAGCCAGCGATGGCTGCGCTGATGCTGATGTTTTTTCCGCTTTCTAAATTCAGCCCCGAGAGGTTCGGCTTGCGAACTGTATACATAAATATTTTGTGATAAGTAGGTAGGCACCTACATGCCAGATGTTGTAAGGGCTTCATTGTAGGCAACACACTAACGAAATAGGATTAATGCTAACAGAGACAGTTTGGAAAACCCGACACTCAGTGACCGAAAAGTAGAAAGGGAATCGGTTGTATCTTTACTGTCATGTGATGAGGAACAGGAAGGATAAAATGCATATGAACGGTAAAAGACTGATGAATATAAATGTTTAAAAAGGAAGGACCAAAGAAAAAGTGGGTGAATAGTATCAGTAGGTATACAGTATGTATGAGGAAATGAACAGGGAGTAGTTTGATAACGTGACGGGTAGCGTTTGAACATGAACAGAATATACAAGATTTTTTTATCAAAAGAAAAAGACTAATGAGGTTGGTCAATGCGAGAAGTACCTACCCATACATATAAAATCGTTCGATTTACTAACGTGAAGACTGATATTTTCATTTCGTTGTCATATATGTAGAAAGGCTGCTGCTGCTGGTATTCAGCTGCATCCGGTTAGACTGGAAGCCGACCCCAACATAGTTGGGAAAAGGCTAGGCAGATGATGATGATGATATGTAGAAAGGCTGCGTATTGTCACGCGTAGGCTCGGACATCATCGCGAAAGTCACCACAAATTACCTATTTGATCTGGTCATTTGTCAGTAATTGTGCATTGTCTCAATCGTCGCCAGGGAGATTATTTATACCAAGATTACTTTGTTAATTTCACATTACTTATCATTTTGCTATTTTCTGTTTTTTTTTTACATTATATACTGACATGTAATAAAACTGGATTGGAATGATAATCGATGAGCAAGATAATTATGAACAAACACCCATTTAGTCACCAAACTTCCATATAATAACCAAACGTAAGCAATGTATAGGTAGGGAAGGCACCTACACCATTTTCATTTTATTGGCATGAATTAAAATTCTGGACTTCCTTTATCCGCTGTAGGTCTAATCGACTATAATCTTTATATCCATAATCTGTCCGGTTCTACCCCAAAATAGCGGCTGGCAAGTCATGGTGGTGACAGTGGGTGGAGTAGGTAAGGCTTTAGACGGATGGTGTTCAAGGACTTTAAGTAGAAGTGTGAGTCGTCCTCGTCAGGCGGTGAGATGGGTAGACAACAATGTTGCCAATGGGCACAACACAACCAAAGGGAGCAGCAGTGGGTGAATTAGGGCTATTGAAAATGATGATAAGAGGCTCCTCGCAGTCCTCGCAGCTCCGCAGTTAGTAGCTTGTACCTACTTGTTGTTGCAGTGACCGTGGTGCGAGGGTGAGGCGCGCGCGCTGCGGGCATGCGTCCGAAGCGGTAGCGGCAGCATGCGCGCGCTCAAGCTGTGCCTCGCGCTGCTCGTGCTGGCGCCAGACATCGATGCACAAGGTTTGTACATAACTTGACGCTGTATAATTACTTGTGGTACAAGTCTCGACTGCTTGCATATGCTCGGTTTTTATTGAATGCATATGAAAGTAGGTATATACGGGTCCTGTTTATAACAAAAAAGCATTTTTTTTTTAATTTTGTATCTGTTTGTTCCGGCTAATATCCGAAACGGTTGGACCGATTTTGACGGGACTTTTCTGGGTAGTCGATGTTACAAGGAATTACGGTTCCGCAAAAAAAAATTAACCTAAAAATAATAAATCCCTGAAATCCAATATAACGGGTATTATCTACTTTGAGTTTATATTCAACAATCATCCGATGAGTTTTGAATTGAAAACCAAAATTATATTGTGGTTCACAGCTGCGTGAAATTATTTTCTCGGACTTCCTGCAGCTCTGAGCTTCCTATTTGCAGGCATTGATGGACGACTAGCGATAGGTATGCACCTGACCACACACTACCGTCCTTATACACTAGAACGATAGATATTCAACTTTATAAATGTCTTCTCAAGATGCTTAACTTTTTTCAGTCTAGTTTGAATAATAAAAAATTTCATGCTAGAATTGAATGCATTGCATCGATTTTATTGTGCATGCTGTTTGTAATACCTATATACCGGTGCCAGTCAATTGTTACTTCGATTTGATGGAATGCCACAGGCAATAAACTTGCACCGTGTAAATGGAGCTTTAGACTCATTCCACAGTTGCGCTATGGTTTTTCACACTTTTGCACATTTGCAATAATTTTGGAACAATTGACATTATTGTTGTAAATGTAAGTAACAGTAATTGATATAATTCAAATGATCGTACAATTGGCACGCTGATAGCCATAACAAAAGTATCGGCGCGTGCGACTAATACGGGCCGCCCGCGTCGTTTCGCTAGCGCAGCACAACATTGATGAATGGACAGGAGACCGTGCGCTACGTGGCAGCGAAGTGGCAGTGGCGTGGCGGCAGCGTGGCGGTCGCACATTACGGCAACTACTCCAGTGTACGCTACCTCGGACCGTTCGCGTGCTGTTGTTGCATTAGCCGTTATTATTGACGCCAATTTCATTTCAATGCTTTTTGTAATTGGGCGGAAAGTCAGAAAATGACACAGGTGCCGCCAAACGCATTAGTTCTACAAACGCATTAGTTCTACATAATTACTCAAAGCTCGTGTGACGAACTGAATGGATTATGTTATGACAGGTCAGGGAATGTGATCCTTCTCAAACCGGTAACTATATAGTATATAGCAGACTTGTCGGCTAGGTTCAGACTTCCATTCTAGGTTCTCCAATATTATTTTGCCATTGTCAACGCAAACCTGAAAGAGGCTAAGATTTTGATGCCTAGCAAGTGTTGTTCTCGCTTCAGAGTACAATATGCTCGTTGTTATTTCGCAACATTGCACGGTACGTTCGTACTGCATCCATTCTTTAGCGTACACTCACCGCGACCAAATTATCCTGCCTTAGGAAACTCGAGCCGTTTGATACCTCGCTGAATACTTTCGCAATCACATTCTAGTTTAACTCGTGGATTAAGTGTCTGATTGCAATGCAAGTTTCTTCTTTATGAAAGCGAAGTTCTTAGATTACAGTAAAAATAATGTAGGTAGTTGTATTCCATTTAAAAAAGAACATTTCTAAGAGAAGAAGGCACAGCCCAAGGAAAGGTGGAAGAATATGGGGAGGCTTTGGCCAGCAGAGATATAGGCTAATGGAAAAAAAAAGAGATCGCAAGCACTTGCAGGGTGCAAGTAGGTACCTGCGACCTCTTAGAAATGAGAAATTCTACGATTAGTTGAGGTTAAGAAAATCTCGTTGATAGTGGCACTTACAACCTTCGTTCCAATCGTTGCATTTCACATTTTACCATCCGGAACTCGGGCCACTCAGTAAAATACATTTTCTAAATGAATCGTAACTGACAATTCCCCGGTCTATATTTTTTATCAGTCTAAGAAATTCTACCCTATATTAAATTCTGGAACAATTCCAACAAATCTAAGTCTTAGTTTAAACAAGTAGATATACATTATTGTGTCAAACAAAGGAAATCGCAGTACAAACGAGGCTCGATCAAACAAGTGAAGGGTAGTTGTTTCATTCGGAGGGGTGGTTCGCTGACCGACTCCCCGCACCCTTTTACCCCCGGGCCGGCCACTACGGCTACGGGGCCATTCTTAACACATTTTCACATATATAGTAACTTTTGTAGCAGTGATTTTGTTGTCAGATGTTTTTGCCATTTAATTTGTTTTAATAACCTACTAGGTATTACAAGTTTTTCACTCATTGACTGTGGCTTCAACTGCCAACATCAAACTGGGTGAATCCATCATAATCATATGCCCCGAATTGAACTGACACTATTTGCTTGTATAGTATAAGATGGCCTGCATCGAGTCCTCCCTTGCCATGTCGTCCATCAAACATTCATCGTCGTTCCATTCAAAATCAAGTCTTTATTCAAATTAGGCTGAGTATCAGCACTTTTCGAACGTCAAAATTACAAAAGACAGTCCCCCAAAAACGCCCGCCCTTCACCACTTCCTAGTGCTATCGCTGGGAAGAAGAAGTGGCGCGACAAACTCCCCAGCAGCACAGCTGTCTATTTAGTTAGAAAATACATGATTGTAAGTATACAATACTATTATGATTGCATCAATCTGTTTAGCTATTAGCTAGCACTGTCTTCATGTATTACTACTGATTATGTTATCAGTGTGCAAGTGAATGGTTTCCTCGGTAGCGTGGTTTATTGTCGCGTGCCACAGGCCAGTGGCGACACTGGCGACTGGCGGGCAGGGAAGAAGTGGCGACTGGCGAAGAAGACGGGTCGCCGACCGCTAGTGAAGTGCGCCCGGTGCACTGCCTCGTTAATTAATATGTTCTGCTCTGCACTGACTTGCACTAAATAGTTTATTTAAGGAAGGAAGTAAGTACACAATGCATATTCTGTGAAGATTATGTTAAAATTACTCAAATCATCATCACCCTCTTGTTCCAACGCTTGTCAGCCGTCCCCTCAGTATTGACCCCCTTCAAGCTATCATCGTACACACGATCTGCCCATCGTTGGTCTTTCCTTATTCCATATGCATACTACAAACTTTCCATCATCCATCACATGCCCAATACCATGACCTGACAACAGATTTCCGCTCATCTTTTCAGCCACCGGTGCGGCGGGCGCTACTTTGAGCTTTTTAGGTTTTACCTTATTTATGTATTTCTATCGATGTCCATGATAGAATAAATGAAATATCCCTCTAAACATTTTCATCACAGCTGCATGCAATCAATCCCTTCGAATCCAATGCCTCTAGTGGCCGCCAATCTAAATATTGTTATTTAGGCTACGGTAATTGCCCTTTTGCCAAGTGTGCATGGTATGTATAGAAATAAAAGAAAACTACTTTACGTGACTTACATGGTTCTATCTAACTGCCCACTAGTAACGCCAAGAGTATAATTGAGCTCGTCGAGGAGAAAAGCGTGAACCTTGAACACGACACACGCGACACGAAACTGATCCATTTGAGATAGTGTGGAGCAATCAACAGCTGTGATCTATCGGAGTAATTAGCAGCTGTTGTTGCGCCAATCATAAGCATGACAGTTACAGAAACCGCTACATTGTACTGTAACACCGACAACTGAGTCCCGCTGTGAGCCAACACCGGATAGCGAACACTTCGTTTACGTAAATTAAAGGGTTTAACTTAATTGTTCCCTCGGCGAAGTATACCAACGCCTTCGCTCATTATAGGCCATAATAATGTAGCATTTCTAATGATATAGCTCATCAAGGCACACGGAGGCAGTCTCGCTTCGGTCCATTTGCGATTTACGCAAGGGTTTTATTTGTCAGTCTTCAGCCAAAATATTAACATAATTAGTGATCTACTTCAATACAGAACAAAATGTTATTGAAGGCTAGTCTGTACAGTATTATTGACCACATAGTAATCGTCTAGCCGTCTCAAGTCACAACATTGCGACAGCGCAGCTAGCGGCTATTACTCGTAGGCGATCGTCCGATCAGTCTCGGTGGTCCATTGTTCATAGTCCGGGTCGCGACTTCCTCCTGTTTCATACTGCGAGCCAGTGAGGTGGTGACAAGACAAGCACCGGCCACGGGAAATATCGCAACTCATTTTATGCTCGGAATTTGGTGAAACATTACAAACGCATAATGAATCATTTGTTCTACGGACATTCAAATTATAGTTGTAGACTGTCGATTTTGTTATTCGTTTTGCAAGTTGACTTTGTGTATGTAGATAGAATTTAAACTAGACACGATACAAAGTATTCATGCAATCTTATATCGCCGATTTAATATGAAATTGTAATCGATCTAAGCCGGGTGTTCTACTTTCTTGAGCATACAGTTAGAGCATGCAAGGTCTATTACTTCCTGGGGTTCAATTTAAGTTCACGGAAAGTTCGTGCGAACATGGTTGGACGTTAACACTTAAAAATTAAATAACAGTTCAGATTTAAATCGTTTAGGTACTATATTCTCGAGATGCACGCAAGAAAGGTATGAAATATGGATATTAAGGTAAAATTGGAGCAACGTGTCGTGGTCTACATACAAATGTTTTTGAAACTTACGTTCATTCTTGTGTGGCGTGAGCGTGGTGCAGGCACGAGACGTGCAGCTAATTGTAGACTTTACTTAATAAAATCCACTGGCTCATATTTTTAAAACCGTTTGTAAAAAATAGCAACTTATTTCCCGCGTATCTTTCCTCGCTCAAGGCATAGCGATTCTTCATGTCGACAACGCTAGAGCAGGAACTCTATTTACATTGTAAAAGGATTTTTGCATATGGAGTACATAATACTTTCATAAGTTACCTGCAGCACCTTCACATATGAATATGTGCTGTCAAGTGCTCGTAGATTACGATTACGCTCTCCAGTTAATAAGTAGGCTGCACTTTCAGTAACACTGCCAGAGTGGCTAATTAATTATTTCAATAACAAATGCATGTAGAATGTACTGCATAGGTAACATACCTACAAACATATGAACTTGAAAACATATTGGTGAATCAAGATAATAACGTAACGCTGTCGGAAATTCATTGTTCTCCAAATCGTCGTTAATAATCCGCGGCTAACAAAACGTACTCTTCCTTTTGTTTCTAAAGTCTTTAAATTAATGACCACAACTCATGAAGCGGTTCGAGGCTATAGGAATACAGTACTTATCCACCAATTGGCAGAGGAAATCCTTCACATTTATGTAATAATGTAAAGTTGTAAAACGTAAGGTACCTTTACATTTTTCTCATGACATACCCATTGTACCAGAACCCAGAGTGTAAACAGAGCTTGAAGTATTCATTCTTTCCCTTACCCAACATTGAAAGTCGAAACTCAAATTGATTTTGCTCGACGGTAAAATGAATGTCCAATCAAAATTAATTTGTCAATCTGTTCTGAATTTAATTTGAATAGTCATTACCGTTACATAATAACCGCGGTGCGCCGGCACAACTCTCTGGCTCTTCGCAAAGAAGATTCATGTTCATGGTGTAAATGTGACGGCTATTTGCAAGTAATTGACATTTCATTACTCAAATATAGAGCGGAGAATCTTTTGTAATAGGTTCTGTTGTGGGCAGTTAACTATCGCGGTTATGAGTTCTCACAGATTACAAATAGACAGCAGGGAAAATTGATTGTAATACGTTAAATTAAAGTAAATCATGTCACAGATTGCCATGACAACGATGCAATTCTAAAAAAATACTTAAACAATTAAATCAGTCGGAAACACAAAGAACTACAAAGTTGCATCACTGGCTCCATAGAAATAAGACTGGCTATAGTAGTATACATATACAAACTATTGAGTCTTAGTGATTGAAGTCACTTTGAGTAAAGAGAGAACTAAAATTGTTATAAGTAAGTACATACTATAAAATTGGTTAGGTAAAGCAAAATTGTTTATTGGAAAATGCTCTCATTTGAAACGAACCTTGGAAAATGGTTTTTAAAGTAATGTCTGTAAATGGATACTGTTTGAATTGGTGGTCAGTTCGGTGGCATGTCACTGCACTTGTGGACTGTGCTCGCGGAGCAGCGCGGGCGTGGGGTCGCGCGCCGCCATGCGTGCTTCCGCCCTGCACCGCCACTTGCCGCGCACACATCTACCAAGACAGAACGACATTTTTTCAACACTTCTTAGTCCTCCTGTGGTCTTCCTGCGTTATTAATTTTGACATAATGAAGACATCCATAACGGAACCTGGGTTAAGGAAATGCTATCTGCTGCCAAACAGAAAAAAAGGTGACCGAAATTGTTGCTGTTCTTAGCGAACATTTCTTAGTTGAAGATTTCGAAAGCGGTGTGTAGAATGTGTAGAGATATTCACTGACGTAAGTCTCTTACGATATCCAACAATAATGGAAACAACAAGTCAATCCATAGTTACGAGCTGACAATGAGAACGGCGTATATTTAAGATGAAAGTTAAATGATAAATCGTTTAAGTGTCCATTATCTCGTAATAAGGCGCGTAATGCAGTAATGACGGAGATGACGAATCAGATCGGTACCTATCGTCAGCTCGTAATTCGACAGATAGTCATCTCGATGAGATCGCGTCCGCCTTTCCCCGGCCGCACGTAACCGTCGTTTATAGAATAAATTGTCCTTGAAATGATTGGAAACTAACTGCAAGTAGATACTTTCCCTCTCTGGTCCCGGAGAAACAACAGGTGTTTAGAATTTATTAGGTGAGATCTCTATGTATTTATCCGCTCGAGAAAATCTCAAAATCATAAGTGATGATTGTGATGAATTTTAGAAAACTTCCATGAAGAGTTATTTTATTTATTTATTTATTAAAAATCTCCAATTACTATCATTACAAGTAATCCTAATGCGATAGTTTAAAACTATGAAAAACGTAAAAAAACTAGTATTACTTACTTATGATAACTACTTTACGAATTTCCCTATATAAAAATAAAATAAAAACACAAAATATAGCCTACTCTAATCTACACTATATCATAAAAATAACATCAGTATTTTTGCGAATTCACTCAAATGGCATGTAAATACATCGATCTTCACGTGAAGATCGTTAATAACCCGAATTGCGCGGGTCAATGGTGTTTTGGCGAGAAGTTTGGTCCTGGCAACAGGCACAGACAGCAGTGGCGGGCGGCGCCGCCTCCACACATAGCGGTCTGGAACACATACACTCATGCGCTGCAGTATACTCCTGGGTTATGCTCAATGCCACGAAGTAACCTTACCAGATACGTGACAAGCTAGGCCGTGTGCCCGTGGGATTTTCCATCGGTAAAAATTACTTTCTTACATACAAAGTTTCATACCCTTTTGGGGGGTGAATTTTCTAGACACAGCAGTTTAGGCTGTGAGTTGCGTTGTCTGTAGATCTACTTGAAACTTCTTGTAACTGAACTATTCTATTACCGCTGAAGTATGTTTTTCAGCTCATAAACAATCAAACAAATTGTGTGATACAGTGCAAGCTTGTTTGCGTGCTCAAGCATTAAGATTGCACGCTAATGGTCGGCTCACGTGCAATTACCGCAAGTGCAATATTAATATTTGAAACCCCAAGCCATCATATTTGTAAGGGGATGCCATAGTAAATTAAAACCTACATGTGGAGCGGTAATTATACGTGAAGAAGCACACTTTCTTTATAAATTACGTTATTGTTTCACAGGACTTCAGGTTAAAGAACCTAGCATAATCAAGACTAAGAAGAAACTAAGTTAGGAAAGTCTAATTATGCAACTATCAATGAACCGTGTCAGTAACAGGTAACATCTTCCAGTATTCCATCCATGGATCAATATAACTAATGCGTGCTGTGATCAAAATATTAATGACGAATTGTAGCAAATTGGCATGGCAATCAGTCATCATTTTGATGTTTTCAGTTTAAGTTCACTAACTTAAACTGAAAACATCAAAATGATGATAACCATTTGATATCGAAGCAATAAGGACCACATAGGGCTGCGATCGTGTTTGTTGGTATCCAGTAGCAGTAGCCCGCTACAATGAAACCGAAAGTGTCGGTGATGAAGGGAAGACTGCGGGTCACCCCGTTGCGACGGGACTCAGTACTGTCCGACCCACATTCTCTGACTATGAACCCGAGCCACACCCGCCACGTTGGTGGAACCCACCGGAAGTGGCGAGGGGGATTTATAGCTCGACCGCCTTCCGGTGCCCCACTGGTCTCTGCCTGTGCGCACCTGCCATGAAAATGTTTCGTTAACTTTATCACAGATTATTTTGTTTCACTATTTAGTTTGGACGAGGACAGCGTGGGAATTACGGCAATTGGCCGCTAGAGAGAGAGATTGGTGTTTACAATATTTCGGTACAATTTGTGTACAATGTTAATATAAAAGGTCAAGTGGTAGCGTCTGTGAAAGGGCCACAACCTTCTACAAAAGCTGGAATACAGTAATACTGGTTGGTGTTTATTAAAAAAATGAGCAATGAGAGCAACGAGTGAGCGATGAGTTGTGCAACTGTGAAAGAACTGTTTCCTCCAAACATGGATCATTTTAAACCTGATGTGTGGTGCAGGGCGGCTAGCGTGGCGCGTGGGCGAGGGCGAGGGCGTACCAAGCGCTGCGCCGGCGTCGCCCGCCACCGTGGCCGCCATAGCGCTGTCGATCAAGTCCCGCGGTGAGTGAGCAGCAGACGGACCAACAGTGCGCACTCCACCACTTGTGTAGTTGTTCAGTAGTCACCTAGTATTTGTGCATGTCTTGTAGTTTTGTTGGAGCAACGCATTTTGAGAGCACGGAATATGTTGACGGTATAATATATTTGCACTTGTTCATCATCATCATCATTCAGCTGGCAGATGTCCATTGCTGGACGTTGTCTGACAGCATCATCACAACGATCGTTTCCGCATCCAGAGAAACCCTAAAATATCTGAAAACACACCAAGTTATCGTTCCACGTTGTGCGGCCTTACAATTGTAGCCGTATCTACAACGCCACATGCGAACAACGCGTCATACTGACGTCACAAAAATCCTGCATCTCGCAAGCATAGTTTACCGCGCAACTAGCATACATACAAACTTCGCAACAGCAATCATTGGGCAATTGACCGCCAGACACAACACCCGGGTCTGGTTGGAGGATCCTCCCTTAGCTATGGAGGTTGAGTGAACTTTACACTCTATTCCTTATACCTCCAAACTGGTGACCCCGAGTATGAACTTCAGCGCAGCTTTCGTGCAAATACTTCAGCGTGACTTCATCATCATCACTCCCGCAATCTTTAGCGGCGAGTCACCCAGCCAGCCAGCATCCACGGCTTCAGCGGGTATCTTGACCACCAGCATGCAGCGTCCGCGCATACCTGGTCATCACCCTCAGCCTCATCAGCAACCTTGGCACAGCACACTGCACTTTCGGCCGGTCAACAAGCAGAGCACCCTCTCCCGGCGCTGTACGACATCCGACCAATTGGAGTATAACGCGGGGCAACCCTGACTCACTGGGGACATCTCCGCAGACAGTTCCGACTCACCGTGAACTATGTGGCAACCGGTTCCGACTTTTTGTAATTCATGTGGTATACCCCCTATTTATTTTTTATTTTTCTGCCGATTTAACAATGATACCTTTGGATTTGAAGGAGTAAGATGGGGTAACAGATCACAACCGCATCACTTCTTAACAAGTATTTCGATAAGCCAACGTCTCAACACTCAGTGCTTACTGAGCTTACAAGTTACAACGTCTCAACGCTCAGTGCTTACTGAGCTTACAAGTTACAACGTCTCAACGCTCAGTGCTTACTGAGCTTAGAAGTTACAACGTCTCAACGCTCAGTGCTTACTGAGCTTACAAGTTACAACGTCTCAACGCTCAGTGCTTACTGAGCTTAGAAGTTACAACGTCTCAACGCTCAGTGCTTACTGAGCTTACAAGTTACAACGTCTCAACGCTCAGTGCTTACTGAGCTTAGAAGTTACAACGTCTCAACGCTCAGTGCTTACTGAGCTTAGAAGTTACAACGTCTCAACGCTCAGTGCTTACTGAGCTTACAAGTTACAACGTCTCAACGCTCAGTGCTTACTGAGCTTAGAAGTTACAACGTCTCAACGCTCAGTTCTTACTGAGCTTACAAGTTACAACGCCAAAGAACTTGGCGGGCTTTGGCTAATTAAGCTCAAGGAATTCGCTATACCTTTCATAGGTAATTAAAAAACGTGTAAATTAAACTAGCTTTTATATTAGTATTTAAGCCAATCTGTTAAGAACTTGTTACTACTAAGTATTTATAAGTTTGTAAATGTATTACTTTGTAAAAGGACCTAAATAAATATTATTATTACCTATTATTATTTATAAAAAGACACTCCTCAAAAAAGTATCTAAGTATAACCAAGAATAGCCTGACTTGGGGCCTCTTGGAGCTGATGCAGAGAAAGAATGTCACGATAGGAATTTAATTGAATGTGCAACAAGTACAAAACAACCCTCCCCCACAGGGCATCGACCCTTGCGGCTTCGAATTGCGTGACTGTAGACTGTAGGTAGAACTTACAAGAAAAACATAAAAATAAGTTTCCTTGACCGTGTACGAGTACCTATGTTACCTATTACGTGTAGCTTTTCTTTGCGCACCATTATTTCGCTGAAATTATTATTGTTTATGGCGAAGATTGAATTTCTTTTTAGTTGGATAAATTTACGGACGTAGTTTGCATTCTACAAGAGAACCATGCAGCAGAGTGCATCTCCCTTTTATTTGCTAACATAGTGTAAAAATTAACCAATTTAAAATCGCTTGTTAGTCCGCCGGATGGTCTCGTGTCTCGAGACACTTTCACTGGACTGTCATTATTTGCGATGAAACTGCGATCACGTCCACTTATAGTATTTTATTGTTTCTTATAATATAATAGGTTCGTGTTCCGAGATGAGGTAAGATGTGGTTTATGGTCACTTTTGGGTGCGTGCGGTCGCAGGTTGCGTTCGTGATACATAGGTCGCGCAGGAAATAGCTGTGATGATGATAATGGCTGGCGAAAGTGGACAGTTATCGTTATTCTAACGAGATTATAGTTCTACAAACAATAAAGAAAAGTACTTCTGTAGGAAGAAAACAATAACTTAGTAACAGTGAGGGTCGCGTAATAGAGTCAAATCTCTGCGTAGTCTGACAAAACATTATCTGCGTTGTAAAACAGGACAACTGATGAAACGTTGCAAATAACACAGCGAGTGTGTTACGATCGTGACCCGCAGTCGCCCGCGCACCGTCTTGGCACGTAATATCACCGTGGTCTTGGTCTGCGCAATGACTCACATCGCAGCGCATACACCAAGCGTCATGCTCCGTCGCGCGGCGCCTCTACAAATCCTACTTTTTGTGCCATCCGCGCTTTTTTCGCCTACACCTGCCTAATGAACTTGTTGAATACTGTGCTTACATGACACATATGAAAGGAAGTTACGAAATATCCTGAAATATCCTTTGCGAGCGTTTGGAATTGATTTTGAACATAAGTATATCAATCGTATGCTTAGCTGCACACTAAATTCAACGTGTGTTTCTGTTGCCCAATACATACTGCAGGCTCACGAGGTTCATGCAGTTGATTGTGGGTGGTTTTCATGTTTGTGGTGGTCACGTTCAAAGGACAACTTCCAAAAGGAAACACTAGCGCTTCGACGCAAATCTACAAATAGCCCAAACGAAGACTTCAGAATGTTTAAACATGCGATTCCGGAAGTCCGTTTCCAAAGGAAAAAGTCATTTGCATATCCATTTATTCAAGTCAGTAATATAATCTATAAAAGTGGGTAAACGTTCCATTACAAGGAGGAAATGACCTCCCTCCCCGCGCCCCCGCCCCGTGTCCTGGATAGTTAAGTAGACGTGGTAATGCCGCGACCTAAAAAGCCTGAAAACATTACAATATCGATGTATCTACAACAAAACTTGATTGACAAAGACCTTACTGTACTACTGACCCACATTTGGGTCATTATCAATTAATATGAATAAATGGATTTTCCATTGATTGATATTTGATATTTCAGGGAACAAAAGTATTTAGTCACTGTCAGCTTATTGAGATCTTCATTATTTGTAGTAGATGGTTCATTGTAGAAAGGGTTGGATATGATCATGTGTTGAGCATAGATTAATGAGTCTCTCGTAAGTCGATTTGTCGTTTCGGTTCTATCCTGTCGAGTTCCGATCATTTAATATCACTAATGAACATGATGTACTTTCTGTTTGTGCAGCGCACACAGGGAGGCTCGGAGGTAAACCAGGACGTACAGTACCCGAGCGTGAATGACACATGGATCTTTAGAAAGAGACTATCACACAAGTATGACTAAAAGATGCAACACTCTATAAATCCGAACTGTTTCTAAAACTCGATGTGGCATACGTACGGCGGGGTGCTGCTCAATCACTCCCACCGGGCCTTATGGTGACATGTTCTTATGACAGACGATCGCTTGTGTTGCAGCCATCCAGGACAGTCGCTGCTACCTGATGAACGGCGGCGCTGTCGAGAGCTTCTTCATCAGCGAGGATACGCCCGTCGGAAGTGTTATTGGTAAGTTCATATCGCTTAACACTACAGTCCCTATGACACCACACTCATTTAGATCGCTTCAACAGAAGACCAAATAATAACTGGGCGCAATATTAAATTCGTCGAAAACTTGCTGATTTCCATTTCTTTGTATGAACTGATTTTGTGGCCATACATAGAATAGATTGCTATATAGAGGATGCAATAAAAAAATATATATTTTGCGTAACAAGGTAATATAATCAATTTCTAAACAATTTATCATATAAAGTTATAAACTATCGCATTGCAGCAAATGCCTCGTTAAGTTGATTAATATTATTACGATTTGATTTATTAGCATCAGATAGCAATTATATCAGTTCAGTCAGATCAGTTATATGCTCTAGAATTTGTTGTAACGTTACAGGTACTTTAAGCGTAAATGGCGACCCTTCAGAAGAGCTGGGCGACATCACACTGCGGCTGCAGGAGAAGGGTGCAGCCGTGGGCATCGCGCCTGGCACTAAGAACTTAACCCTGCTGCGTGCGCTGGATCGCGAGGAGAAGCGGGGACCTTCCAACGTGTATGTCAACGTGCGCTGCGATCGGAGACGCACCACTGACCCGGTTAGTAACGTTAAATTGCTCTGTTATAGAAACCTACTTTGTAACTGAGTATGGTATGATTTTGCGGCAGGCATAGCATTGTGGTTAGTGTAACGTATGGTAACGACTGTTTATGAAACTGACTACTTCAAGGCATCACGTGCTCTATTTTTGGTCCCTATGGCAAGCCTGATTCCAATGACCAGGAGGATTTCAGTATGAATTTCATACATTTACATACTTTTAGTAAAAGAGGTGAAAGACATCATTTTAGTACCTACTAGAAATAGCAGAGACCTATTAGTTCAGCCAATTTTCAGATAGGCTCCAGTAGAATCATCTTTCATAGGATACTTACAATAAAATACCTCCCTACATACTTCAACTGAATGAGAGGAAATTCAAATATTGTATAAAACGCACACTATGCAGGCAGGCATTTATTATACATAGCTTCTGCCCGCGGCTTCGCCCGCGTGGGTGTCGGAAATTATTCCACGGGAACGTGATAACAGGATAAAAAGTATGTGCTTCCCCAGGATGCCATCTATATCTATGCCAAATCAGAAGTTCAGTGGTTTAGGCGTGAAAATGTTAGAAAAAAAAAATGAAAATGTTAATGTTGTTGTTGTTGTTATGTGTAGTTTCAAGTTCAAATCCCCCCCTTAAAAACCGAATTACCCATTTTTGTCCCGTCAGTGGTAAATTTTCGACAACTTTACATATTTATTATTAATTATTTTCTGTCAAAAGTATCAATACTGAGTTTCGAGTTACTCAGAACGCGCATTCAATTTCTTCAACATAAACTTAACGGGATCCCTTCTTTTCGCATAATGTTCTTTGTCCTAATATACTTCGGCATAACGATTTTGGCACAATTTGTTTTGGCATAATAATACTTCAGCATAATTTTTTTAGGCATACATTATTTTTATGTTGGCATAATCATCTTAAAGACTAATTTGTTTTGGCATAAAGGACATCCACCACATTGTATGGCGTTTGGGCTTGAACATGAACATAAAAATATTGCACTATTATTAATTTTATTGAGTGGTTTACAGTACAAGGAAAACATATATATAAGAAGTTTTGTATCAAGTTGGTTAAATAATACAAAAAAAAAACTTCAATACTACACCTCATTTATGTTCTAATTAACCAAGCCAGTTCAGCTAAAGAGTGTGCCAAAGATCGAAAAAAAAAGTCGGCACGGTTGGCGCAGTGGTTAAGCGATTGACTGCTGCGCTGCGTGTCGCGGGTTTGATTCCCGCACGGAACAAATATTTGTATGAACTACAAGTAGTTGTTCCGGGTCTGGCTGTTTGTGTATGTGAGTTTAAATGTTTGTAAACGCACCCACAATACAGGAGAAATTCCTAGAGTGGGGCAATGTCTAAAAAAAAAAGAAACAGACATATACCTACATACATTTTTTTATATTCCACAATGGGCTTGTACTCTATCTTACACCCACAGTTTGACTGCAAGAGATATCTGCTAGAGATAAGCTTAACTTCGTAAACTCCGCCCCTAAGATACCCACTGACCATCGTCCTTATAAAAATGTTTTTTTTATTTATGTGCAATAAAGAGTTTTAAACAATGATCGTCCAGAACCTTTAACTAGTGATGGATTTTTAGCAAACTCAAATATTCAAATATGTAAGTACATAATCATCTCAGAAGTTGGAACTTACCACTTGCGGTGCGATCTATTGCAGTATAACTCGCTGCACTTTCACAAGATTAACAATATGTCTTCTCCTTCCTGTGAGTGATTTCAGTACCACAATTTATACAATGTATAGATTCACTAGGCAAAATCGGAAAGTCCATGTTCACGCGCAAGTCTTTATGTATAGCGGGTTCATTATACGGAGAAATGTCAGGGTTAACGTTTGAAGCGGGTACTGCGTCCGAGAGTGAACCGGGTCGTCGGATAGAAAATCATCACAAGTCGTCAAAAATAGCTAAAGTCGAAATAATATTCATAATACGATACGAAAAAGAGCGGCAAACGCAAAGCGAATGACATTGACAATTTGAAAATCGAGCGCCAATCGGGTCTGGGTCAGTGTTGCCAGTTCTCTGCACTGTCAATCGAACACTCGATTTGAAATCGATTCCATCGAACTGTGCTGTTTTGTTTCTCGGCGCAGGCTTTTTTTATTTTTTATTTATTGACAATGGGCTCACTCTTCACCTCAATCCAGCCCAGAGGCAGGGATGAGATCTACGGTGGAGCGAGCTTGCCCAGAAGAAGCCTATGGCTTGCGGACAACGACAACGAGCAATGGGTAGCTCGCCGCCCGGCTGACCAGTAACTGTCCGGACCGAGCCCAAGTTGTCGACGGCGCGTAGTGTACCACCCGCGCCTCAAAGAGATGTCAGCAAAACCGTAGGAGCCCAGCAGGGCCGATGTTCGCTAGGGCCGCGGGGGATTTCTGAAAAGGAAACCCGTGGCTCTAGAACGCAGGGGGCAACTGAATGCAGAATGACACATGTGTGGTTTTAGTCAGTAAAAGTCTGACACGCCCTCCCGCTCCATCCTAGAACGGGAGAAATAAATGATGATTTTACAAACTAAAAAAAAAATGTTCAACGTAAACTATATATTTTTATTTATGTAAGGTTAAGATGATGATGGTAATGCTGATGATGAACCCTCCAACAGCCAGAGCAAAGCTTGGTCTTCCAGGAAAACATTTTAATGTTTCGAAGCTCTCGAATCGAAATATAAAAAATATCGATATTATTTTTTCTGTGATTTTATTCTTTAGGCAACCCTAAATCAACGCGCCCCGCACGCCGCGCCGCAACTGTCACCATACAGAATATACAAATCAATTAAAAATCTTTTTTATTCGTTTTTAATATTATTTATTTTGACACTCCTGAATAGGGACCAATGTTCAGTAAATATTTTTACTCAATTATTTATGAATTCCTTTTTTCCCAATACGGGTGTTCACGGTTAGGCCCATTTTGGTTGATGTTCTTTGATTCGCATAACGTTACTAGGCCTAATGATTATTAGCATAATAATATTTGGGCATACAATTAATAGAAATAACGGAAACAAATTTGAGTTATTTTTACGTATTTATTTTCACTCGATTCTGAATCACTTTTTCCAAGAGTCGGGGTGCCCCAAGGTCTAACACATCTCGATTTAGTAAAAAGGCAATGAGAACTTAGGATGCAAGAGCGAGCGAAGCGAGCTCGGGAATTGGGGCACCCTGACTCGGACAGGTTAGGTTCGAAGGGGATATGATAAAGAAATTATGCGTAAAAAATATGCGCAAGCTGTTATACGTAAATAATTTATGCGAAAATATAATTAGGACAAACAAAAGTATGCCAAGTTATATTAGGTCTTAAAATTTTATGCAAATGGATAGGGAACCGTTTGAGATACAGATTTTCGAATTTATTTTCATTGTAAGACTAACAACTAGTGTTGTGTTGCAGAGCTTCATAATCCCGGTGTCGGTGCGCGTATGGGACGTCAACGACAACGCGCCGGTGTGGCTGGGCGCGCCCTACCGCGTGCGCCTGTCGGAGCTCACAGCGGTGGGCACGCGCGTGGCCGTCGGCGCACGCGCTTCAGACGCCGACCAGCCCGGCCCGCACGCCACCATACACTACTCCGTGCTGCCGGGACCCAACCATGTGAGGCCGCTGCGTCAGTCAACTCAGCCTATCGCCGTTCAATACTGGATATAGGCGTCTCTAAAAGTGCGCCATAACGTCCTGTCCTCCGCACCATCACAATCACTACCAAAAATAAACTTATAAATGTTGACGGTCACTCCTTAAGTTACAGTTAAATTTTAAGAACCCTTAATCTCCAGTGAAAATATACTGAATCCAATCCAATTTCCATAAAAATCTTAATAAAAAAATAAACATACAAAATGTGCAACTTCCATACTCAGCCTATCTTTTCGACCGCCAGGAGAACCTCGGCTTTCCGAACGAGTTGGACAGCGTGTTGGTGGTGAAGAAGCCTCTGGACTACGAGACACTGAGCAACTTCACCGTGACCCTGCGAGCACAGGACGCGGGGACCCCACCCCTGCACAACGACACGGTGCTGCAGGTGCAAGTGCTTGATGCCGATGATCAGAACCCCAAGTTCACGCACGAGCATTATACTGCGACGCTGCCAGATGATGCCAAAGAGGTAACGCATCTTAAAAAAACATGTTCCCTAAATGACTATTGCCCTTGAAAGATATTACTAAGTAAGAGGTACTCTACCACAAATATATTGATGATCGTAACATCACTTTTGACGTGTAAAAGGTAATCGCAGATCCTAGCGTTACTAATACATCCGAAGATGCTTTCTGGTGAAGCTCATAAAAAACACTCACAGGGCGATATGTATGGTAGAGACCATCCAAATCTCTCTTTAGGGGCGTCATGTGAAAATAAACATTTTCCTTCTACTCCAGGGTACAATACTGGCCACATCGCCGGGTCCGATCTCCGCTGCGGACCAGGACGTGGGCATCAACGCGCCGCTCACGTACTCCACAACCGGTGACAACGGCCGCCTCCTGGTGGTGGACAAGGACACCGGACAGGTTGCTGCTACCAAGCAACTCATCGATGAGCTTACTCAACCTATCACTATCGTAATAAAGGTAAGCTACTGGTACTCTAACTGCTACTGTATGTATAGTGTTCATAGATCGGTTGTACAGCAGACTTTACTACAGTTAAATTATTGAAAAAATGTTCCTACTTGACGGAAATGTTAGAAGAAGATGTATCTAAAAAGACACGACTTTGGATAAGAAAATGGATAGACGACAGAAATGAAACGAGAGGTTCTGCTTTGTTGTTTCTTCATTACGGTAATTTTTGGATTTAATATCCCATACACATTAATTTTCGCGATCATAATTGAATCAATCTTGTTCTCGTTATCATTCAATTTTGGTATCATGACTCGACGTCACCCTACAATGTAGTGTTAACGACTACGACTGACCAACAGCTGACTTCGTCGTTTAGACGAGGTCAGTACCGCTGACGCAGGTGGCGGGGGGAGCGGACTGACTTGAAATCAATCAAGCGGGAATATTTAAGTCAGCACTGACGACAGCGCTGTCCGTCCTGACCCTTGCTCGAGGCAGTCCGCGCCGCTGAGCCTGTATCGTAGCTTTAAGTTCATCCTTAAATAATTTCGATCCAGCCTGTACCTTGCAGCCCTCCTCCTCCCCTCAAGGGACGCCCTAAGCCGAGCTCCGTACCCCACAGGAGTCACAATCCTTAGCGTGTAAGCCTGGCTGGATGCCTTATTTTATTGAGGCACCCGGTTGACGACAACCTCCTAGGTCGACCTGCGAGATGAGATTCCCAAAAAAAAAGACAGCTCTGTAAAGACTTCAAATCAAAGTAACGGGTCAGCGCTGACAAGGTTTGAGTTCGGAGTCAGCTACTGACCCTGTGTAAACCTGCGTTAACAATCCATTCTAAGTTTTAAAATTTTAAATTACAGTTTTTTTTTTAAATACAATCTCGTTTCTAATCATGATCTTGAACCGACCATATACACGTGTCTTGCTTGACCCGTGCTTGTCCGTTGGTAACAGGCGACTCAGGTGGACAACTCGGACCGGTATGCGCTGGCCACGCTGAGCATCAGCCGCGGCTCCGGCCAGGCGGGCGGCGTCCGGTTCCGGCGCCGGCAGTACTCCGCCGCCGTCAGCGAGGCCGCCGCGCCCGGCGCCACGCTGCTCACGCTGCACACCACGCCGCCGCCCGTGCACATGCAACACGTATGTAACAGACAGTCACAAGATCACAGGCACTCGCGTGACCATAGTTACACCCGGTTTCTGAATTGAGAATTGGAAGTTGAGACCTTGTTATGTAGATCGCGAAATTTAAAAATTAATTATGGTTTTTTAACCGACTTCTAAAAAAGGAGGAGATTCTCAATTCGGAAGTTTGTATTTTTTTTTAATGTTTGTTCGCGCATTACTCCGTCGCTTTCCAACCAATTTGAAAAATTCTTTTTTTATTGTACTTCCCAAATGGTCCCTTAGAAATTTCATCAAAAACGGTTCAGTAGTTTGGTTTTTAAACCAAAATTACTGGTAAAAATTACAACTTATAAGTGAAAAATAAAAACTTTTGCAAAAAAAAAACAACCGACTTCCAAAAACGACACTACAAAGTGAAAAATAACTACCTATAACTATTTTTCACTTTGTAGTGGTGTCGTTCTTGGATGTCGGTTGTTTTTTTTTTTTTATAAGTTTTTATCTAATTTTGAATTTCATATACTTTTAAAAGTTCTCAACTTCAAATTCTCAATTCAGAAACCGGGAGTTAGTCACTCACGTATCCTTTTGCCAAATTAATGTATTAAAATAAAACAAATATGTAAAACACTTTTCTTATCTACTTTATAAACTGGTCCTTCATTGTATGGTTTCCAGAACAACCTGCAGTTCTACGTGTCGGACCGCTCGTTCCTGGACAAGTTCGCGATTAACAGCGCTGGCGAGGTGGTGCTGCGCCGACCGCTGGACTACGAGACCAGCGACCAGTACCAATACCAGGTCATGGTCACCGACGGCGTCTCGGTAAAACGCTCTATTACTAACTGAAATTATTTTTAATGAGCATATCAAAGTATTTCAAAGTATTTCAATTATTTCAATTAAACCAATTACAGGCACTTTTGAATTGTCAAGGGGTCGGTCAGTCAGAAAAATGAAGCTAGTTGCCCATTCCAAAGCGTAGGTACCTATGGAGAAGAACGGGCAAGAAACTCCATGGACACTCTTTTATATCAATATATGGTTACAAAGTATTGGTTACATCATTTATGTTATAAATTATGCATGTGAGAACGATGCAGAACGTTAAAAGCGTCCGTAATGAAAAGTTTAAAAAAATAAAAATAAGTTAAATTAAAATAAGCCATTAAAATAAGCCATGGCAGCAAAGAGATGACCAGTCCCTACTGACGGCGCCCGTTCACGAACATGACGCGTGGATCAGCACCATTCAGCTCAACCATTTTGAAGGGAACCAAATGATCCAACACACGCGCCACCATCAGCGAGACATTTGAGTGAGCATGACATACTCTCTGCTGCCAGGGCAAATTCAAGTCAGTGATAGACGTACACAGTATATGGTAGCTTTATAGTATGTACATAGTACTCACACATGTGCTATACAATTATACAATACTAGGAGATTGAATTTATATAATGCAAAAAAGTATTTTAAAATCTTCAGCAGCTCCAACAGTATTTTCAAATGCTAATCAATTTATTTATGCGTCCTTATGGAGCAGGACCAGCGTTTAGCCAAGCATTTTTATCAGCGATGTAATCCCCTAATTTATAATATGCCTGGCTGCATAGTGTGCGTTTTATACAAGATTTAAATTTCGTTTCATTCTGTTCTATTATGTGGGGAGGTATTTTATTGTAACATTTTAAACAGTACCCCATGAAAGATGAGTCTACTTTAGCCAGCCTGAAACCTGGTTGCTCCCTATTTCTAGTGGTATAATTATGTCTTTCACCTCTTTTACTAAAAAGATGTAGATTTTTCCTTACGTACATAATGTTTTCATAGATATATTGACAAGGTACCGTCATGATGTTAATATCTTTAAACAATTCTCTTAGAGAGTCACGCCTGCGGAGGCTATATATGGCTCTGATGGCTCTTTTCTGCAGAATAAAAATAGACTCGATGTCTGCAGCTCGTCCCCATAGTAAAATACCGTACGACATAATACTATGAAAGTAACTAAAATAGACTAGTCTCGCGGTATCAACATCAGTAAATTGGCGGATTTTTCTCACAGCATACGCTGCTGAACTTAGTCGTCCTGCAAGGGATGTTAAATGAGGACCCCATTGAAGCCTTGAGTCGAGCGTGATCCCCAGGAAAACCGTTTCATCGACGAATTCTAGTTTCTCTTGATTCAATTCTATCTCACAATGACTACTTACCTATGACTATCATACCAAATTATCTTCATTTATTACCTTAGATGTAGTTTTGTACAATGTTCTATCATCATCATCTTCATTGCCCATATCACGGTCGTTTCTTGCATTCTCTCATGTCGACTCCGTTATACAGTTTTTTTGATTTTATTATATTAGTACGAATTAAGTCAATAAAAAATGTGCTTTTGTTGAGTTTGAACTTCAAATTGTGTATTTTTTGCATACCTACTGGTAAAATAATATAGCTGAACTCTTTATTGTTTTCACTGTGTTACCATTAATTTTATTGTGCCCATGTTTTCAAATTAAACAGTCATCTTATTTTACTTTTCAATGGGTCAGCACGTCTTGAATTTCTTTATGAGAACAGAGCTTAGGCACATTATGATCTACACACAGCATGTTCCTTGACTACGCACAATTGTCCACTTGAAGGACTAAGTGCGGAAACCAAACCCATAAGATAGAACATTTATTTACCCCCAAAATAGCAAAAAAAACAAAGGATAATTAGGTAGGTACTAATATTAATGTAATGTTTCCCATTTGATTTCAGAACGACACTGCATCAATTAACATCACGGTGCTGAACGTGAACGAGTGGGAGCCGCGGTTCCGCTACCCGCAGTACGAGTTCCGAGTGGACGAGGACCCTCACGACGACGCCGAGCTGCTGCCCGTCGGCAGGCTCGACGTGTTCGACGGAGACAAGCGCGACACCGTCACGCTCACGCTGAGGGGCTCCGGAGCTGAGTGAGTTCATATTTTTTTCAATGTGGTCACCACGTTGAATAAAATACCAGGCTATTACTGTCCCACTGCAGGGCAAAGGCCTCTGATCACACAGAGAAGGCACGAGCACTGATCACCACCATGCTCGAGACGGCAATTTCGCGATTTCAGACGTAACTACAAGTTTCTTCACGATGGATTTCCTTCACCGATTTTAGTAATGTCCAATTACTTAGAAAGAACGTATTAATTGAAAAACACACCTTGAAACCACAGGGTCATAACCTCGTGCATGAGAGGCGACGCCTTAACCACTTGCTCATCACGACTTTTCTAACCACTCCATATAATTTTAGGCTATCATATAGTATGAGAATGATGGTAAAGATCATGGTTGTGTTGCAGCATGCTGTACATCAACTCGACGGGCGACATGTTCCTGCGCGGGGGGGCGCTGCGCGCGCTCAACGCGTCCGTGCTGCACGTCGTGGCGACCGCCGTGGACTCCGGCGCGCCGCCCCGACAGGTATATACACTACTCAACGCGTCCGTGCTGCACGTCGTGGCGACCGCCGTGGACTCCGGCGCGCCGCCCCGACAGGTATATACACTACTCAACGCGTCCGTGCTGCACGTCGTGGCGACCGCCGTGGACTCCGGCGCGCCGCCCCGACAGGTATATACACTACTCAACGCGTCCGTGCTGCACGTCGTGGCGACCGCCGTGGACTCCGGCGCGCCGCCCCGACAGGTATATACACTACTCAACGCGTCCGTGCTGCACGTCGTGGCGACCGCCGTGGACTCCGGCGCGCCGCCCCGACAGGTATATACACTACTCAACGCGTCCGTGCTGCACGTCGTGGCGACCGCCGTGGACTCCGGCGCGCCGCCCCGACAGGTATATACACTACTCAACGCGTCCGTGCTGCACGTCGTGGCGACCGCCGTGGACTCCGGCGCGCCGCCCCGACAGGTATATACACTACTCAACGCGTCCGTGCTGCACGTCGTGGCGACCGCCGTGGACTCCGGCGCGCCGCCCCGACAGGTATATACACTACTCAACGCGTCCGTGCTGCACGTCGTGGCGACCGCCGTGGACTCCGGCGCGCCGCCCCGACAGGTATATACACTACTCAACGCGTCCGTGCTGCACGTCGTGGCGACCGCCGTGGACTCCGGCGCGCCGCCCCGACAGGTATATACACTACTCAACGCGTCCGTGCTGCACGTCGTGGCGACCGCCGTGGACTCCGGCGCGCCGCCCCGACAGGTATATACACTACTCAACGCGTCCGTGCTGCACGTCGTGGCGACCGCCGTGGACTCCGGCGCGCCGCCCCGACAGGTATATACACTACTCAACGCGTCCGTGCTGCACGTCGTGGCGACCGCCGTGGACTCCGGCGCGCCGCCCCGACAGGTATATACACTACTCAACGCGTCCGTGCTGCACGTCGTGGCGACCGCCGTGGACTCCGGCGCGCCGCCCCGACAGGTATATACACTACTCAACGCGTCCGTGCTGCACGTCGTGGCGACCGCCGTGGACTCCGGCGCGCCGCCCCGACAGGTATATACACTACTCAACGCGTCCGTGCTGCACGTCGTGGCGACCGCCGTGGACTCCGGCGCGCCGCCCCGACAGGTATATACACTACTCAACGCGTCCGTGCTGCACGTCGTGGCGACCGCCGTGGACTCCGGCGCGCCGCCCCGACAGGTATATACACTACTCAACGCGTCCGTGCTGCACGTCGTGGCGACCGCCGTGGACTCCGGCGCGCCGCCCCGACAGGTATATACACTACTCAACGCGTCCGTGCTGCACGTCGTGGCGACCGCCGTGGACTCCGGCGCGCCGCCCCGACAGGTATATACACTACTCAACGCGTCCGTGCTGCACGTCGTGGCGACCGCCGTGGACTCCGGCGCGCCGCCCCGACAGGTATATACACTACTCAACGCGTCCGTGCTGCACGTCGTGGCGACCGCCGTGGACTCCGGCGCGCCGCCCCGACAGGTATATACACTACTCAACGCGTCCGTGCTGCACGTCGTGGCGACCGCCGTGGACTCCGGCGCGCCGCCCCGACAGGTATATACACTACTCAACGCGTCCGTGCTGCACGTCGTGGCGACCGCCGTGGACTCCGGCGCGCCGCCCCGACAGGTATATACACTACTCAACGCGTCCGTGCTGCACGTCGTGGCGACCGCCGTGGACTCCGGCGCGCCGCCCCGACAGGTATATACACTACTCAACGCGTCCGTGCTGCACGTCGTGGCGACCGCCGTGGACTCCGGCGCGCCGCCCCGACAGGTATATACACTACTCAACGCGTCCGTGCTGCACGTCGTGGCGACCGCCGTGGACTCCGGCGCGCCGCCCCGACAGGTATATACACTACTCAACGCGTCCGTGCTGCACGTCGTGGCGACCGCCGTGGACTCCGGCGCGCCGCCCCGACAGGTATATACACTACTCAACGCGTCCGTGCTGCACGTCGTGGCGACCGCCGTGGACTCCGGCGCGCCGCCCCGACAGGTATATACACTACTCAACGCGTCCGTGCTGCACGTCGTGGCGACCGCCGTGGACTCCGGCGCGCCGCCCCGACAGGTATATACACTACTCAACGCGTCCGTGCTGCACGTCGTGGCGACCGCCGTGGACTCCGGCGCGCCGCCCCGACAGGTATATACACTACTCAACGCGTCCGTGCTGCACGTCGTGGCGACCGCCGTGGACTCCGGCGCGCCGCCCCGACAGGTATATACACTACTCAACGCGTCCGTGCTGCACGTCGTGGCGACCGCCGTGGACTCCGGCGCGCCGCCCCGACAGGTATATACACTACTCAACGCGTCCGTGCTGCACGTCGTGGCGACCGCCGTGGACTCCGGCGCGCCGCCCCGACAGGTATATACACTACTCAACGCGTCCGTGCTGCACGTCGTGGCGACCGCCGTGGACTCCGGCGCGCCGCCCCGACAGGTATATACACTACTCAACGCGTCCGTGCTGCACGTCGTGGCGACCGCCGTGGACTCCGGCGCGCCGCCCCGACAGGTATATACACTACTCAACGCGTCCGTGCTGCACGTCGTGGCGACCGCCGTGGACTCCGGCGCGCCGCCCCGACAGGTATATACACTACTCAACGCGTCCGTGCTGCACGTCGTGGCGACCGCCGTGGACTCCGGCGCGCCGCCCCGACAGGTATATACACTACTCAACGCGTCCGTGCTGCACGTCGTGGCGACCGCCGTGGACTCCGGCGCGCCGCCCCGACAGGTATATACACTACTCAACGCGTCCGTGCTGCACGTCGTGGCGACCGCCGTGGACTCCGGCGCGCCGCCCCGACAGGTATATACACTACTCAACGCGTCCGTGCTGCACGTCGTGGCGACCGCCGTGGACTCCGGCGCGCCGCCCCGACAGGTATATACACTACTCAACGCGTCCGTGCTGCACGTCGTGGCGACCGCCGTGGACTCCGGCGCGCCGCCCCGACAGGTATATACACTACTCAACGCGTCCGTGCTGCACGTCGTGGCGACCGCCGTGGACTCCGGCGCGCCGCCCCGACAGGTATATACACTACTCAACGCGTCCGTGCTGCACGTCGTGGCGACCGCCGTGGACTCCGGCGCGCCGCCCCGACAGGTATATACACTACTCAACGCGTCCGTGCTGCACGTCGTGGCGACCGCCGTGGACTCCGGCGCGCCGCCCCGACAGGTATATACACTACTCAACGCGTCCGTGCTGCACGTCGTGGCGACCGCCGTGGACTCCGGCGCGCCGCCCCGACAGGTATATACACTTTTCTTTTACTACGTTTTTTTAACTTTATGAATATTTTCTGAGCGGTAGTCACGCTTCATTTTATGCCAATACTTTAATTTAAATATTTTTTTGACTGGAACCATAATTAATTGGGCAGTGTGGTCTGTTAAGCCAAATTCTAATACAACAGTCTTAGTCAGTCTCAGTCTTCTAACACATTAGTCTCAAAGCATTATTGCTATCATCGTTTTCCTAGAATAAGTAAAGCTTTCGATTTTGAGACTTCCGGTGAGCCCTACGGCATCAGAGGTCCTGCTTTAGAATTCAGCCTTTCAAAATTTCAGCCATTTATGTATTAGGCTTAGAGTGAGCGGTTTAGGCTGTGCGTTGTCGACTGGGAACGCACAGCCTAAGCCGCTCAGGTTAGAAACATGATGCACGAGAGTTCTTAATAGTATAACGCTTACGGTGATGAGCACTATAGAAGAGTTTTTGGAAAGTTTCCCCTAAAGCGATTAAATAGGAGTTCAAAGATGTTTGGTTGGAAGTCCGAAATTTTTCCCGTCCCATCGGGCACACGGCTTGTTTAAAGGATACACTTGTTTCAACGTTCTACAGATCATCAGTTAGACTTAATGGATCAGGGGTGCCTCAAGGAAGTATCCTTGGTCCCCTGCTCTTTGTTTTATAACGAATTGTCAAACGTAATATAGTAACTACACGTGTCAGTGGTATTATCTAAAATAATAAAATATTACACAATACACAACAGTATTTGATTTACTTATTCTTGCTGTGTAATTTTTTTTATAAAAATATAAATAATAAAATAAAAACTTTTTAATTCAGACTTTTTGAAATCCATAGAATGTTAGTATAATAAACTTATGAAAAAACTAGTGTTAGTAGGAGAAAAAAAAAATAAACAGAACAAAATAAAATATTATATAAAGCTATTTATAAAGCTATTTGATTTGTTTTCTCAGACTTCAGTACCAGTGACCGTGCACCTGAACGAGCGGCTCCTGCAGGCGCGGCCCGGCGCGGGCGCGGGCGATGCGCGCGGCGTGCTGGCGCTGTTCGCGGCCGCGCTGGCGGCGCTCGCGCTGCTCGTGTGCGCGCTACTTGGATACATATACAGAGTGTGAGACACACATTCTTCCGAATTCTTATAAGATAGACGGGATCAATGATATTCTACTAAAATATCATTGGACGGGATCAAAGGAAATAATTTCACTCTGAACCTTGGTATCCACGATCATAACGACATTATTTTTAGACTCATTGTGTTCGACTGCTGAACAAACACTTATGCCATCTAAATCAAACACTCTAGTACTTACAGTGTTATTTCACACCATAATGTCGTATTACGCAAATTTACTTCGCTGAATAACATTCACAAACTTATTCATTTGGTCTATTCATAAAAAACTTGATGTTCCAAATATGTAATTTTGTTGAATACCTAACTTTGTTCACTTCGTAACCCTAACAAAGCCATATCTTCCCGCAGTCGTCGTCGGTCAAAGCGCAGCGCGGGTGGATCGGGCACTGGCTACGTAACACATGAGAAGCCCCCGGCCGACCCCATCGCTCCCACGCCGCACCACACCACCAGCAGCCCCCCCGTCCCGCACGTGGCCCCCGGGGGGCCAGGGGGGGCCGGAGGGCCCGGGGGTCTCCCCGCCGGTGCTGGCGTGGGGGTGCTGCGACCTGCAGGCTCGTCGGGTTCACTGCTAAGCGTCAGTGCAGGCGCCAGCACTATCCTGGCTAACTCTACGTCTAGCTTAGATCTGCAGCAGGATGCGGCACACGGAGGACAACATCATAGTAAGTTATTACACCTACTGTATTTTGTAATCAATAAATTTATTTGTAATCAATTTCTTAACCCTAGATTAGGGCACAGTAATAGTAGTAGTACCTACTAGGGTTCAGTATGATTTTTACTTCGCTTGTGGCTGCGTCATAGCTAGCAAGCCGCCTGCTTGCCATCGTTGACTATGGCTAGTAACTAATTTTTTTCATTTAGGTAGGTGTAGGTATGGAAGCGTTGTTCATTTTGAAGCCAAGTTAGGTACATATAAGTTTCATATGCCAAAGAAAGGATACCAAAGAAAACTGTCTACTAAAGACAGTTTTTCTTTTTATCCATAATCTACGAAGGATTAGGGATATGAGGGAATCATTTTATTAAACAAAATAAATACGTAATACCTATACCTAATACAAGCAAGATGGTCGTGCTCTATTGACAAAACTATGTACTTGTAGTAAATCAGATACCTAACTTGCTGAAATTGTTCAGCAGGCGCATCATCAGGTCGTCAGTCGCAGCGCTGCCCGCGCAGCAAGGTGGCGCCCCTGCCGCCCGGCGCGGCGCTGAGCGACCACGTGGGCGCGCGCGCGGGGGGCCGCTCGGGCGTGGCGTGGCCCTCCGCCACCATCCCCGCGCGCGTCAAGAAGCTCAGCTGGGACGACGCCGCGCCCGACGGACTTCACAAGGTGCGCTCTACTTAGACTCACGCCATTCACATACAAGTAGTCATCTTTCAACACATTTGTAGTTCTAAAGAGATAGGTCTGATGGGTCTCATTAAACACAACAACAACCTTCTCCTTTTTATTGACGTCAATAAGACTAATTCCGCATCTGTACCTACCTACTAACCCTCCCTTAACCTAGCAATGATCGTAAAGTGTGTATAACAGAAATACATTTCCAGGACAGAGGGGAGGAGGTGACGGACGCGACCAACCCAGCCGTGGCCGAGCACATGAACCTCACCGTCTACTTCTGACCGACAGGGAGCCGGCGCAACGTGCTGACTTACCACACGTAGGGAACAGGCAACACGCTAGTGATACAAAAGAACATGCACATAAACATCGTGGAGAAACTAACGATAAAAAGGCTACAAATGATCGTTTTAAAAATAACATATCTGATATTGATTCTACGGTAAATAGGGGTTTAAGTGGCAAAAATATGTCTAGGCAAGATGCAGGTAACCCATCTGATAGTAAATATTCTTTGCAAGTCAAGACTGCAGCAAATAATAATGATCTACAACCTGGACATGGCTTCCACAAAGGTGAGAACATTGAAGCTAAAAATGATGTTCCATTACCAGGGTCCGCTATAAAGACCCATCCCGCAGCAAATTACACCTTACCAGCAAACAGTCATCAACCCACAGATGCTCTGAACACTGTTGGAATACCAGTCTATAACAATTCTTTATCACACAATTATTTATACACCAACCATCCCGTTCCGGCTACCAATTACTACATCCCTGGTTTAAGTGAACCATCTTCACCGTGCAACAATCCTACTATGATTATGGGCCATCCCGGTCATCCCAGTCATGCCATTGTATTTGAAAATGATTCGAGATCAACAAGAAACCGTCCCCTTCCGACTCACATCTTACTCACGTGTAACACGAAACGTACAAAACACCTCAAACCTCCTGCTAACAGTAAGCTCAAAAGCAAACCTGTGACGATTCATCACATAACACCCATAGCTTATCCTGTACAGTCTTCAAGTCAATCGGCTTTGTTCCATGCTCCATCCAA
The DNA here is from genome assembly GCA_945859715.1 of Apamea sordens. Taxonomy (NCBI): domain Eukaryota; kingdom Metazoa; phylum Arthropoda; class Insecta; order Lepidoptera; family Noctuidae; genus Apamea; species Apamea sordens. Next base: position 22,933,387 of record OX243987.1, on the reverse strand, counting down.
CTATGCTTTACCAGCTAGTCATCCTAACCAACAATTAGTAAATCATCCAAACACGAACCAGCAGCAACCAATATCCATCATAGCCGCAGGCCAGTACTCTCAGAGGGACCAAAGATACATGACACCACCAACTGCCCCGGTGCTGTATGAGGAGGAACCTTCTCCTCTAAGTTCCAATGGTCTTCCACCAGCGTACGCTACGATAGACCCTAAGAAGCTGCGCACTAGGCACATCAGACCTGCGGTGTTCAAGAGAAGAGATGGATGGATGGCCAACAGCCGACAGTACCAACTGTTGTGAGAGACAGTACCACCTGTTGTGAGAGACAGAACTGGATGGATGATGAATATTTATGGTGTCTCAGTTATGCGGCATTATTTTAGACAGTTCCTATTTTCTAGGCATGCGGCACGGCTGCAATTACAAGGAAAGTCCAAATCGTGTAGTTCCTATGATCCTTTAGGCACTTCCTATATCTGCAGTAGGTAGATCTTCCGTGCAACGAATTTCCAAATTCTCTAGTTATCCAGATCTAATATAAATTATGCTTCCTATATACTCCTACATTCGGTTTGACTAATTTCTTAACACCTGTCATGATCAGTAGAGATAGTTTGTAAACTACAAATTCATAAGTGAAGGCTGTGGTAAGGTTTGTATCTACCATTTACCAAATATGTGTATAATACAAGTTTTAAGTGTTGAGATTATTATAGCAGATACAAGTTTTGTATTTACTATTACAATGAAGAAATGTGTAAAATTAATCATTGAGACGTTGTCAAATTAAGTAATTGATATTATTAGTGACATTAACTGTAAATAGTTTATATTAGGTATTCGAAGACCTAGGACCATTTTATTTTTTAGCAATTTTATAACAGGCGATCCTTCAAACTGTGCTGCCACTTTGTAAAGATTCAGGCTGCGGACACGAAGTCAGCGGGCGCGGGGAGCGGCGCGGCTTCGCAGACCCCGGTCTCGAAGCCAGCGGGCAGATCGCGCGGCGCTAGAGCGGCTTAGTGTTGTGTTATGAGAAATTAGTGTCTTTGTTCGTGAACGAAATGTCTATCAAAAATCATTAAAATAATTTGCTCCACCACGTCGCCGTCGTCGGCGGGCATTTTGAAACGTCAGTCGTTAAAAAGCAAAACACTACATCAATGCAGACGCGCGGGCACCGCTAGACTGGTGCGCATCGCTCGTACGCCGCTTCCCGCGCCGCTGCCTTCGAGGCCAGTTCCATATAAATCTAATCTATGCATTGGAACGCGCCGCTAGTCGCGCCGCCGCACGGCCGCCGCCGCCCCGCGCCCGCTGACCTCGTGTCCGCAGCCTTATACAACTTTCGTCGCAACTTTTTTACATTTCTATGGTCGCAAAACTAGATAACGAATCTTGTGTACAAGTAATTTCGTTTTAAGAACATTTTGAGTTACAATATTTATATTATTTAGATAAGTATGTACGAACTGTTATAATAATGTTTTGTTTATTTGGTTTGTTTTATTTTGGTCACCTGCGTGGAGCAATCAACAACATAATCCTGTAGCAATATAGGTTTAGTAGGCAGGCCCTTGTTTAAAAGTAATATCTCTCAATTTTTCTTTTTTGTATATGATACGATGGAGCGGCACTACCCTGTGGTTAAATCAATACTTACTAATAATAAAGCTGAACAGTTTGTTTGTCCGCGCTAATCTCTCAGGAACTCCCGCATACCGCATACCGGTCGGGTTTCAAAAATTCTTTTTGCATTTGATAGCCCAATTCTTGAGAAAGGAACCAATATATTTCCATGGGATTTTTGTATGAATTATTGTTTGGACAGGACGTCTGTCCGATCAGATAGTTCCACATGAAAATATACAGGATGAAATTGAATAGGTGCGACAAATTGAAATATGTAATTCAACGTGTTGTAAAGTAAATTTAGCATGTCAAAAGGTACCTTTGTATTCAGATAAACTCAGATTATAATTATGTCATCCCTATATATTTTACTGTGGTGTGTACATAAATAATAAAAATAAAAAAGCAAAAATTATGCCCAACGTGCTTGTATGCGAACGATTCGGCAACGGCCGTCGCGCGCCCCTAACTGTTTTCGTAGGAACGGTCAAAATTAGAAAAATACCGCTAGTTCAACGCGTTGCCAACTAGCTTCATGTTATGTACACACGTTTTTGATCGTAGTTTCAACACTTTTTAAGTATTATCGTTCAGTTTTTTCCTTCCGTGTGCAACTATTATACCTTATTTTTCTGACTATAGTCCAAAACCCTAACCTCACTGGTTTGTCTGTATTGAATGAGGAAGCTGGGGTGACGTCACTCCAGCTAACACACACTAAACGACTCATATCAACGAAGCCTTTGTGGCAGATTTGATTGCAGCTATTATGCCTTAAATATTGGCATTGGTAGAATTATTCTATCACATATGAGGAAGCTGGAGTTATACACACGGAGTCTCTGACCTAAGCCGCGGTCAGAGAGAAAGAAGAACATGGCGAAACTACATATATGATGTTCCTTGTTGACTGGGGAACCATAGAAGTCGTAGTGTCTAAAAAATCATCGCGTGTTGGGGTGCTAGAAATGGGCTTTGCTCCGGGCACAGTTTTATATTTGAACGGCTCTGCTAGACCTTAGGCTCAAGCGGAACCAATAATTCTCGCGACAACTTTCGCTGCTGAACAAGGGCCTCGCAATATCCACTTAACCTTTGTATTTCCTTAGTCTTGATATTAAACTTACATTCCGAACATACTGGTGTATGTTCTGAATGTAAGTTTAATTAAACAGTGTTAAAAGCGTAGAGGTCAAATTAATCCGATCCAACCTGTCCAGCCCCAAGGCGAGGTCTGTACCCCACAGGTGTGCTGAGCGTGTACCTAGTCGCTTAGATTTCAAGATTTTAAGCCCTGGCTGGAGACCTTAATTGATTGAGGCACCCACAGGCAAGCCCGGGTAAGCAGCCGACATCCTTCTAGACATGCAAGATGCTATTTATATAAATAAGTAGAGGTCAAGAGACTTGCAAATTGGAAATACCACATTGCTCAGTTGGAACTGGAACGTTACAGATAGGTAGGTATTAGACACTGTAAACTGTAGCGGTTTCTACAACGCCACATGCGAACAAAGCGTCATACTGACGTCACGCAAGTCCTGCATCTCGCAAGCAGAGTTTACCGCGGAATTAGCATAGATACAATTTCCCAACATCAATCGTTGGGCAATTGCCCGCCAGACATAACACCCGTCTGGTCGGAGGATCCTCCCTTTTCAATGGAGGATGAGTGAACTTTACACCCTGTTCCTCATGCCTCTTGACTGGTGACCCCGACGTGATCGTCAGCGCAGCCTTCGTGCACCTACTTCAGCGTGACGTCATCATCATCACTCCCGCAAGCTTCAGCGGCGAGTCACCCAGCCAGCTAGCATCCACGGCTTCAACGGGTATCCTGACCACCAGCATGCAGCGTCCGCGCATACCTGGTCATCACCCTCAGCCTCATCAGCAACCTTGGCACAGCACACTGCACCTTCGGCCGGTCAACAAGCAGAGCACCCTCTCCTGGTCGACGCAGCAGCCAGCCTCAACCCGGCGCTGTACGACATCCGACGCACTGGAGTATAACGCAGCGCCACCCCGACTCACTGGGGACACCTCCGCAGACAGTTCCGACTCACCGTGAACTATGCGACAACCGGTTCCGACTCACTGGAACCTCAGCTGGCCTGGCAATCGTCGCAAGATACAAGACTCAGCCCACTATCGACCTCCGGTCTCCGGAGGGGAGTGATGTAGCGGTTTCTACAACGCCACATGCGAACAAAGCGTTATACTGACGTCACGCAAGTCCTGCATCTCGCAAGCAGAGTTTACCGCGCAATTAGCATAGATACAATTTCCCAACATCAATCGTTGGGCAATTGCCCGCCAGACATAACACCCGTCTGGTCGGAGGATCCTCCCTTTTCAATGGAGGATGAGTGAACTTTACACCCTGTTCCTCATGCCTCCAAAAAACAATAATTTTATTGATAAAAGGGTAAAATCACAAACAATTTGTAGGAAACTTAACTTCTCGTAATCTCGAAACTTTCATTTTATGAGGAGAAACCTCGTCGGGTAGGTTGCTTAATGCTTACATACCTACTACAACGTGTGTAAGCGAATTAAAGTACCGGGGGCCGAACCGAATATTATTGAAAAATGCGAAAAAAGTTCGGATCGGCTCACTTGGGTCGGGACCATAGTCAATATTCGAAAGAGTGTAGGATCGGAACCGATCGAACCAAATAGTAACTTCGTAGCAGGAAACGGCCGAAAATTCGGCCGATACTACTTCGGAGTAGACCCCCAGGATCTAAAGCGTTATGATGTTTTGAATGTCTCAACGTGGAGCTGACCTTGTAACGAAAGTTGTTCGCTGATGTTGCACAACACTGCGCGCGCAACTCAACTTCATTGAGATGCGCGGGAGCAACCATTACACACCATGTGATGCAACATGTTAAGTTGTATTATAATATAATACACGGACATTACAATGTGGATCTTCATATTTACAACGAGACTTGGGAACATTAGTTAGTTAGCTAGTTTTAGTAAACATATTTTTCTTTAGAACTCTGTAGGGCTATAGATATAAGAAAATGTCTATGAGTAGAACTAAGTATTTAATATTTTTTAATTAGTAAGTAATAATGTTTATTTATTTATTTTACACACATATGTATATAAACAGACATTGAAAAAAAGAACAGAAAAAATACCCTACAGAGGTGATGCTTATGTATTGTTTGTGTATTTTTTTTTAAATATCTTTTGGTAGTGATGACCGAGACGACGACTAATAGAGAAGTATGGAAGAAAAAGACATGTTGCGCCGACCCCAAATAAATTGGGATAAGGGCAGGAGAATGATGATGATCTTTTGGTAGTGAGTTATGCCTACCTATAATATGATAAAAAAAGGAGCTACGTCTGCCAACAAACTGCTTTGCAGTTTGGCAGAGGTAAATTATTTATGTGAATAAACACTTTTCTTTTTTTTTCTTTATAGTAGGATTCTTTTAATCAATCAAGATTCAGGCGTCAACTGGGATATAGGTAAGTAATTAATTGCTTTTTGCACGGTTTAAATCGAATCTTTATAGGTACGTATGGTCGTGTTGACTGTTTACGTTCATTTTGCGACTTTCTGAGAAATAATGACCAACACTCGTGAATGTGTGGAAGTACGTACCTATTTGGGTCAAAACATTATAGCTACAGAGCATGCAATAATAAAACTGAAATGTTAAAGATATTAATAATGTCAGGGCTTAGTCAATTTAAACATAGCTAACCTAGGTACAGCCCCGTACAGCCATACTGCTCCATGTATCTAACAGGGCTCGAGCCTATTGCCATCAACCGTCCACAAATATAGACTCCGAGCTACTGATAAATACCAGATGGAAAAACCTACTCACACTTTGCCCGACCCGGGAATCGAACGTCATGCTCAGCTGTAGGGCTGTAGCGCTTGCGATCACTAGACCAAGAGGCAGTCAATTTTATTCAATTTTATTATTCAAAGCTAAGTTGGCAAGAGGGAAAATGCTGTGATCTAAATAAATAGGTATTCTCTGAATTCATTTGCAGTGGTTACATATTATTCATTTTCCTCATGCGGAGATCATCGCGAATTCAACAACCTAGATACCTAATAGTTCTATTGCTCAATCTTACGTAGGTAACTACAATACTTGCCGTTTCTTAAAGATTGCCAATGCCAAGTGCAATAACATCGTCGACACCGGTCATCAATGCCAATTATTGTCGACACATCCAAGAGATCGCTAAACATAAGCATCCGTCACGTCTGTATACATGCAATATACCCCACCTCCTCTCGGCCGCGTCCGGGGTACCACCACACACGCGGCAATTTCTCCTCGTGTACCAACAGTGCGCGGCTAACAGACCAGCGATCAATACTCTCGGATAGCTCTCGGAGTCTCCGGCAGAACTGTTGCGTCTCGCGTCGCCGACCCACACAGTAAAAGTGATATTATTTGCCAAATAATAAAGTGCTCACTCACCAACTTTAGGAGACAAGGTATGTAACTTTCCAATTCTGGACGTTTCTGCGAGTCGCGATTTTTAATTAAGTATGCATAACGTAATGAAAGTTATTGTCTATGTAGTTGTAGAATAGGTAACTATATTAATATTTCGCATATTTCTGCTTGATTTAGCAAACTTAATTAGGAATAATTTCAGGACTAGAGTTTATTTCTGCATCGTTAAACGATGCAGAAATAGTACGAGTAGCAAATAAAATTAGCGCTCTTTGTTCGAAATGTGCGATCCTCACCCGCCCCGGCGGACCCGGTAGCGTCAATAAGTCGTGGTTTAAGATAAGGGGGTTGTATTTATTACCTATGTATATAAAAGTAAACAAGCCAACACTTTTAGAACAGATTCCGAATTTTTTGTGTTTGCGCTCTTTGTCTACGTCATGTTTAGATAAGTACCGCAAATAAATGTATTTTCTTAATTTTTGTTTACCTTAAATTGAGACTCACGGAATAGATACCTACCTAACTCTTTTATTATATTTTTCGTATCGAGCCTCAATAATAATTTCATCAATAAAAGGCGAAACGCTTACAAACACAACAAAACACTCATGAGGTAGAGCTCGTATTAATTCATTTATTTTCCCATTACGTACCATACTTCCCAAACATAATTAAATTGTAACTTACTGGGGCTTCCTCCGTTTATGTATGACACAATGTTTGAGAAGTAATATTAAAGGTATATATATTTTTTTTTTGTATAATAACAAGGATTTTACGATTTTGATCCCAATTCCTAAAACCGATTTACATTTATTTTTATCACTCCCTGTGTTCTAAAACTGCAAAGCTTATCAGATTAAGTATTTCAGGGGGCCTAAAAAGGTCACTTTAAGCAATAGGTACCTCTAAATGCTATTAATTTCCTGAATTTCCAGCAGATAATGATCTGCTGGGAATTCAGGAAATTAATAGCTTTTGAAATTTTACGAAAATTAGAGGAATTGCTAATGAGCAATTCCTCTAATTTTCGTAAAATTTCATTTCATATTTGGTGTAAATATTGCCGTATGAAAAAAATAAACATCGTAATTTTATCGGTAAATTTTTCATTACAGGTACTTTTTATTAATCAAATTGGTTTTTTATTTTTTATTTCTACAGTTTAAATGTTATTTCATTGTGATATGAATTGCACACAGATTATATTATGAATCGTCAGTTTGTGACCATTTTACGATTTTTAATATAATTCATATTGTTATCCTATCATGATTCTTACAAAGTGGCCTTTTTAGGCCCCCAGGAATCGAAGTGTAAATTACTTTGTGCTCAGTCGAAGGTAGGATATAGATAGGTAAAAATTTATGGCACATGGTCATGCTCTTGTTGACCTTCCTCCCTTCTGTCGTAATCCAAACCAGTTTCAGGTTTATGCCCTTATGCATTCTCGCAAATTCAATCCAACTGGGTACTCGGTTGCACACTTCCATCGAGGAACTACTAATACCTACTTATAGGTAATATATTAACATCCTGTTCGTGATTGGCTGTATTGGAAATCCCCTACGATCGATGTAATCCTTGTGTTTACGGGCCGCGCCGCGTCCGCCGCGCTGCGCTTTCACCTGCGCTTGCGTAATAACCTCGTGAACCGGCCTGACCCTGCACCGGCCATCGCACGTAATAGATAACGCCCCGAAACGCCGCGTGCTGTATGACCATAGAATTAATGCAGTGACTCACACTGTTTGGAAAGAAACGACTAGGTACGCTATCGGGGAAAAGGATGTGGTAGCTCATGCATAATTTTTGGCAGTTCGGTTTCGTAAGAAAGTGGCGGGAATTAATAGGAAGTACCATAGTAGCGATTTCGTGATAGCTCAGTGGTTAAGATCTCGCCTCTCATGCATGAGGTTGCGGGTTTAAATTAACTTTTTAATATATTGTACTTTCTGAGTTTATCTTGAACATATCTACTGACATCGGCGAAGGAAAAACATCGTGAGGAAAACTGGACTTTATAGAAATCTGAAATCGCCAACCCGTCTTGAGCAAGCGTGGTTGGCTATAATCATGCCTTCTCTGTATGAGAAGAGGCCTTTGCCCTGCAGCGGTACATTAAAGGGCTGGTGTTATTATTTATAGTAGAGCGATATGTGTAGCTCTTGCTCCTTGTGCACGGTTAGAGAATCAGGGAGGCAGGTAAAGAGACGGGGCCCGATAGGGCCGAAGCCTGCCAGGGTAGCGGGATCGTCCGAAAGGGTTACCGCTGCCCTCGAACATAAAGGGCTAAGGAAGGAACACGGGTGGGTTTTAGTCAGTAAGAGTCTGACACTCCCTTCCGTTCCACCCGGAGCGGGAGGGGTCATTTGATGATTTCACACCAAAAAAAAAAAAGGGATGCAGGTACATAGTTAAGTCCAGCATTGTTTCAAGGACCGTACATAACCACGCTCGCTTGTCCCTCGTGTTCCAGATGTGGCGTCTTCCACTCGCGGCAGCCCTGCTGTTCCTGGCAGGGTCTGCGTCCACAACGGAACAGAACAGCTCACTGGTTCACGAGAATTGGTGTGGCGAACAGCAGAACACGTGTGGACTACATGATGACGACGGGCCCTGGATGTCCGTGCTGCAACAGTGGGCACTCAGCGCCCCCGAGCACGGAGAGAGACAAGGTGAGACCCTATCCAGCTACCTAGTTTGATGCAAAATGTCGAACTGGATGACGGACGACCTTTAATTACCTATATACCATATATTTTATGCAAAATCGAGATTTCCATTCTATTCTATTGTAAATTACTAATCAAGGAATTAACCAACGTTTCCAGGTCGCATAATGGCGCTCCCTTCGGCACAAGGTTACTACGTGACGGACCGCTTGGACGGGCCGCTGCTGAGCCCGCCACCGCCACCGTCCCACGCGCCGCACGGCAAGCCCAACCACCCCAACCACCCGCTACCGCCGGGCGCGCGGCCCTACGACGAGTGGCAGCACTCACCGCTACAACACAGCACCGGCAAGATCGTCAACAGACCTCCCAACCCGTACAAGGATAAGTTCAAGCCGAGCCCAAGCTATGTGAGTCCGAGTACTATATTATACAAATTATCACATGGTCAAGCGGAAAAAAAATATCATAGACTTCCGTCCTGTGTCCAAAAAAAAACTTCCAATGAAAAATCTCGGCAAGAGAAAGACATGACACTTTTTGATTCAAAATTCAAAACCAATAAATCAAAATTCATTTATTCAAATTAGGCTGAGAGAATCAGCACTTTTCCAACGTCAAAATTACAAAAGACAGTCGCCCAAAAACGCCCGCCCTTCACCACTTTCTAGTGCTATCGCTGGGAAGAAGTAGCGGCGCAACAAACTCCCCAGCAGCACAGCTGTCTGTTCAGTTAGAAAATACTTGATTGTATACAATACTAGGAACCAGCTATGTTCAGTAATTAACATTACTACAAGAAAAAACCTTTCTGTGGAACAACAAAATGAAGAAAAAACCTTTCTGTTTAAAAATAAGGTTGGATTTGTTTTAAAAGAAATTTGTTCGTGATCCAAACTAATATTATAAATGCGAAAGTAACTCTGTCTGTCTGTCTTTGCTTCACGCCTAAACTACTGAACCGATTTGTGTGAAATTTGGTACAGACATAGTTTGGAACTTGAGAATGGACATAGGGTAGTTTTTATTACAAAAAAAAAAAATATATTCCGGACATACAGCGCCATCTATTGGTCAAGAGTCGGCATCAATTCAGTACTGAAAATTCATCGGAAAAATGTAAATAAATAGTAAGAACTATTTGGGTAAAACCAAAAATCTGCCGGAAGTCACTATTCCACGCGAACGAAGTCGCGGGCAAAAGCTAGTAATATTATAATATAGCATTTGCCAATGCTGCAATGAGTAATACACAGACCTATAGCCTCATAAATGTTTACCTATACAAAATAATCCATATCTCGTACACTGCTGTTCAGCATTTCATGTTCAATACTCAATACTCAAATGTTTATTGCATTCCATATGTGTTTAGATGGTATATACAAGGTAAAAGATCAATATGGACCCTGTCGGGCACAGAAAAATTTACGAGAGAGGAAGAGAGCTATGTTATATGTAGCTAAGAGTTTTCGTGGTTTTAGTGTCATAATTAAATATTTTGCCCATTATTTTTTTTTATTTTTTTGAGAGAGATTTGGACTTTACAAGCTGACCAGCGTGTAGGCCAGCAATAACACTGCCCGACTCACATTGACTCCCCACTCTCCTTAGCCGGCACCAGTCCAGAACCAGCCGATCCCTGTGCACAGTCATGCAGTGGACCGCGTGGACGAGAACCGCCAGCCGCCGCAGAAGCAGGTGTCCGAGACCGACCTGTACCTGCTGGGCGCCATCGAGAAGCTGGTGTGGCGCGCCGACCTGTTCGAGAAGCGGCTGAGGAAGCTGGAGGAGAACGTGCATCTGATGGTGGCTGGAGATGACTTTGATGAGGGTGAGGACACAGGGTTAAATTAAATTAGCTAGCGAACTCCATAGACGTGATCGGTTTCGATATCTAAAATTACGACAAAAAATGAACTATGAATTTCAAGTAAGACATTACAGCGGGACTACGGGTCAACAGGCGCTGGCTGGCTGGAACTGGCTTTTTATATCATTATGCGATATCGATATCAAAGATGCACAAATTGAATTTACCTATTTACCTCAGTATTGTGACTTGTGAGATAGTTATAGTTATTTAGCGACATGTGAGTAGTGGTCGCATAATGTGTGTTGTTGAGTATAAACTACTAGGTTCAAATCCCGGGCGGATTTTTTAAAGGCGATCGGATAAAATTCAGTCGATGTAGCCGCAAACGTCATGCAGACGTCTTTCAAACACACACGGCTACGGTTAAAAGCTCGGGCTGCCTATGATTGCAACACATTCATGCAAACAAGTTTTATTATCCTACATCATGATTCAGATACAAAACACTTTCGCCATTCATTCAAGAGAAAGTCCAGTGAGGTAAATGTCATGTTATCAGAGCCGTGCGCGGAGAACTTCACGCGCGTGGGCTCCACCTGCTACTACGTGTCGTCCGACGCCGTCAACTGGAAGGGCGCCAGCTTCGGGTGCCGCCGCCTCAAGAGCAACATGCTGGAGATCGACTCCGACCGGGAGAAGGAACAGCTCACTGCCCGCATCTTCAGCGACAAGAAACTTAAAGGTGAGCTTAACACTACTGAATATTGTTGTTGACTTGGGTCTTGGATAGTATGGACTGGGTATACCCATAGTTTTTTCAAATATTAAAAAAATGATTAATCTGGGCCAGCTGTCCTTGCCCACGCCCCCGCCCCACTTTTGTACTTTGTATCTACCGAATTATTGAAAAATTAATGATATCTTGTACTATTTCCTGCTGCGAATGGAGATCTTAATACAAACCGTGGGTTCATCCTTATAAACCCCGGTGAACTTCCCTACAATCGTGGCAGCGGACATACCAACGGAAATGTACCGAAAATGTGCTCGCTTGTTAAATGTGTCTGGTTTTTCAAGCACGTCAGAGCCTTGCTGGGCGTGCTGTCGGGGTCGATCGTGTACGCTCTGCTACACTTTATAGCTAGAAGAATTATTCCCAATATCGTATTGACCGGCAGATTCGCTGAAGCTTCGCTCAAGGTTGCCAACACTGTGCAACTATCACCACTTTTTCCAATGCATAAAATGAATAAAAACAAGTAATGTATTCACAACTTTTTCAACAATTTAAATATTATTCAAATATTCATATCTTCACTCCAGGTAATATTTAATTGTCAAGTAGACCAACAATAAAAAATTGTTTGGTTAACTCTAATATACATAATAGGTACTACAATAGTTTCTGCCCTTAACAGAGCTTTCAAACTAAGTGTCTGTAACCATTTTGAAGAATTACAGCAGTTAGTACCTATTTGTGGGTAGCACATTACTTAGTCAGTCACGGTTGTCTGCTACATCTACATTCGCCAGGAAGGTTAGCTCAGGTCTCAGGCATATTTAACAAACAAGCGCGGGTGCATTTAGTTTGAACTATCATCACTGGAGTTCTTGGTACGTATCATCATCTGCCTAGCCTTTTCCCACATTTCTTGGTACGTATCTACGTTTTAATAGCTTAGCATAGAGTCCAGTTGTAGTAAGGTCAGCAACGAAAGTTAGATTAAGACTGGTAGGTATATACTTTTACATAATCATTAAACTTGACACAAAATATTCGACCGAACCTTTAATCTTTTTAGCATTTCATGTGATAGATATTTGTTGTATCTCAATAATTAAGACTTTCGTTGCTGACCGTGCAAGTACTAACCCTACTTTTTCTATACATAGTTATTTTAAGTAGGTAATAAGAAGTGATGCCTTTACAGATGTGGGTAATTCATAAGATTGAAGCGATGCTGTAGACTACATAAAAAAGTGTTATTTAAGATTGGTTCTCACGTCTAACCGTGCAAGTAACTCAGTCTGGTTACCGACTGTTGTGCAATATAGTTGTGTCCGTGTGTAGGAGGAGACTTCTGGACGGGCGGTCTGAACCCGGGCCTGCTGTGGATCTGGTCGCACTCGGCGCGCCCGGTCGCCAACTCCACGAGCTCGCAGAGCGTCGCGGGCGAGGGCCGCTGCCTCGCCTGGGTCAGTGACCCCGCGCGCAACGCGCTCGTGTACCGCGGACAGGACTGCGCGCTGCGACACCGGTACATTTGTGAGAAGGAAGAGGACACGACCAAGCTCAGCAATGAGATCGAGAGGGTGGCCAGGAACCTCAGGGAGGGAAGGAAAAAGAAGGTTTTATGGACTGACGACGAGCCGTGAAACGTGCTCCGACTTTAGAGTTTAGGATATTTTGTGTCTATTTACCTTGTATTCCTAGGATTTAATATTTATTGTAATCTTAATCTTACCTTAATGTTTGATGAAAGCGGGGATATTTGTGAACGAATTTAAATGTTTGGATAAAATAAATAAATAAACATGAACATTTTACACTATCTTATATTCCTACTATAATATTTACAAAGTTTAAGAAATCACAACAAAATAACTTATTAATAAATAAATATTTATTTATTCATGACTGCAAGTACCTCGTAATGCAAAAAAAACACATTTCAAGTATTTGAATATTTCCTTCATATTTGAGTCAACATCTGGCAAACAATTTAGTCCTTGTCTGAACCAACTTTGGACAAAACATTGGTAGTAAAGAACTGACCACAGCTAAGTGATATCTTTATTTACAGGTTCGCTTTGCATAGGTACCAGCGACAAAATGAGGTGGAATAGAACATCATCTTGTCGCTACAGCACTACTAAATGTTTCAAGTGACTTCAACGTTCCAACAATAAAGCAAATATAATGTAATACCACAAGTATACAATTAAATAATTTTGAAAATCTAGACGGTACATAGAAGGACACTTCGTAATTTGGCGTATGGCGGGGTGTGCGATACTCAATCTTATTAACAATATCAATAAGGGCCACTCCCTATAGGCACGGGAAAACCTTGGCTGATTATTGATTGTCAAAGTGTAAATTATATACAAGTTATTGACTTGATGAGAGTTATATAACAAATGCCCTTTTGTACTTGTAAGTGTTAATAGTTATTAGTACGAAAACATTCCAATTTTTTACGTAGAGTTATTAAGCATTTTGATAACAGCGATTGTGATCATTTATCAGTTTCATAATAGGTATAGGTAGCAAGTTATCTAGTATGAAAAAAAAAAATATTTTAAACAATACCTATTCAAATAATTTTGGAGATCAAAGTGCAAGAATAACAATGGTCGCTCCCAACTTATTAGAAGACTAATATAATCCTTATATTATTTCTCGTAAAAACCTTAATTTCGTGGAGTATCGTCGTCGTCATTACAACGTGTAAAGTGTAACACTGCAACACGAAACTGGTTCAGTTAACATGTCAAGTTGCAGTAACTTTACACCTTATAATGATGGACAGCCTCTTCCTATGAAAACTCACAATTAATTAGATAGCTACAATCGCATTACAAAGTAACTATACAATATTTACAATTCGGTGGACGACAGAACTTCAATATTCTGAACACGACGTTTGATATTATTGTATTACAATATCACAGTCATTAGTAGTTTATTGAATTATTGTAGTTGACTGTGCGACGCACACTTGTATGGTAGAGAAGAATTAACTGAAGTATGGCGCATATGACGTACATAAATATGTAAACAGCAATGCGTGACCGCTGTTTGACACTTGAAAATGACTTGCTTTGGTTGGTACACTGCATAAGTAACTTCGTACGTTATACTGGGTCTTTAGTAGTTATTTGGTGACACTTTACAGACATGATAGCTATCTGGTTGTTAGCAATAAAAAGTTAAAAAGAAGTCGTGCAATGATATACGACTTCATTAGTCGTATTTTGGCGCGACACGCGGGCGATTCACGCCGCGATGAACGGTTCACTGGTAATGATTACTTTAAGAAACCGTCGTCTGTGAAGTTTCGCCAACTAATCGAAAAAGGCTTCGTATACACGCCAAAAGTCTCTTGTAACGTAACGACCGTCCGTCGAGGCGTCCAATGGCAGCGCAGTCGCCCTCGGGCCGCGCGCGCCTAGTTGAAGTGGAACTTGAACTGGAAGGGCGAGCCGTGCTGGAAGTGGTGGAAGGGGTTGTTGAAGGGCCCGCCGCGCGACGCCTCCGGGTCCAGCGGGTCCGCGCCCGCGTCGAACGTGGCGCGCTTGTCCGGGTCCGTCAGCACCTGCGGCGTGAGTGACATGTAGCTCAGCGACATGCAGCGCGGGCGACATGAAGCGCGCGCGACATGAAGCGCGCGCGACATGTAGCACGGGCGACATGTTGCTCGGGCGACATGCAGCGCGGGCGACATGAAGCGCGCGCAACATGAAGCGCGCGCGACATGATGCGCGGGCGACATTTTGCGCGGGCGATATGCAGAGTGGGCGACATGTAGCTCAGCGACATGCAGCGCGGGCGGGCGACATGTTGCGCGAGCGATATGTTGCGCTGGCGATATGCAGCTCGGGCGACATGTAGCTCAACGACATGCAGCGCGGGCGACATGAAGCGCGGGCGACATGTTGCGCGGGCGATATGCAGAGCGGGCGACATGTAGCTCAGCGACATGCAGCGCGGGCGACACGTAGCCCGGGCGAAATGTTGCGCGTGCGACATGTAGCTCAGCGACATGTAGCTCAGCGACATGCAGCGCGGGCGACATGTAGCCCGGGCGACATGTTGCGCGAGCGACATGTTGCGCTGGCGATATGCAGCTCGGGCGACATGTAGCTCAACGACATGCAGCGCGGGCGACATGAAGCGCGCGCGACATGTTGCGCGGGCGACATGTTGCGCGGGCGATATGCAGAGCGGGCGACATGCAGAGCGGGCGACATGTAGCTCAGCGACATGCAGCGCGTGCGACATATAGCCCGGGCGACATGTTGCGCGAGCGACATGTTGCGCTGGCGATATGCAGCTCGGGCGACATGTAGCTCAACGACATGCAGCGCGGGCGACATGTTGCGCGTGCAATATGCAGCTCGGGCGACATGTAGCACGTGCGACATGTAGCACGTGCGACACGTTGCGCGGGCGACATGCAGCGCGGGCGACATGTAGCGCGGGCGACATGTAGTTCAGCCACATGTAGCTCAGCGACATGTTGCGCGGGCGACATGCCGCTCGGGCGACATGCAGCGAGGGCGACATGCAGCGAGGGCGACATGCAGCGAGGGCGACATGTAGCACGTGCGACATGTTGCGCGGGCAACATGCAGCGCGGGCGACATGTAGAACGGGCGACATGTAGCTCAGCGACATGTAGTTCAGCCACATGTAGCTCAGCGACATGTTGCGCGGGCGACATGCCGCTCGGGCGACATGCAGCTCGGGCGACATGTAGCACGGGCGACATGTTGCTCGGGCGACATGCAGCGCGGGCGACATGTAGAACGGGCGACATGTAGCTCAGCGACATGCAGCGCGGGCGACATGCAGCGCGGGCGACATGTAGCTCAGCGACATGCAGCGCGGGCGACATGCAGCGAGGGCGACATGTAGCTCAGCGACATGTAGCGCGGGCGATATGTAGCTCAGCGACATGTAGTTCAGCCACATGTAGCTCAGCGACATGTTGCGCGGGCGACATGCAGCTCGGGCGACATGCAGCTCGGGCGACATGTAGCACGTGCGACATGTTGCGCGGGCGACATGCAGCGCGGGCGACATGTAGAACGGGCGACATGTAGCTCAGCGACATGTAGCTCAGCGACATGCAGCGCGGGCGACATGTAGCTCAGCGACATGCAGCGCGGGCGACATGTTGCTCAGCGACATGTAGCGCGGGCGATATGCAGCTCGGGCGACATGTAGCACGTGCGACATGTTGCGCGGGCGACATGCAGCGCGGGCGACATGTAGCGCGGGCGACATGCAGCGAGGGCGACATGTAGCTCAGCGACATGTAGTTCAGCCACATGTAGCTCAGCGACATGTTGCGCGGGCGACATGCAGCTCGGGCGACATGTAGCTCGGGCGACATGTAGCACGGGCGACATGTTTCGCGGGCGACATGCAGCGCGGGCGACATGTAGAACGGGCGACATGTAGCTCAGCGACATGTAGCTCAGCGACATGCAGCGCGGGCGACATGCAGCGCGGGCGACATGTAGCTCAGCGATTACGCCTGCAATGCTATTTGAATTACTGGTGTCACATTATGCCGAAATTACGTTGCGTTATAGCGTACAGCCGAACTTCGGTCGGGCGTAAGTTCAGCGGCAATTCGGCGGCAACGTATTCTGTAGGTAGAGCGTTGCGACAGTGTTTTGCGTCTGTCCGGCTGTTTAGATAACACGACACGACGCCACGACAGCGCTCGAGACACGGAATACACACAAAGTTGATCAACTGAATTTCTGCTGCGTAAGTTCGGCACTTGTGGTGTGTCATACCAGCCGAATAGGTCGGAACGTAAAATCAGCCGCGGAACTTCGGTCGCGTACCTTCGGCATAGTGTGTACACTAATAGTACATTCTGTATTATACCGTACTGTAAGACCGTACGTAGTTCACAATCATGATATCTCCAATAGGTCAATTTAATAATAATTACAAAAGTATTACCTCCTTGGCGGCGGCGATGTCGATGAACTTCTTCTCGGCGAGTTTCTTGTCATCGCCCTGGAAGTTGTCGGGGTGCCACTTCTGCGCCGCCTTGCGGTACGCTTTGATCACCTCCTGCTTAGTTGCTGACCTGTTCACATATCATATGTACATATGTCGGGGCGGATTTGGAAAAATTCTTTTTGCATTTGATAGGCCAATTCTTGGGATAGGTTATTATAGGTTATAGGTTACAGGCTACTTAGCATTACGCTACGACCCTTAGGAACCGAGCAAAAGGAGAAAAAGTCAGAAAATGCTAAGCGTATACGAAGTAGTAGCACGAGCGAGCGATGGGATGCGACGCGTCGAGGCTAAAATTTACGATTTATAATGTACGCGAAGTCAGTTGACAGACAGAAGCTAGTTGTTCAAATAAACTAAGATTGCGGTGGTAGTGGTAACGGCCGCGGCTTACGAGTCGCTTGGCGTCGTAGGTTCGAACCCCGACAGGCGCTTTACTTTGTGTAAATTATTTCATCACCACTACTCTCAAAACTTTTTTCTTAAATACTTACATATTTTCATTTTTTACTTTTGCGTCTAGTATATTCTTCATTAACTAATAAAGTCAACGAAGTTATGCCGATTAGGGGCTACTCGCAAACTCGAGGACCCAAAGACACAACACAAAACACAAATAAAGAGTTCCACTATCCGCCTCCTGGCTTCATCGTCGGACCCTCGACACCAAGCGCAATCTATTGGACTCATCAAAACAAATCAAATCATGCTGTGAGTGAACTCACCTCTTAACTCCTAATATTTTGTAGTAGTCCCTCTGCTCAGACTGTTTCTGCAGTTTCTGCGCGCGACTGAGTCCGTCCTTTGCGCGTTGCAGACCTTCTTCTAACTCTAACGCCTCTTTGAATGACTGGATGGCTGTAGAAGAGAAATAGAATTAGGTATTAATATCAGTTAAATATGCATTTTTAATTAATTCATATCTTTTGAACGATATGGATTTGGGGTCGCTACAAAATGGCTGAAAGTTTCTGCTTTGCATTCAAAAACAAATTCCATTTACATGCAATCGGGGTGAACAAGTATTTGACTATAATTGATAACTTAATGTCATGAAGAGAGGTAATATTAGTTTTAAGATACATGTTTGTTTTGTTTTTATCTACGCTTACTGGCAGATAACATTGTGTTAAACCTATTTATGTTTTCTCTATAAGTGAATTTTGTAATTCTTATGAGAAATAAATATATTTAACCGTAAGATGTCGATGTAACTCAATATCTAAAACAACCAGAATACACATTTCAATTTTCAAAAATCATAATTATGAAAGAGAAGACGAGGCAGGCGTTTTCCACTGAATGGTGGAAAACGCCTGCCTCGAGCAGTCTGCACAAGTGAAGCAGGGGAGCTCCCCCCCTCCCCCTGCCTCTCTCCGCACTAAAATGGATATGGCTCCGACACCACACTCGCCCACCGAACACTGTTGGCTTGGTTAATAAGCCTGTATCTTAAAACTAATATTACCTCACCATACAATTGCTTGAAGATACTTATAAGCTCGATTCGTAGGAAACCTGATCAGCAACCCTAAACACAATCGAGGAAGCTAGCAAAATGAATTATTTTTGCTTTAGTGTCTTTGTCCCTGCAACAATAGTAGGCAGCACGCACCGTCGTCGAACATGTCCAGCCCCAGCAGCGCGTCCCCGCGCTCGCACAGCACGCGCGCGTCGCGCTGCAGCTCCAGCGCGCCGCCGCACGCCGCCAGCGCCTCGCTGTACTGCTCGTCCTGAACACACGGGTTTACTGTACAGGGCGGCCAAGTTTCATACAGTATTCATTCGCGAAACTTTACAGACGAAATATATGCCTTAACTAGCTTCTGCCCGCGGCTTCGCCCGCGTGGATGTCGGAAATTATCCCACGGGAACGTGCTAACAGGATAAAATGTATGTGCTTCCCCAGGATGCCATCTATCTCATGCCAAATCAGAAGTTCAGTGGTTTAGGCGGGAAAATGTAACATACAGTTTCAAGTTCAAATCCTCCCCTTAAAAACTGAATTACCCCTTTTTGTCCCGTCAGTGGTAAATTTTCGACAACTTTACATACACAGAAAATAATTAATAATAAGTAGGCTTATTATTAATTATTTTCTGTCAAAAGTATCAGTACTGAGTTTCGAGTTACTCGGATCGCGCATTCAATTTCTTCCACACAAACTTTGAGGGGTAGTTTTGAAAAACTTATAATGATAAACTTTATTACTTACTTAGGCAAGTATTCTTGCCAAGTTTCAAGTTTATTAACTAAATGAATAAGATTTTTCATATAAACTGTATCGCCCGCTTTTCATCCCCACAGGGGTGGAATTTTGAAAAATCGTTTGGGATTATTCATAACTTGACTCAAAGATTATTTATAAGTACTAATTTTCGAGTTAATCAAGCCATGCAGTAAAATCCTCCCCTGAAAAATTGACTACCCCATTTCAGCCCGTCAGGGGTAGATTTTCAAAAAACCCTGATACACATTATTCTTTAGTTTCAATATTAGGTATAAATACTGAGTTTCGAGTAAATCGGACTGCGCGCTAAAATTCTTCCATACAACCTTTGAAACCCCCCAATCCCTTATTAGGGGGTAGTTTAGAAGAAAAAAAAATTGACAGTCTTCATAATTTATTTTGGTAAGTATTCGTGCAAAGTTTCAAGTTTATTAACTCAAGGAATAAGATTTTTCATATAAACTGTATCCCCGCTTTTCACTCCCACAGGGGTGGAATTTCGAAAAATTCTTTCTTAGTGGATGCCTACTCTTCACGAAGAACACACCCTCCAAATTTCATGTCTCTAGGACCAGCGGTTTAGGCTGTGCGTTGATCTATCAGTCAGTCAGTCAGTCAGGACTTTGAATTTTATATATATAGATATTTATTACCTTATTGATTTAGTAAAATCTTTTACTTTATTTTACTGCTATTGGATATGCGATACCTCGGTTTAAAGAATTTATTTCTCAAAAAAGAACAAACTTAGTTCACTTATCTGGAAGTCTGCCTTTATAACTCCGGTGCATAAAAGAGGGCACAAAAACGAAATAGTTAATTACAGACCTATTTCCAAAATGTGCATTTTATCAAAAGTTTTGGAGAGGTTTGTCTACAACCAAGTTTACGCAGCGCTTAGTCAGTCTTTTAGCCCTTCTCAGCACAGATTTCTTAAGAGCCGTTCAACTGTATCTAACCTGGCTCTGCTCAATAACTTTCTAACGGACCAAATGGGCAATGGGGCTCAGGTCGACGTCGTTTACATGGATTACAGTAAGGCTTTTGATAGAATTGACCACAATATCCTTAAAACGAAAACTTTTTAACAATGGTATCAGAGATCTGTGTACCTACTTCGTTAGTTTACTTCATACCTTGAAAACAGATCTCAAGCTGCCATTATCAGTAACTACATATCGAGCTGGGTTTCAGCTCCTAATGGTGTTCCTAAAGGCTCCTTAATGGGTCCGTTACTTTTTATAATTTATGTAATGCATATGTATGCCATTTACTTTGTTTTGCTGATGAAATGAAGATATATTTAACCGACTTCTAAAAAAGGAGGAGGTTCTCAATTCTCCGTCGCTTGCAAACCGATTTGAAAAATTATTTTTTTGTTGGAAAGGGTATACTTCCCAAATGGTCCAATAGAAATTTCGACAAGATCTGATGATGAGTTTCGGAGACTGACAACGGAACTCTTCAATAAATGCCAGCAAATCAACGGCTATTGCTGCTATCGCTTATGTATGTATTGTTTACGCAATCACACAACATAACGTCACGCCTGAACGCTCTAAAGGGATACGCAGATGTGTTCAGTATACCACGGTACACCCTCCTTTCTGTCAAAGTTGTTATTGGGGTACCTCTAATCTTGTAAGTATATACAAATTTGTGTGGGGTAGGTACAACAAAAAAGTGAAAAATAAAAACTTTTTTGAAAAAAAAACAACCGACTTCCAAAAACGACACTACAAAGTGAAAAATAACTTTAATTTCGGAAGTCAGTGTCGTTGGGTTCGCATTTTCGTTGTTTGACACCGACTTCCGAAATTAAAGTTATTTTTGATTTTTGATTGTTGACTTTTTTTCAAAAAAGTTTTATGCAATACCGTCAGATGATTACATGGATGCTCTCCCATCTGACCTGGTGCGATTGAATGATTATTGCTTGATGAACAGACTTGATTTGAACTCTGTTCAATGTTCAGTAACCTCCTTTAGCAGGAAACGCGTCCCTCTCCATACAACTTACAAACTTAAAGGGCAGCTATTGTAGAGATGCGCATGCGACGGTGTACGTGATCGGCGGTTTTCATGATTCCAAACTCTTATTTAACGTGCACATTGAGCAAATAGTGGCCAAAGCATCTGGGTTTTCTTATGAGACTCGCGGGGTGTTTCAAGAAAGAATGCCAAAAGCCTTAAGATTCTTTATTGCTATTTTGTGAGAAGTCATCTTGAATATGCGTCACAAATTTGCAACCCGTGCTATGGCAAATACATTGATCGTATTGAGAATATACAAAAAATATTTATGCGGTTTCTATGTTTTCGGCTACATATACCATACCATTCTGATGATTACATAAATCTTTGCAAGAAATTTCACATGCAGCCACATATAAATCGTCGTCGACTAGCAGATTACATTTTTCTTTTAAAAAATTGATCTAACGAGATTGACTGTCCTGATCTCCTGCATAAACTGCGTTTCAATGTCCCCCAGAGATCAGTTAGATTTAATCCGCCGATCTCCATTCCTTTTTCCTCTTCTAACTACAGGCAAAACTCATACATGGTTCGAGCAAGTAAGGACTTTAATATTTTTTGCAGAGTTCGACCCATTTACCACCGAAACCTATTCTGCACGCACTCGGCTGAACGCTGACCTTTTTAAAAGTGCATAGTGCTATATACCTTATTTTTGGAACGAGGTTCCTTATCGCGCGTTGCGAAAGGGGGCTAGACGGAAAAAATTAAGACCAAAAGTTGGAACGACACTTTTTGCTATAGTTGTAAGCCGTGCGGCGTGCGCGTGTTTCTCTGTCTGTCTCTCTCTCTTATAGTTTCTATAAGCCAGTTATACTTCGTTCCATCCGGGTGTCCCTTGACACCTCTCAAGTTTTTCTGACTCGCGGTCTTCATACTTTACCCTTGGTTTTGGTGTTATTAAATACTTTTAACTTAATTCTGGTTTACGATTGTTTCTAACTATCTCAAGTTGAAGTAATAATAATAATAAAGCAGGAAAATTTGTTTGAACGCGCTAATCTCTGGAACTACCGTCTGATATGAAAAAATATTGTAGCATTTGATCGAGAGCCCCATTCTTGAGGAAGACTATTAACATCACGCTATGACTCTTCGGAGCCGAGCAGAAAGAAGACAAGTCCGAAAGAAGAACGCTCAGCGTGTAATAGCGCGGGCAGGCGACGCGATGCGATGGGTCGGGGGGGTCAATACTTAAGTATTTTGTTGTACCTGCTGACATTGTAGGATTAAATAACCGACAAATTTTCTTTGTATTACTGTTTAAGTTTTAATTTAACAACCGCCGAAAAACAAAAGGACTGTCCGTTATTTTTGTCAATTGATTGTAACCTCCCTAATTTTTAAATAACAGTTATTAAAATGATTACCCATTTAGTTCCATTTTTTTTCCTCACATTTTCACCCTATTATACAAATGGCTTAAGCATCAGCCACCTAGTTCATTAAATGTTGTATTAGAAGCATTGGCTGAATATTATTATTAAAAAAAAAACCGTTTTAATCCGACCGTTAGTTGAACGACGCCGCCGTTTATGTAAAAGGCTAGGTAGTTAACTGAAAGGCTAATTTAAGCTAGTTGGCTGCGACAGATAGACTGACTGCTACAACGATAACTGGCCGAAAATAAACAAATGAAAATTAAACTTCGAATTTCGAACGAATACGAGTCATTATTTTATTTGCTTCGAAAACGAAATCTTGATAGAAATAAAAAAATCTTAGAAATCTTTATCATTATTATGTTGTACAGACGCCAGCAGGTCAAGCTAGCCGAAACTGTCGAATTTTCGCAATCAACTTTGAACCTTAATACTTTAGCGATAAAGTTGAAAATCTATTAAATAAATTTGACAGATTGTAGTAGTTTGATGTGCTGGCGTCTGTACCTACATAATAAAGAGTATATTCTATTCGAAAGATATTCTATTAGAAATTTTTCAAGTTTAATTGTAATAAGTTATTTGAAGTCATTTTTTGTGACAAAATAAAGAAGTAAAGTTTCGCCAATTAATAAAGTATGTTTCACTTTGTAACATAATATAAGTAGCAGCTTGCACGTCCGTCGACTGACTGACGACGCCGTCACGGCACTCACCTTAGTGAGACAGCTGCACAGCCACTTGCGGGCCTCGAACACGACCAGCGTGACCTCGTCCTCGGCCTTCAGCACCTTGTTGGCGGCCGCGGCACAGCCTGCGAAGTCTCTCGCCTCACTTAACTCCTCACACTCCAGCAGTAACTTGTCGATTTTCTTCACCTTCTTGTAGAACGGGAAGCATTTCTTGTGCTCAGGGTCTAGTCTCAGACATTCTCGGATTTCCTGTATAGAAGCAGGTATTTATTGTTTTCTTTGGGCTACGATTTTGGAGATTTTGCAGCTAACATTCATCAGGTACCCATGCCAGAAGGTTTACGAATGGATTAACAGAAAACACACACACATACACATGAATACTACTATACTACATTTACAAGCATTAGAAAGAAGTTAAAAAAGGTTATTTTTAATGCACACTTTGTAACAAAAGTACAATAAACATTGTTACATTACGATAGACGCCGAATTTATTATGATCTATTTCTACAGCAGCTGTCACACTTAATTGTAACCATTTTAACTATTTATCTTATGAATTTCACTAGCTTCTGCCCGCGGCTTCGCCCGCGTGGATGTCGGAAATTATCCCACGGGAACGTGCTAACAGGATAAAATGTATGTGCTTCCCCAGAATGCCATCTATCTCGCGGGCCCTTTGTGGCTAATTACAATAGAAAACCAATTGTGTCTCATTAGTGGTGATTAAGAGGGTACCTATATGATATCTTTACCTAAGTACCTATTTCTAAACCTATTTCTGATGATAACTAATCTAAACTCAATAAATAAGCAAAATCCCTAAAAACGAATATCTATACGAATGACTAATCCTACCTAACAGTATTATAAATTAACCTACGGTCACTACGTACACTATAAAATACACTACCTATACTTTAAAATTAAAATCTATACCTACGACTTATAAAATTAAACCTAAATAACTCTAAAAACTAAAAGGAATAAAAACGTCGCACAGATAATACTGCGGCACCCTACGGCAAACTTATTATTTGCGGTTGTACAGTAATCAGGTCTAGGGATCGAACCGCAAAATTAAGTTTGTTTTTTATTGTATATACTTTTCCGGGATAAAAAGTACCCAGTGTGGTGCCCAGGATATTAAAGAATAATTATACCAAGTTTCATCGTAATCGAACCGGTAGTTTTTGCGTGATGCCTGAACAAACAGACAGACCGACAGACAGACAGACAGACAAAATTTTTTTTAATCACATTTTTGGGTTCGGTGTCGGTCTAGTAACACCATTGACCACCTGCCATTTATTTTTTTGATATTTTCAATGTACAGAATTTTCACTTCTACAGATTTATTAGTATAGAAGAAGATAAAATAAATAGTTAAAATGGTTGTGTGATGTGGCTTTCATTTATTTATATTATTTAACTCCAATTTAAAATTACAGTGTCAATGCTAAAAACCTAAAAGAATCAGGGATAAACAATACCGAACGTTATTCGTTTCACTATAATTCTACCGAATTTAAAAATTAACGTTGGTGAAACTTCTTCATCTTCATCATCAGATGATAGTGACTAAATTAGATGATGAAGACGAAGAAATGTCACCAACGTATTGTGTTGTAAGTTGTTAGTTAACATAAAATATTTTAAAAACGATTATTATTTCCATTAACCTTAATTTTTAAATCATCATTGTGATCGGTTGTTTCATTCATTCATTTTGTTGTAAGTTTGTAATGTGTGATGAAGACTTTACTTTATATACTTAAAGCATAATTTTAAAATATTATTTTTATTATGTTTATATTATACGTCCATATTTGTTAAAACAAATTTTAATTAAGGTGGATGCGCTGCAGTACCCCGCGAAATCAGACGAATCCGGAGCAATTCTAACTTAAAGGGATGTATTGATGATTTTTAAGGTTAAAATTGTATTATTACCTACATATTTCTTATTGTCGCGCATCATATTATTTTGATTAAGATACAACCTTACACTGACCTGCAAATTGCAAAAAACGCAAGAAAATTAGAATTTTGGCATTCTAATTTTCTTGCGTTTTTTGCAATTTGCAGCTACCGCAGCGCATCCCCCTTAAAATTATTTTATCATAACTTTGAAATAAAATGTTTTGCATTCCTGCTTCTACGAGCCTTTTTTTTTCTAATGCTATTATAAATGGAGTATAGATATACTGAACTAGCAAAAAAGATATGACAACCAACCACAGCACTACAATAAATTTTGTAACTGAATGTACGCGAAACTAATACTCTGAATATTGTAGGAACCGGTTGTTATATTAGTTAAGGTAAATAAAGGATATTTTCTCGTTGTAGTAACAATAATATTTACCAAGTGAAAAGCTGTGCAAGCAGTGAAAGTACGACAGTACAAGGAACTTTTGGCGCGCCAAAATCGGAACTAACGCCGCCATGTTGTTTTTTAAATAAAATTTCTGTGACGCAAATGTTTAACAACGGCCTAGCAGTGAAGTATGTGTTACCTTGAGCGCATCACTGACGTGTCCTAGCCGGTACAGCAGCGTGGCGAGGCGGTAGTAGCCGTCCGTTGAGTCTTGTTGCAGCCGGTTCACGGACCTGATGTCCGACACCGCGGAGAATAGGTCGTTCTGCAAGGAAATGGATAGGTTACTACTCTGGAAAGAACAGTGAAAATGAAGACGACTTGTCAGATTAGCAAAATAGGAGAATGACCAGCGCTATGTAGCACTCGGCGCGGAGCTGGCGCAGCTGCGCGGCCCAGGGCGACGCGTCCAGCAGGCGCGTGGCCAGCTGCACGCAGGCGCGGTAGTCTCCGCCGCGGTAGTACGCCTCCACCAGGCGCAGGTCGTCGATGTACTCGTCGATCTTGTGGTACTGACTGATCGCTTCCTCATTGTACGGCTCCGCGTACGTCTGCGGACAACGAAGTACGCAATTAAGAAAGTCATCAGGAACAAACAGTTTGTAAAAGTTGAGTTACAACGAGAGGTCACTACCATTGTGGGCAGAGCCTACAAACCATTCTTTTTGTGCGATAAAATCTGCGCGTCATTTCATCGTTTATCAGCCTACAAGCCATTCGCGCCGGACTTTATTTACTCAGGGCGTACGGAACCGGGGAATAAAGCAAGAAAAAAGGGAGATCTCTACCCAGAAGTGGGCGATTCCGGCTGAAATTATGATGAACAAAGAATGCAGACCTTCAAACTTCGCCAGGCCGCAGACTCGATCACATTAAAAGTCTGTCGTCTGCATTTATATTTAGGTAAAAGCTGCGGTGTTTGCTTATAGGTCTCTATGCAAACACCGCAGGTTTTACCTAAATATTTGATTCTTATCTACGAGTACACAACACGTAGACTTGGTAGTAACAAATGCACCGATATCAGTAACAATCGGGTGGATGGAATCTTGATAACAAGAAAAATTAAGTAGTTTAATTGTGATAAATGATAAATGATTTTATTTTTGTAAGTAGGTTTGTACAAACACTTTTACACGTCAATCATATTTTAAAACTAGATGAGGTCGGCGTTTCCTATCTGACTAGTCTGAGAAGAAAGGCCGAAACAAACTCAGACGTCACAGTCTCTTTTAAAGTCCAGACATAATCTTGGTCAGATCATGTGAAGACCATGTAGATTTATGTCTGAGATGGTTTTTTTGAAGAAAGAACCAAACAGTTTGAGAGGACCTGTCCAGTCAGTGCAAGCATTTGTCAGAAATCGTGCAGCTCAACTCAAAACTTAGGGAGCTCAACGATCCGACGAACAATACCAAAGAAAGGACATTTGGGTAGGCCACATTAATTACTCAAACTGCCAGACCACGACAAAAACTAAGAGAACAGAGAGAAAAACAATATAAATACAATGACCCACATAGTCTTCACATTCACAATAATTAAAATAATAGAATACTTTACAAAGTAAGCAAATGTCATAATATATATCAAATTCATCAATGTCAAAGACTACATTAAAAAAAAAATCATCAACAAAACAAAAATAAAAAATAAACACATTCAATATGTAAAAATTGGAAGCAGCTTAATCCCAAGCCTTTTTGTCCTCGATATAAGCCTTAACGGTATAAAATGCTTTCTGGCACAACTTACGTTTAATGAATGATTTGAATTTATTAAGGCTTAGATCTTGAACGGGGCTTGGAACTTTATTGTAAAAGCGTATACATTGGCATCTGAACGAGCCACCTATTTTCTTGAGCCTTGTTGTAGGTAGAACAAATTTGTGTTTGTTCCTAGTATTTATATCATGGATATCACTGTATTTTTTAAACAATTTTATATTTTTATGGGCATATAAAAGATTTTCATAAATATACTGAGAAGGCACAGTCATAACATTAATTTCTTTAAATTTTTCTCTGAGCGAGTGTCTCGGACTTAATTTATAAATTGATCGAACAGCTCGCTTTTGCAAAACAAAGATAGTCTGAATATCAGCGGCATTTCCCCACAATAGAATACCGTACGACATTACACTATGAAAATAGCTAAAGTACACTAAACGGGCTGTCTCTATATCAGTTAAATTACGAATTTTTCTAACAGCGTATGCTGCGGAACTTAGCTTTTTTGACAATTTGTCTATATGTGGACCCCACTGAAGCTTAGCATCCAAAGTTATGCCTAAGAATACTGTGCTGTCTTCAGGATTCAATTCTTCGCCCTTTACCAACACATTAGTTTTCACTTGTCTAACGTGAGGCAACGTAAACTTAATGCATTTGGTTTTTTTCTCGTTTAGAAGTAAATTATTAACATTGAACCAGTGGACTACTTTAGAGATCGCGCTATTTACATCGTCAGTAACCTGCTGCTGACGTTTAAGTTTAAACAAAAGTGAAGTGTCATCTGCAAACAACACTATATCATGATTATCCTTTATGAGGTACGGCAAGTCATTAATATAAATAAGAAACAAATGTGTAGATAATATGTACATTATGTGTGTGTATTATGTGTTCATAATTGTTATATCACTATTGAGTGACTTCCTTACTTCCTGTACATAATATGCTGCAATGCGATTCTGTAACCATCTCACCGTGAAAACTTAGGTGAAGTGAGCGTAGAGTGAGCTATCATTCCAAATAATGCTAAGGGATTGACACTATTGACAGCTCACTCTAAGCTCACTTCACCTAACTTTTCACCGTGAGATTTTTTACAGAATCGATCGGCTGTTGTTATCTAAACTAGTGTTTCTTGACGTCTGTTCATATAGACATTGCATTGAAAATCCACGTTTTCAGAAACAATACATAGTACACCTTTGATGTTAAACATCGGTTGTCTATTTACACGATCATAAATTAATATTTTAACGTTTATCATGGATATTAAGATCATTATAAAAACATTTGCGTTGAAATGAGCCTACAATCTCAATCGGTGCGTCCATTGAAGCGATGCGAGCGATAACACACGTTCTTTCAAGATAATACGTATACCTAATTCTATGACATGTTTTAGGATAAATTAGTATCACTAAAATTGTGCTTAGCACTGGTGCGATAGGCGCTAGCAAACCATTTATTTTATGAAACTGCTTGTGATTATGAAGCATGAGGCAATGCCTGTTACTGTTACGAAATAATAAATTGTGAACACAGGAACTCATTTTTTTTTTTTTTGCTTAAGTAATGCATTATGTAACTTATATTAATCGTCGTTCAGTAGGTACCTACTTTCTCAATAAATCTTTTTTTTTTGTTCAGTTTAAAGGGCAATAAGAAACTAATAAGCCACACTGTTTCTTGTATAAAATCTTAATAGAAATAAAAAGTTTCATTAGGATCGGTAAACTGAAGCGAGTGAAGCGCGAAGTGATGCCAGCAAAAGAAGGCAATGTCAAGGTCGTCACGTGCACCGATCAGCTGACCAAACAGAAGTAGTTCACGAGCGAGAACAATACCGAAGCGCATCGTCAACTATAAACTGATGCAACTAAAAACTTTGTTACTTTAAGTTGATCAGATTTTTTTAAAAATGCTAGGTATCTGAAATGAGGTAATTCGAACAGGATATATGGAATGGACATAGAATTTATGTGAGGGTGAGAGATTCTACACAATTTTTTTTTTTGTTGCAACACCTAAACTTTAAGGAAGACTTATGTTGAAAATGAAATGAACTGTGAGTAAAACATATTGATTAATTAAATCTATGTGTGTATTAGTAACACGCAAAAAAAAGCAAAAGATTAAGTAAATTCTCTTATGTGGGTGTTATGAAACGCGTCGTGAGGAAATGATGTGGCAACATGAATAATTGAGCAACAATATACATTCGCCACACCCCGTGGGGGTTGCAACATTACGTGGCCACTGTATGACCACGTAATGTTGCAACCATTGTTACAATCTTATTGTTTAACGTTTTTAATTCAGCGTCAATGCAACAGATTGATAAAACCTCCTTACTTCGCATTGAAATTACCTTTTTGTCGTGAAGTCGGTGATGCGAGAGTTACGACTACTTGAAATGATTATTTAATGTCATGGTAAAATTAAAACCTGATTGTATAACAGTCGATCTCGAGATCGAGATTTTTAGGGATTGATAATATTGACAGCTCTCTTCTAGCACACTTCACCCAAGATTTCATGGTGAGATTTTTACCGAATCGACTGCAATGCAAAAAAGTACAATATATTCATAATTTGAATCAAATATCAAAATGAAATCACGAAATGTTCGATTTTCTTGTATTAGAGGACAGATACCAGAAAATCGAACATTTTTTGATTTTCGTCAAACACTACATTACCTACATTGATGAAATATTTATAACATTAATGTTTTAAAGAAGTTATAATTAAAATTTAAATGACAATAGCATATTTATGACGAAATACTGTAAAGAACCTTATCTTATCACTGTTATTTCCGCCCACGACAAATTAACAATAAATAACTCAATTTTAAAACTTGTATTAAGTATACTATAACTTTCTTAGTAATAAAAGAATGGAGTGGAATTTCTAGCAATCTTATACTTCAGTGGGTTTTGTGTTGATATCAGAAGAAGTCTGAACATACCTAAAGATCTCTGTAGGTATGTTCACACTTTATAATAATATTCATATTAAATTATGAACAGAGATTCTAAAGAAAACAAAAACCATAGTTCTGAAACTGAAATAGAATAATTTCTTCCATTTGTAAAACTCTGTAAAAGATTTGTTATTTAGCCTGTATGACCCATAGATAAGATACTCACAACTTGTAGGTAGTCTTCTTTGGCATCTACGTACTGTGCCAGTTTCAGGTACACATTGGCTCGGTGCAGACGTGCTGCTGTGAAGTCAGACTTTATCTCCAATACCTGGAAATTACCCAAATATTATTCATGGTCCAATTTTACCATTACACAGGAAACAGCAAATATTCATAGGTATTATAAGTATTATATAGTATTTAATGTGTTATTAATTCTTTATTTAAAAATTAAATGTGGTCAAAAGCTAACTGAGCATAATGTAAACTGGCAATGGCACCGATTCCCTTGTTCACAAACTAAATTTAAGTTCAGTGCATTGTTTTCTTTCTATTTCATTAAGAAAAAGACAGAAGATAAAATATCACTTTAGTCCTGTCAAATTAAGATACTCCATAGACAGTTTAGACGCAATTAAAAGCATGGCTACTACTTTTGATAGTTATTTAGTTTAGTTTGTGAACAAGGGAATCGGCGCCAATGATGAATTTACTAAAATATCTGATTGAGTTTCCTATAATAAACAAATAGCAACATATTTGGACAAATATTTTTTAAGTGTATCACTACATTTTGTTTGCCTTACTCTCAACAAAAGGAAATGTAAATTACTACAATCACTTTGCTAAAATTAAAATATAGTCACACACCAGATGACAAGTGTCTTACCTTAGTGAAGTCTTGTAGAGCAAACTTGGCTTTCCCAAGTGCATAGTATACTGTGCCACGTTTGAAGTATGTGAGGTAGTTGTGTGGGTCTCCCTCTACGGACAATTGAACATGTACATAACAAACCGTTATTAGTTGATATCAGACACATTGCCAAAACGTCCGTTACAAGAGTAGACAGAACAGGTGTTGTAGCTCGTTGGTCACTCCTACTTTTATAGAAATTGATCTATATAACATGCTATATGCCAGTGTAATCTTTATTAGTAGTAATGTTGAACCATTTGAAGTACTAATTACTTGAATTTTATCTGATTAGATTCCCACAAGTTTCTATAACTAATATAGGCAGTAGTAGATAGCGTGATTTATTGTTGTTTTTACTTTATTTATTTAATGGGTCAGCAGAGCCTGCAATGATTTATCAAAAAAATTGTAGGTACAGTGGTCCACTGTAAATCTGCGCATAGCACTGACCACATCAGTATACTCTCACTATTCACAACCTTGGCACGCAGCACGAGCGGCACGGGACACGTACGTAGCGGGTGCGGGCACTTACCCACGGCTGCGTGGTAGTGTGTCAGGGCATCCGAGAGCTGCCCCCGCGCTAGGAAGTCGCGCCCCAGCTCCAGGTGTTTGTTAACCTCCGCCGGCGTCGCACACTCTGAAACTACACACTAACTACTCAAAACACGTACTTTCACACAAAAATCAACAAGAAAACCAACAAATGTGTAGGTTATTCGTAAAAAAATACACACATTCTAACATTACTTCTAGCACTAATAAGACAAGGCATGGTGTGACTTTGTTCCAGTTGATATTCACTAAGTAGTCCATTATTAAACTACAATTTAATTACAGCAGTCTTTATAGCTAATTCACAACAAATCAATTTCAATACAAAATAATTATTTGACAAAGCCACAATCCATCTCTCGTTCGTCTCTTTTCGTGGTTTTTTCTGATTGGTCCAAATCAGACAACAAGGTTAGCAGTGTTGCCAATTTTTCCAAACTAATAAAACAGTAAATCGACAGTAAAAAAACAGTAAAATTAAATAGTAATTTCAGAACACTAATTCTACTAGAGCATAAAATAAAGAATAAAAAAGTTAAGCACGTGTGTGAGTAATAGGTAATAATATAAAGCTACTATTAACTGGGTAAGTGCGCTGGACGGATAGCAAGGCACGCCAGCATTAACGACATCATCCGTCGGGCTCTTGTCTCTGCCGGGGTGCCATCTGTTTTAGAACCCAATAGCTTGATACGCGACGACGATAGAAAGAAGCCCAATGGAATGACCATAATGCCTTGGAAGTTGGGTAGACCTTTGGTGTGGGGTGCAACCTGTGTCGACACCCTCCTCGCGGCATCCCATCTTCCTAGCACACTGGCAGTGGCGTAACTATACCGTTCTAGGCCCGTGGCAAATTCATCG
This sequence comes from Apamea sordens, assembly GCA_945859715.1. Lineage (NCBI taxonomy): Eukaryota > Metazoa > Arthropoda > Insecta > Lepidoptera > Noctuidae > Apamea > Apamea sordens. Next base: position 22,900,322 of record OX243987.1, on the reverse strand, counting down.
GATGGGCCCCCTCCCCCCAGTATAAAGAAGCTGAACCAACAATAATATTATTTTTTAATTTTATAATACCTACTTATTTATACACTTTTACTCGTAAGAGTACAATAATAAATCACTACGTTAAGTAGGTACATACAAACTTTATAATTATACTTAGGTACTTGATTATCTAATAATTCACTTTAAATCAAAAGTACCTAATTTAAAGTACAGTCAGCATCTAATTGATACATAGAGTAGTCAAAATGATTTGAAAAACAAAAAAAAAATTGATCCGAATCATCATAAATCAAAAATCCGAATCATCCTGTCAAATTAAGATACCATAGACAGTTTAGACGTTATTAAAAACAATGGCTACCAAAAATACGTATTGTCCTGTTCTGTGGTATTGTCAACCTATTTTCCCAATTTACTAATGAAATATATCCTCACTTGCAACTAACACCCAATTCTTACAACAATAAACTGCTAACTGCTTGCGTAATAATAGAATAGTGGAGTCTTTCTTATAAACAAACTTGAATCAGGGATTCCCTGTGAGCGTCAAATTGGCGAGACGCGCAGCGGGAATTCCCCGAACATCCGCAGTAATACCAACACGTGTGGCCTGTGGTGTGGTGGCATCGGATACGTTCTAAAACTGGTTTACAACTTTTTTTTTACAAATGCTTTGAGTTTTTTACTTGTGTATGCAACTGAGTAGGTAACAAAAATAAATCAAAGACAAAACTTTTTTTTACTATACATGTATGATAAATTATAAATGTTAGGAGTTGGGATTCTCCTCTGACCGGGGGCCCCTTCCGGCTGGGGGCCCGTGGCATTTTGCCGACTTGCCACCCTGTAGTTACGCCACTGCACACTGGGCTGTGCTGGGGCGGCTGATACAGGAGCAGAAAACCTCATACGGCGCAAATATAACAACCCTATTGGGAGCTATATATGTTTGAGCCGTTTGGAGTTGAAACACTAGGGTCTTGGGGTCCGAGTGCTCATCGAATTTTTCGGGACATCGCCAAGCGGTTGGTTGACTCTTCACGTGACCAGAAGGCCGGCCTATTATTAGTCCAAAGAATCAGCATTGCCATCCAACGTGGTAATGCTGCCAGCGTTTTGGGCAGTTATCCCATTGACAGTGATGCGGATGAATTTTTTTATGCCCAATGGGGCATGTTACATTGTCAATAATATCACGATACCGCGGTAATATTGATGGTATAATAGGCCGTATCACGGTATCGTGCTCAATAATTGCGATATCGCGATATTAGGATCGTGATAATATTGACAAATGTGACATGCCACATTGAGCTCCTGCCTTTTTCTATATGTCGGAGTCATTCGTTTGACTATTCGGAACGCTAGCGCCATCTCGTGGCGCTAGACAGAGTCTAGCCCGAGTTCATGGAGGTGGACGAGAGCGACAGAGCAGCTACAAGAGCGGTGTGAGCAGAGCTCTCGGGATCATCGAAGCATTGGACATCGTACGAACAACATGTGCTTAGAAACTGTCTCGCGTTCCGTGTCGTTGAGTTGTGTAGGTACCTACAGTGTGTGATTCGCTAGTGTGACTAACTTGTTCGTAAATTATAATCTGATTTGAACTGCAAACCGTTGCGCTATTGCGATAGAGCCAACACTACCCATAGTACGCCCACAGTAATTAAAATATGCCTGATGATAACAAGAAACAGACATACCTTCTTCGACATAATATATGTATTTTATCGTAATAGATACTTGTTTAAAATTGTATAAAATATTCGCTTGTAAATATAGTAATTAATCTGTGTATGTTAAAGAAAACCTAATTACTAGTCACAATATTCAATTAAAATTTGTTCATGGGTACTTTTTTCATTGACTTGAATTTGCCCTGGTGGCTGACTGTCTCAATGACCACACTGACTTGCAGATGTCTTGGCTGCCACGGCTTATTTTAATTTAATAATTAAGACTTTTTTTAAATCTTTTTATTCCGGATTCTTTTAACGTTCTGCATTGTTCTCACGTGTAAAATTTCAACATGAAAAATGTAACCAATATTTTGTAACTGTCAGCGCATCACATTTATGCCGTATAATGCGCGTGATTGACCGAGGGGCGGGCGCGGGATGTTGGGGTACCGAACCCGATACGTGACGGACGCTACGCCGTCTTTTATAAAACCAAATCCGACAAACAAGACATTCATTCACGATAAACCTAGATAAGTTTCTGCTTTTTCAAGCGACCAGCCCACTCCCTAGCGAAGAAACGCCAGCAAGCGATGACAATACACAGTGCAATACAGAATAGTGGGCAGCTGGCGGGCAGCACGTTGCCTGCCAGCCGTAACACGTCGCGCCGAAAACGCGCTTCAAGTGAGCAGCTCGCTCCCCAGCGAAGAAATGCCTGCAAGTGGTATGCGTGCTGGAGCTTCGCTGCTGGCGCAGGGACCCTTCACCACCCGCACGCTGTCCTCACACCCCACCCACGGCTGTCTCTTCGTCGCCAGCAAATTATTCTCTTCTTAATCGAATGCAATAGCTATGATGGCCAGTTCGCGTAAAGTAAACTGAGACATAACGTAGAAACTTTTGCTTCTCAAGCGAGAGCTCCACTGTCCACTGGTGGACATAGGCCTCCCCCAAGCAACTCCACTTCGACCGGTTTTGTGCTTCTCGCTTCCTACGGGTTCCTGCGGCTTTATCAAGGTCGTCGGTCCTTCTGGTACGCAGTCGCCACTCCAGAACGTTTCGGCCCCATCGACCATCTGTTCTGCGAGCAATGTGCCCTGCCCACTACCAGCCACCCACCCACCACCACCTGCCACTCAAGTTCCACAACCACCACGACTGCCTGTTATGATTGGAAATTCTTAGGGCTATGTTGGTTACCTTGGTTCTCCTGCGGATCTTTTCATTTCTGATTCGATTACGCAGGGAAACTCTTAAGGTCTCTGCACACAGTGGGTGGGGCGGGGCGGGACGGGACGGCGACGCGGTGCTGGCACGGCGGCAGTGTTCACACTGCGGGCGCGATCACGTCCCGTACCGCCGCGCTTTTCTTTCATCAAAAAAGATTTTGAGCGATTCAGACATGGAAACGCTCATAGTTGCGCTAGTTAAGAAAAAACAACGTAAACGGAAATGGGTGTACAGAAAAGTATGTATAATGCGGGCCTAATACGAGTTGCAATTTCTAGCCCTGGTAGGTACCTATATTTCGTTCTACACTATTTAGTGAGAAAATGACACGATGCACACGATGCCAAAATGACAGATCGTATTTTGTATTCAAATCAAGTGGTATAGTTGAACTGGCGACCCAGGCAGCCGCCCCGGTCGCCCCCCCCCCCCCCCCCTAAAGCCGATACTGCGTTTGAAGGTTAGATAAACGAGCAGTTGAAATTACGCTATGATATGCTTCTTCTACTTAACTTAATCGATGTCAAAAAGTTTATTGAGGTGCATGAAACGAGTGTCCCCGAGCGACGTACCCTGCGATCTTCTGTTACGTCCCACGTACGCTGGGCAATCGACTTCTGTCGATAGAGCAGCTTGTATTACAAAAATTCATAACTTATTATAAAATAAACTTTATTCAAAAATGCATCGTAAAACTAGCTGAGATTTTAAAAGACATTATTTTAGTTGTTCCAGAGTTTTGTATGTGTACATACTTCCGAATCCTTCCTTGTTTCCGAACGAAAAATAACAGAGTTGCCATGATTAAAAAAAAATTCAAGATTGAGATAATCATTCTAAAACAATAACTAAATTTATTGAATTTGAAAGAACTTGCATATTTTTAATCGTATTAAAAGTTCACTTTTATGTACAGAAACAGAAATAATAAAAACTAAAGACGTTCTGTCAAATTTTCTGTAACTTTTTTGATGTACTTCCTGGCAACCCCGTTGCCCCTTCTTTCATTTCCAAAGGAAAATAACAAACGGTTAGTGTGCTAGATTTTGTTAAAAAATTCTAAATATTAACGGTATAGACGAGAAATAAGTGATAAACTAAGTACATTAATGATGGATAAATCTTCTGGAGTACTCAAAAACGTTAGATTTATTTTAGTCACGAAGATACATCTAGATTAGTGTCGGTTGTCAACATAACCTATCTTCCAAAGTTCGTGGTTGTTCATCTTTTGGTTACTTTGGTGTTTTAGAAATGGCTGACGCAGCGCCATCGACAGCGCCCAAGGCGAAAGTGCCTAAGACTAAGGCACCCAAAGAGAAGGCACCTAAGGCTGCCCCTGTGGCGCCCGCGGAGCCCCCGAAGGCGGTGCGTAAAGTGTCGTCGAAGCCTCGCCACGGCAGGCTGTACGCCAAGGCCGTGTTCACAGGATACAAGCGTGGTCTGCGCAACCAGCACGAGAACACAGCCCTCCTGAAGGTGAGCTTGAACGATTTACTTAGTGTTGAAGTCTCCATGAGGTAGTAGTAGCATGCTGTAGTACATCAGAAACTGTCTTGGACCAGTGAAAGTGTGCATGTCCAGTCCATTCCTAGCATCTTGCACTCGTCATTGTTGATATGAATTGTGAAGGAACTTCTAACAAAGTTGTTTCTTGTTATTCAAGCTTTTCAAATCGTCCTATTTGTTTTATTCAATAATAATGTGTCATTCATAACATTAGTTTGTATCCAAGACAGATGATAAGGGCCCGTATTCCCGTAATTTAAAACGTTCAAAATCTAGTCGCAGTCTCATCTCGGCGACAAACAAATGTCAAAAACTTGTCAAAATGTAGGGAAATTAGACGTATTTTTGACAGATTGAGACAGATCAGACTGTGAACGTTCTTAAAATTACGAGAATTATCCTGCTGGTCTGTGAGTCGAGAGAATATTGATCCATGTCCAATAGTGCTTTCCGTATCATTAGAACCATCAACCTTTGAGTATTGTCAGCTGTTTGTTGTGTCTGTTGACTATTAAACCAATCTATATGACATTGCTAGTATTATCTTGTATACCTACTGTGTTATGTCAAATGAAGATAAATATCCCTTCTGCATATTCTAAAAAAAATCTATTGTAAATGATGCTTTATGACATTTGAAACCTGAACCACCATGTGGACAAAATTCCAACTGATTACAACTCCCTACCTACTACTTGAGTAGTTTTTGAACTATAAAATCTAATTATTATCTATTACATTTCCAGATTGAAGGTGCAAGGAGCCGTGATGACGCAGACTTCTACGCTGGCAAGCGTTGCGTGTATGTATACCGTGCCAAGAAAAGGACGCCTATTGCTGGTGGTCCCCGTGGCAAGAAGACCAAGCTGCGCGCCATCTGGGGCAAGGTGACCAGACCCCACGGCAACTCCGGCAGCGTGCGCGCGCGCTTCCGCTCTAACCTGCCCGCGCAGGCCATGGGACACAGAATACGCGTGGTCAGTACACATTTGCTAGTTTCAGTTACTTTCCAAACAGTATTTATAAATTAATGATTTCTCAGTGACTTCTGCTAGAAATTATCTTACTTGTTTTGGGATTGCTGTATTTTCTAATTACTGGGTATTCAGATCATTACGACTGTGGCTGTAACATAGGTATTTGGATTTAATTTGTAGCTTGAATACTTGAATACTTCATTTTCAATTCTGAATTTCTGTTTACTGCTTACCTTCTCATATTCAATGATTAGTGTTATTTGGATGTCCTTTCTGTCTGTTCCTAAATGATGTTTAGACATTTGAAACCTGAACTAAATGTGGTCAAAATTTCACTGATAACACAAGCATGCTGCAAATGATCCCAACAGTACAGTAACTAGCAATTATCACATGTTTTATCTTTGTTTCAGATGATGTATCCCTCCAGGATCTAAGAACCTCCTGTTAAGTACTATAAGCGTAAAATAAAAGCCCAAAAAAATTATAATTTGTTTCCTTTTTGAAATACAGCTGTTACTGGTCAGCGTCAGGATGGCTGGACCAAACGAGATATGTCCTTGAGATCATGTGCACTATTTATTACCTACTTGCTACTATTTACTACCTATAGTGAAATATTTGCTACCTTTTCATTAAGAAATTTATCAAAGAAATAAAGTGGTCAGCCAACCTGACGTCAGGTTGGCTGACCACTTTCAAGTTCTATAGTTTTAGCGTTGTATTAACCGCGTTGTTAATGTAAATATTCACTACCTGATTGCTACCTTAACATATATTTTAAACACAACTCTATGAAGCTCCTATAAGAAGTTATGAAAGCTACTATAAATTAACGTTAGTGCCTGAAAAACCATTATTAGCAATATTACAAAAATAAGACTTGGCGTTATTAATTTATGTGCAGGCGTTCTATTGTCTTTAATTAATAACTTTCCGTGTGTACTCGTATGCACACGGACATGTTCAACATAAAGCTGCTGTCATTGTCAAATTGTGTGGACCAACTATACATGCCTAACAGATATTTTTTTCTTTAAATTGTGCCAAATGAAGTAATACCTAGTTAGTAATAAGTCCTGTATGTAAAGGCCAGAATAATATTCACAAGGTTGATTTTTCCATCGCCAGATAACTTATTCCAGGAATAAAATTGATGTTTGACAGTTTTTGTATGAAATAACTCAAAATTTCAAAATTATCTATATCTATACTTATAATAAGAATGTAAAAAAGTTGTGTCTGTACATTGAATATATTTAAAAAAGAATAATTGAGGGGGGTTAAGAAACAGTAATAGAACACGAATCTAATAAAAAAAGTGTCTGTTTATCTGTTTGTCTGGTTGTACACGCTAATCTCCGAAACTACTGAACGGATTTGAATGAAACTTTTTTTGTTATCTAGCTACTAAACCTGGGCAACATATAAGCTATAATTGATTTTGGAAACTGGAACACCTGATGCAGAACCGCAACAGACCAGCTTAACTATAAGAGTTACAAAAATGACGTCATAGATAAAAATGTTGTGTCTGATGAGCATTTTCTGCTGAGAGAATAAAATTGAAGATCTGGAACACCTGATGTGGAACTCTTAGAGCACAGCTAAACTATAATATATATAGGTTTGACATCTTTGCAAAAGTTATTCATTCTGATGAGCATTTTCTGCTGCGAGAATAAAACTCGAAGATCGGAACATCTGATGTGGAACTCTAAGAGCACAGCTAAACCATAACATATATAAGAATGACATCTTTGCAAAAGTTGTTCAGTCTGATGATTATTTTCTGCTGGGAGAAAAAAATTCGAAGATTGAAACATCTGATGTGGAACTCGGAGAGCACAGCTATACTATGGCACATACAGACATGACATTTTAACAAAATTTGTTTGGTCTGATGAGTATTTTCCGCCGAGATAATAAAAATCAAGGATCAGGAACATTTGATGTGGAAATCACTTTATACTAATATATTAACATATGCTGGGAGTACCTCCACGCGGTGAAGACGGTAACAGTTTGGGCTTTCTTTTCAATGACGATAGTAAATCATTGAAAACTTGGCTTCACTGGCTAAATCTCCCATTTATGTATAAACTTATAATAAGAATGTAAAAAAGTTGTGTCTGTACATTGAATATACCTATTTAAAAAAGAATAATTGAGGGGGGTTAAGAAACAGTAATAGAATACCGTAGACAGAGAATGCTCTGTCTACGTAGAATACGAATCTAATAAAAAAAGTCTTGTCTGTTTATCTGTTTGTCTGGTTGTACACGCTAATCTCCGGAACTACTGAACGGATTTGAATGAAACTTTTTTTGTTATCTATCTACTAAACCTGGGCAACATATAAGCTATAATTGATTGTGGAAACTGGAACACCTGATGCAGAACCGCAACAGACCAGCTTAACTATAAGAGTTACAAAAATGACGCCAGAGAAAAAATTTTTGTGTCTGATGAGCATTTTCTGCTGCGAGAATAAAACTCGAAGATCGGAACATCTGATGTGGAACTCTAAGAGCACAGCTAAACCATAACATATATAGGAATGACATCTTTGCAAAAGTTGTTCAGTCTGACGATTATTTTCTGCTGGGAGAATAAAATTCGAAGATTGAAACATCTGATGTGGAACTCGGAGAGCACAGCTAAACTATGGCATATACAGACATGACATTTTAACAAAATTTGTTTGGTCTGATGAGTATTTTCCGACGAGATAATAAAAATCAAGGATCAGGAACATTTGATGTGGAAATCACTTTATACTAATATATTAACATAAGCTGGGAGTACTTCCACGCGGTGAAGGCGGTAACAGTTTGGGCCTTCTTTTCGATGACGATAGTAAATCATTGAAAACTTGGCTTCACTGGCTAAATCTCCCATTTATGTATACATTTATCTTCGTGACACGGTGGCCTACCCGGTAACACAGGGGAGCAGTCACTTTTAATAACCATAACCATACCACGAAAGAGGTCAAATCTTTCGCAATGTTCGAAAGGAGCTAAAAGATTGAAGATCATTAGATCCCAGGAATCGACTGAAGAACGCCAGGCAAGATTTGATGCTGTTCGACAACATCAGGCTGTATCTCGCTCCGCGGAAACTTCTTCAGATCGTGAAGCACGACTTAGCGCTGATCGTGAGCGTCATGCATCGTCTCGCGTTTCTGACACACACAAAAAGAATCACGCCTGCGTTCTCAGCGTATTTACGCATCTACATCTAGGTCTCTAGAGACCAGTGAGGATCGTGATGCGCGACTGACCGCTGATCGTGATCGTCATGCATTGTCTCGCGAGTCGGAAACGTTAACGGAAAGAGAATCACGCTTGAGTTCTCAGCGTATTCTCACGTCGACTTCTAGGTCTTTAGAGACCAGTGACGAACGTGAAGTGCGACTGGCCGCTGATCGTGATCGCCTTGCATTGTCTCTCGAATCAGAAACGTTCACAGAAAAAGCATCACGCTTGAGTTCTCAGCGCATTCGCACGTTGACTTTTAGATCTCTGGAGACCAGTAAAGAACGTGATGCGCGACTTACGGCTGATCGTGATCGTCATGCATTGTCTCGCGAGTCGGAAACATTCACGGAAAGCGAATCACGCTTGAGTTCTCAGCGTATCTACACATCCACTTATAGGTCTCTAGAAACCAGTGAAGAACGTGATGCGCGACTGACCGCTGATCGAGATCGCCATACATTGTCCCGAACATGCACGCAACAAAATCTTCAGAATCTATTAGAAAGTGAGAGAGAGAGAATTGCTGAAGTACGGCATGAGGAGACAGAAGAACAGCGCAGCGCAACGAACGCTTAAATTCTGATCGACTTCGACATTCTCTCAACAGAATGTCGGTATCATCTGAATAATCTGATGAGTCTCAAGAAATTGTCCTAAGGCATCTTCCCTGGGTTGATAAGGAAAAGAGTGCATTTACGTATACTCCAATGATTGACTACGCCACATATGCTGCCCTTGGAGGTATGGTTGTAAATTGTTCTTATTGTGAAGCTTCTAAATGGCCAAAAGAAGCAAATGGTATGTGTTGCTCTTGCTCAGGTGGGAAAGTGCATATTGGCATTTTACAAAATCCTCCAGAGATACTAAAATCACTGCTAACAGGTGACCATACACAGTCTAAACATTTCTTGGACAACATCCGTTCCTACAATAGTGCATTTCAAATGACATCTTTCGGTGCAAAACAGGTATCAGAAGGACCATTAGTAATGTTAACTAATTGATATTAATTTCGCTTCATAATTTCGGAATGAAAATAATTCTACCTTTACCTATATTTTAATGAAGTTATAAACTACCCAGTCTACAACACTCAATCTAAGTTATACCAAATTTAATCGAAATTCTTCATCGGTTTTGACTGATTTATTGACTGACATATCAACGCACAGTTCAAACTCTTGCCGAAATTCCTATCGGAACGAGAAAGGGACCTGGATCCGCGAACGAAGTCGCGGGCAGAAGCTAGTTTATAATAATTAAATCTGTAGAAGTGAAAATTCTGTACATTGAAAATATCAAAAAAATAAATGGCAGGGGGTGTTACTAGACCGATACCGAACTCAAAAAAGTGATTAAAAAAATGTTTGTCTGTCTGTTCAGGCATCACGCAAAAACTACCGGTTCGATTATGATGAAACTTTGTATTATTATTCTTTAACTAGCTTCTGCCCGCGGCTTCGCCCGCGTGGATGTCGGAAATTATCCCACGGGAACGTGCTAACAGGATAAAATGTATGTGCTTCCCCAGAATGCCATCTATCTCGCGGGCCCTTTGTGGCTAATAACAATAGAAAACCAATTGTGTCTCATTAGTGGTGATTAAGAGGGTACCTATATAATAACAGAAAATTAAATACCTACCTAAATAAACCTATTTCTGATGATAACTAATCTAAACTCAATAAATAAGCAAAATCCCTAAAAACTAATATCTATACGAATGACTAATCCTACCTAACAGTATTATAAAATAACCTACGGGCACTACCTACGTACACTATCAAATATGCTACCTATACTTTAAAATTAAAATCTATACCTACGACTTATATGAAAATAAACCTAAATAACTCTAAAAACTAAAAGGAATAAAAATGAACTCCACTGCGGGTGACGTAACCTACGACAAACTTATTATTTGCGGTTGACACAGTAATGGGTCTAGGGATAGAACCGCAAAATTAAGTTTGTTTTTTATTGTATATACTTTTCCGGGATAAAAAGTACCCAGTGTGGTGCCCAGGATATTAAAGAATAATTATACCAAGTTTCATCGTAATCGAACCGGTAGTTTTTGCGTGTTGCCTGAACAAACAGACAGACAGACAAAATTTTTTTTAATCACATTTTTGGGTTCGGTGTCGGTCTAGTAACACCCCCTGCCATTTATTTTTTTGATATTTTCAATGTACAGAATTTTCACTTCTACAGATTTATTATAAGTATAGATAATATCCTGGGCACCACACTGGGTACTTTTTATCCCGGAAAAGTATATACAATAAAAAACAAACAATGTTGCGGTTCGATCTCTAGACCCGATTACCTACTGTACCAACCGCAAATAATAAGTTTGTCGTAGGTTACGTCACCCGGAGTTCATTTTTATTCCTTTTAGTTTTTAGAGTTATTTAGGTTTATTTTTATATAAGTCGTAGGTATAGATTTTAATTTTAAAGTGTAGTTAGGTTATTTTATAATACTGTTAGGTAGGATTAGTCATTCGTATAGATATTAGTTTTTAGGGATTTTGCTTATTTATTGAGTTTAGATTAGTTATCATCAGAAATAATAATAATAATCTTTTATTTCGACCAACAGTCCACTGTTGGTCGAAATAAAAGATTATTATTATTTCATATTCATATACAAAAAATACAAAATTTCAAAATAAATCAAAATAAAAACACGGAAATATGTTTATTTAGGTAGGTAGGTATTTAATTTTCTGATATTGAGTTTATTTATTTTTTAATTAGGTAGGTACTTACGTAAAGATATCATAATTAGTTACCCTCTTAATCACCACTGATGAGACACAATTGGTTTTCTATTGTAATTAGCCACAAAGGGCCCGCGAGATAGATGGCATTCTGGGGAAGCACATACATTTTATCCTGTTAGCACGTTCCCGTGGGATAATTTCCGACATCCACGCGGGCGAAGCCGCGGGCAGAAGCTAGTTCCTAGAATAAAGTTATCAGATGATTGAAAAATCAGCCCTTAGTCTGGGAAATTAATTGTTAGATTTTGACACCCTAATTCGATTTGCCATGTTATAACCATTTGATACAATTATCAGGCAATGAATGACAGTTGTGATTTGAATACATACACAGTTTAAGGTAGTCAATTCGCTTACAAATTAATTTTCCTAACCACATATACTTAAATGATTTTATTTTTGTAAGTAGGTTTGTGTACAAACACATGTCAATCATATTTTATAACTAGATGAGGTCGGCGTTTCCTATCTGACTAGTCTGAGAAGAAAGGCCGAAACAAACTCAGAGGTCACAGTCTCTTATAGTCCAGACATAATCTTGGTCAGATCATTATGAAGACCATGTAGGTCGATGTCTGAGATGGTCTTTTGAGGAAAGAACCTCGCAGATTGAGGACCTGTTTAGTCAGTGCACGCAATTTGTCAGAAATCAGCTCAATTCAAAACTTAAGGAGCTCAACGATTCGACGAACAATACCAAAGAAAGGACATTTGGGTAGGCCACATTAATTACTCAAACTGCCAGACCATGACAAAAACTAAGAGAACAGAGAGAAAAATAATATAAATAAAATGGCCAACATAGTCTTCACATTCACAATAATAGAATACTTTACAAAGTAAACAAATGTCATAGTATACCTATTTACAAATAATTAATGTCAAAGTATATATAAAAAAAAAAACTACAAAACAGAAACAAAAAAAAAAACATTCAATTTGTATAAAATTGGAAGTAACTCAATCCCAAGCCTTTTTGTCCTCGATATAATGTTAACTGTTACGGTTATTCACTAGCTGCTTGGCCGTGAGCCCAGAAGCCCCACCGTCAAGAACCAACCAACGCCATCTACCGGCATTGATAGCAACTAGTACAACAGCAGCCATCAGGATCTAGTGATGCAATCTATTTAACATACTCACTAGCGCCATCTATCGCCCCATATAAACACTAACATATTATAGTCATTTTAGATATTTAATCTTGTCTTGTCTGAGCATTCACTTCACTAATTTGGAAACAGTCGTGTAAATCATATGCAATTATAAAATTGTAGTTCATAACCCTGTAAGCTCCCATTATTATAGGTTTTGTTAAAAGTATGTCAATTATGTAAGTGCTTCGAATACTATACAATAATTATAAGGGGATGTGAGTTGACTTCCTGCTGGGACGGTACTTTTTGGCGGCGGGCGATTTTTGGGTGGTCGTGTTGGCGAACTCTGAATCGTGAGGGTAATGTTGGTTGTTCTGTGCTCGTTAAAATAAAAGTAATAAGTGAGTGTCCAAGTAATCGTTTAATTTCCACTTCTGAACACCCATTACAGTTCAGAAGTGGGATGGAAGAATTCCACGGCCCATATATCCGCGGCTTGGGGAGACGCTCGCCAAGCGTCGAGTCTCAAGAAAATGGCGGACGCCACGAGGAAAAAAGTCCCGATTTTTTTTCTTCGCAGTCCTATAGTCAGCCACCTGGCAATAAAAGACCAAGAATAACATACCTGGACACAGAGATCATTCCCAAATTCGATCCTGCGAAGGCAAATATAAATGTGAAAGGCTGGCTTCATAAGATAGACCAGTTAGGTGAGATCTATAACTGGGAAGAGAAGGACAGGGTTTTCGTGATGCAAACCCGGCTACGCGGCGCAGCGCGCGACTGGTACAACGACCTAGAAGATTATAGCGCCACGTGGAGCACTTGGAAAGATTGGTTATCGAAGGCGTTTCCACGCACCACCGATTTCGTCGACCGCCTTGAAGAAATGCTGGCACGCCAAAAGGGAAACGAAACCATGACCCGATACTACCACGATAAGATATCTCTAATGAAAAAGTGCGGGCTGGATGGGGAGAACGCCATGTCATGCCTCATACGTGGATTGCCGGTTGAGCTGCGTGCGAACGCGAAGGCATGCGGCTACAAGACGCCTGAGGAATTATACTATGGATTCCTTTCTTCACTTGAAAATTACGGAGAAGCGAGGGCTGAAAAGACCAGACGGCCCTCCGAACAGAAGCCAAGCAAGTCGACTTGGCAACGGGGCTCTGCGGCGGGGAACCCCGCTCCGAAGGTGTGCTACAACTGTCGGCGACCGGGGCACGAAGCGCGGGATTGCCGAGCTGCACCCGCCACACGCTGCCAGATCTGCCAGCGAGCGGGACACGCTGCCAACACCTGCTGGTATGCAGCCGGGGTAGCGTTGCCAGGCGTCCGGATAAAGCCGGACATAGGTAGGCTTTTTGATTGCGTGTCCGGCCAAAATAAACGGTGTCCGGCTTGTCCGGCTTTTGTTAGGCTTTTTACATTTCGCAAACGAGCGAGCGCCGATGACGGATTATGACAATAATCAAATAGCTTGATTTTACATACAATTTTTTTGTCGTACCTATTAATACTGAGACACAAAATCCTCAATAATGTAGGGTGTCCGGCCTTTCTACCCAAATGTCCGGCCAAACTGGCTGGTCTGTCCGGCTAATAGGTTTGGCGACCTGGCAACCCTAAGCCGGGGGAAGCCCGCGTGATACGCCAGCGCCCCCTCAAAGAAATCAACAGGTACGGCATGTTTATCATGTCACCACAGAAATTATTTCAGATTTATACCAAAAACATATGTACATTAATGGTTTTGAAGCAATTGGCTATATTGATACTGGCAGTAAAGTAAATATAATCACAACAAAAGCGATAAAAAAATCGCGAGTGCGTATCGTACCATCAAATGTAGTAATGAGAGGTTTTGGAGGTTTACTTGTTAACTCTTTAGGAAAAGCGGTCTTAAACCTAGTTATAGATAATCTAAGCTTACAAACGTGTGCCGAGGTAACAAATACCAACCTCAACGATATAGATTTAATTGTGGGGCAACCCATTCTTAATCAGCCGAACGTAAACCTAATTATAACCTCTAAATCTGTGACATTAATAGCAAATAGTAATAGTGAATATGTTTGTCCTTTAACAAGTGTGCGTTTGTCTAGCCATGACTTTATATCAAAAGCCGCTTTATTCCTGTTTGATGATGTCAAGGTTCTGCCGGGTTCGAACACAGAAGTACGCGTCTACACATCTTATGATTTAACGCCAAGTGAAATACTTGTTTCCCACCCACGATTGTATTCTATGGGTGATGAATACTACATACCAGTTAGTCTTGGAAAATACACCAATTTTACAATTACGCGTAATTAATTTAGGTGATTCTTGTTTACAATGGTCCGCGGGTCGACTAATTACTCGCGCAAATATACTTACGCAAAGCGACGTAGCTTTCGTCACTCAAAGTAGTGCCGCTAGTAGTACACAATATGATTATGTTCAGTTGAACAAGACATTTGGTTTGTCTGACCTAAATATTGGCGATATAGAAGAAAAACATTCTAAATTATTATTAGACTTACTAAATAAATATCCTGGTTGTTTTGCCGAATGTAGCAGTGAACTTGGTTGTACAGATTTAATTGAAATGCATATTTCTACCACATCAGAAACGCCTGTGTTTTGTAAGCCATATCGATTATCGTACAAAGAAAATGAAATTGTACAGGAAAAGGTGAATGACCTTTTATCCGCGGGAATAGTGCGAGAATCGAACTCTGAATATGCGAGTCCTGTAATTCTAGTTAAGAAAAAGGAAGGCGACTATCGGTTATGTATCGACTACCGCGCTCTCAACGCGCGTACTGTAAAAGACCGATTCCCTCTTCCACACATTGATGACCAGATCAATCGACTATCGGGAAAAGTATACTTTACGGTTCTAGATATGGCACAAAGTTACTACCAAGTTGAAATGGCGGAAAACTCGATTCATAGAACCGCCTTCATAACGTCGACTGGTCAGTATGAATTTTTAAAAATGCCGTTTGGTTTGGCAAATGCTCCGGCGGTTTTCTCACGGTTAATTCGAAAAGCGTTAGGGATAATAAAATAGCTATGTATCTTGATGACGTCACATTACCCACTGTAACCATAGAAGAAGGTATAGAGCTATTGGAGGATGTTTTAAAACTTCTTTCTCGTGCCAACCTAAAACTAAATTTAAAAAAGTGTTCTTTTTTGAAAACCAGTGTAAATTACTTGGGTCATGAAGTTACTGAAGGGTCTATACGCCCGGGGCAAGCAAAAATTATTAGTGTTACGAATTTTAGACAGCCGCGAAACGTCCATGAGCTGCGTCAATTCATCGGTTTAGCATCGTATTTCCGTAAATTTGTAAGAGGATTCGCTGAAATTGCCCGACCTTTAACCAACTTAACAAAAAAGGACGTAGCCTGGATATGGGGTTCAGAACAAGAATATTCTTTTAATCTTTTAAAAACTACGTTGACTGAGCGACCTGTGTTGGCGATTTATGACCCGCATGCTAAAACAGAAATCCATACTGATGCCAGTAGGTTAGGGTTAGGCGGTATTTTACTTCAATATCAGAATGATGGTGATCTAAAACCTGTTGCTTACTTTAGTCGCGTTACTAGTAGGGAAGAAATGCACTATCATAGTTATGAACTAGAAACTCTCGCCGTAGTTGAATCTCTAAAACGCTTCCGTATTTACGTAACAGGTACCCCAGTTAAGATAATTACCGATTGTGCGGCATTAAGAACCACACTGACTAAAAAAGATTTAATTCCGCGTATAGCCCGATGGTGGCTAACGATCCAGGATTTCGATATTGAAATCGAATATCGCCCTGGCAACCGTATGAAACATGTTGACGCACTCAGTCGCAATCCGGTTGAAAGTGTTCCTATTCTTCGCATTGATGAAGCTGACTGGCGCCTCACGCTGCAGCTGCAAGACGATACGGTACAAAGTATTATCCGACAGATTAATGCGGGTACGGATAACCCAGATATAAATAAAAATTATATAATTCATAACGGATGTCTGTTTCGGAAAACTTTACACGGAGATCGATTCGTAATACCTAAACTGTCAAAGTGGTCATTACTACAAAAATATCATGACCAAGTTGGGCACATAGGTTTCGAAAAGTGCGAAAAAACAATAAAATCAAAGTTTTGGTTCTCTGGTATGACTCGGTTTATACGAAAATATGTAAATTCCTGCTTACACTGTGCTTATGCTAAAGGAAATTATGGGAAAGTAGAGGGCGAGCTGCATCCCATTGAGAAAGTAGCAATACCGATGCATATGTTACATGTAGATCATTTGGGCCCATTTTTGAAAACACGCCGAGGTTACTCCTACATACTGGTTATTATTGATTTTTTTACGAAATTTGTATTTGCTCGAGCCGTTAAGGGCACTGGTTCTATAGAAACTATTCAAAACTTGAAAGAAATAATATCTACGTTTGGCAATCCTCATAGAATAATTACGGACCGAGGCGTCGCTTTCACAAGTCGATATTTTAAAGAGTTTTCCATACATAAACAATTTAAACATGTATTAAATGCAATTGCTTGTCCACGCTCGAATGGTCAGGTTGAACGAGTAAACAGAACTATTGTAAACGGCCTAAACACTACCGCCGAAAGCGAATGCACATGGGATGAAAAACTTTCGGATGTAGTCTGGGGTATAAATAACACTCCTCATACTGTTACAGGATTCTCTCCATTTAGCCTTATGTTTTCACATGACAATTCTTTATTACCAGCTTACCCTGCAAACGTTGATAAGAACAGTGACCCTCAAGAGCAGTTACTTGAACGTAGACGCAGTGCTAAATCACGCATTGATAATAATATGGCAATTATGAAAGGTCGGTACGATAAGAGACATAAGAAATGTAGAAAATATTATTTAGGAGAACTGGTTTTGTGGAAAGGAGGTTTATCTCGGGACAATACCGTTGGAGTCACTAAAAAACTAGGAAGTATGTATACGGGACCGTACAAGGTCACTAAAATTGACCATACTATTGACCGATATACAATAAATAGTATTCAAGGGGTCAAAGGATATAAAAAGTTTAGGGCAGTAGTTCCTGGTGATTCACTTCGCCCTTATAAGTCATCAGTGCCAGATAGCTCTACAGATTCTGATCACGAAATAGATAGGGATGATTTAATAGATTTATTAGAGAGTTAAATTTGTCATATGTTTAAAATACATAAGTAATAGCTTTTATTCATAATACCAATTGTTTGTACCGTACCCTTACTTATTGTTATCACAACTTGTTCAAATCTCTGATGATTTCAAAGTAAATAGCTAATTAATATTGTAAATATTTGTATTATTCCACCTTCAACATTCAACCCACGTTAAGGATTCAATAACTCATTAAGTACCTACATATTAAAAATGATGCACAAACAACAGAACACAACAATTAAAAACTTTATACAAGATTAGTGTACCTACTCATTATAGAACAGAATCTAATTGATACCTAAACAGAATGTAATTACTAATCTGTGTGATACAGACAGATCTGTGTATAACTGTCCCGCTATACTGTGTGATACGGCAGATAGGTCTGTGTGAATAACCTGCTACGTATACTGTGTGATACGGCAGATAGGTCTGTGTGAATAACCTGCTACGTATAAGGTCAGGTGGGGTAAGTGAAACATACTTTACTTTTAATTTTACATAAACAGCTCTAGCACAGTAATATGAGTCGCATTTATAATAACGATTGATGCGAACTACTCTTCGTTTAATCGGTCATCTATGATACGAGTTCCAAGCTCTATAGTCGTTCTTAAATCGATAAAATCATCGAATTTAAGCAGACTGTGGTTTTGTTTCACTTCCCCCGTGTATGGGGTAAGTGAAACTGTCGCCATAATATGTATAATATTGAGCCTGCGAAACTAATAAAAGGGCTAAAATGACGTTTCAAAATGCTTTTATCTAATATGAGTTGTATTTCGTCGGAAAAAGTTTTAATTTAGGATATACACTTAAAAAATGTAATTTGGGGTAAGTGAAACGTAGTCGCGGTGGTCAGGGGTACTAAACCAGTGCAAAAATCGAACAAAAATTTACAACTAAAATAAAATTGCGAAAAGATTATAAAACATATCATTGTGTTTATTTAGGTGCTCATTGAACAAATTCAAGTTTTCTTACTTAATTCACTTATAATTATGTAAGTAGTATGTAGTAGATTAATTTTAGATTTGTCATCTAAAATAAATCAAAAATTAAACTCAAATAACAATAAAAATATTGCATTTTGCAGTTTTTCATCAGAGTAAGCAGCTTTATTAGTTTTCCGAATGTAATTTCGAGGCATGTTTTACAAGACCTGGAAAAAAATCCGATTATAACATAAATAAATTAAATTAACTTCTCCGTTAAGCTAACAACTCTAAAAATAGTTTATCAAAAAACTCTCATAAAAAGTTTATAAGTTTTGTTTGTACAATGATTGATTGCTGTCTGTTAATAATTATTTTGTTAATTGATGGCTCTACCGAATAATATTGGAGGTCCTCGAACGGTTTTTTGATTTTTGTCGGTTTGTTCGGGATTCTTGCAAAAACTACCTGCAATTTTAATAAAAGTAAACAGTACCTCTTAGTTCGACTAAAAACTGGTAAATGTTTGGTCAAAATCTATTGGTTAGGTTACCTTCTGAACGAAATGCAAAGATGATAAACAATAAATTAAGTACCTAGTAAAACTAAACATTTTACGCGAGATTACCAAAAAAAATGTTTGTAAACTCTGCCACGGGGGAAGTGGGCCATATGTTTCACTTACCCCGGCCATCACTGTTTCACTTTCCCCAATCAGTACTTTTCGAGGTTAGAATTTCTACAACTTATAATTCAATTGCCTGCACGTTTAAGCTAGAAAAATCTATTAGAACATGAAATCTACAGTTTGAATACGTTCCTTACCTATAAAAATCTTCAAAAACACTATTAAATTGCTTGACACCAACGAAAAGATTAGGCACGTCCAACTCGTGTTTTGAAGTTCCAAAGATGTCAGATTTCTTTTTTCTATATAACCATATAGAACTATCATAGCGACATCTGTGCTAGAGCATTGAAACCTCTTCGTCGATCCTGTTTTATCGACCGATCACTATTAGAGCTGAACTCTATAGCTAAATAGATAGGGTTGGGTGTTTCACTTGCCCCTTCGTTTCACTTACCCCACCTGACCTTACTGTGTGATACGGCAGATAGGTCTGTGTGAATAACCTGCTACGTATACTGTGTGATACGGCAGATAGGTCTGTGTGAATACCCTGCTATACTGTGTGATATGGCAAATAGAGCTATGTGAATATCTATCCTGCTATACTGTGTGACATATATTATGACAGATAGGACTGTGTGAATATCTGCCCTTTTCAACTGAGTGATTCCGCAGATAAATCTGTGTGATTATTCATCCAGCTATGCTGCTGTTACATGTTATTGTTTGAATGTTATTCCGGTTATGCCTTGTGAAAGTCCAGACAAATTTAAACGCACGAAACAAATCTGTGTGAAGGCTAATGAAAACTTGTTATAGAAACTATCATAAATAATATTGCCATATATAGAATTCAGTCAGTTTCTTGAGAAAATAAAGATCTATGTGATGAATTAATCAACACAAAAATGTAACTTGTAAACGAACATTTAAAAAGGTGCAGATTCCATGTTTATGTGTACCTATCAAATATACTGTGGGCTCATTCTGTTCCCAGGTACTGCCAAAAATGGATTCTGGTGCCACTGCCACCGCTGAAGGAGCCCAACGCCGTGGAGGACCACGGCAATAGCAGGATGGCCGAGTGTTAACTGTTACGGTTATTCACTAGCTGCTTGGCCGTGAGCCCAGAAGCCCCACCGTCAAGAACCAACCAACGCCATCTACCGGCATTGATAGCAACTAGTACAACAGCAGCCATCAGGATCTAGTGATGCAATCTATTTAACATACTCACTAGCGCCATCTATCGCCCCATAGAAACACTAACATATTATAGTCATTTTAGATATTTAATCTTGTCTTGTCTGAGCATTCACTTCACTAATTTGGAAACAGTCGTGTAAATCATATGCAATTATAAAATTGTAGTTCATAACCCTGTAAGCTCCCATTATTATAGGTTTTGTTAAAAGTATGTCAATTATGTAAGTGCTTCGAATACTATACAATAATTATGGGGATGTGAGTTGACTTCCTGCTGGGACGGTACTTTTTGGCGGCGGGCGATTTTTGGGTGGTCGTGTTGGCGAACTCTGAATCGTGAGGGTAATGTTGGTTGTTCTGTGCTCGTTAAAATAAAAGTAATAAGTGAGTGTCCAAGTAATCGTTTAATTTCCACTTCTGAACACCCATTACAATAATCTTAACGGTATATAAGGCTTTTTGGCACAACTTACGTTTAATGAATGATTTGAGATTTTATTAAGGCTTAGATTTTGAACGGAGCTTGGAACTTTATTATAAAAGTGTGTACAGACGCCAGCAGTTCAAGCTACCCGAAACTGCCAAATTTTCCCAATCAACCTTGAACCTTAATGCTTTAACGATAAAGTTGAAAATCTATTAAACGAATTAAAGTTGAAAATCTGAACGAGCCACCTGTTTTCTTGAGCCTTGTTGTAGGTAGGTACAACAAAGGAGATGTTTCATTTTTGTATGGGACTGTGTTTGTGTGTTTTTTAAACAATTTTATAAATTTATGAGCATATAAAAGATTTTCATAAATATTTTGAGAAGGCACAGTCATAACATTTCAACAATTTGTCTCTGCGCGAGTGCGAGTGAGTCGGACTTAATTTATAAATTGATCGAACAGCTCGCTTCTGCAAAACAAAGATAAGTCTTAATATCTGCGGCATTTCCCCACAATAGAATACCGTACGACATTACACTATGAAAATAGCTAAAGTACACACTTAACGGACTAGCTGATTATCATAGTTCAACGTACTCGTTTAAAGTTGTGTCATGGTATTAGTTATCTCACTTATTGCCGCACTTTTGAAGCCTTCTCAAAAGTGCGGCAATCCTTGATAAATTAATAACATACTTGACAAATTAATTTAGAAGGGCTGCAGACTTATATCATGTAATTTGTGCTAGCCACACAAATCGCAGATTACGGCAAACCGCAGCGCGCAACTAAGCAATAAAAAAAACCGCGTTCACTATAAATAACAAGATATTTTGCCCAAATTACTAACAAACATAATTCTAATTTTTCCATCGCCAGATAATTTTTATTCGAGGAATAAAATTGACGTTTGACAGTTTATGTATGAAATAACTGTCAAAATTGATCCTCGGATAAAATTATCTGGCGATGGAAAAATCAGCCCTTAGAATGAAAGGCTTTCTTATCATAGTGTTACTGAATCCTAATAATATTATAAACGTGAAAGTTTGTATCGGATGGATGTTTGTTACTCTTTGACGCAAAAACTACTGAACGGATTTGGATGAAATTTAGAACACGGGTAGTATAAAACCATGATTAACACATGGGATGCTTTTTATCCCGATATTCCCACGGGATAGTACCTAACTTATGTGGGTGAAACCGCGGGGCTCTGCTAATATAATATAATTGTACCCCAGTTTACGTGTGAACAATTCGGAATCTTCGAGGCGTTAAGCAGACTTAACGTGGGTCTGACAGCGCAGGCGGCGGCGGCGGCAATTTACTCGTCCCATTTCCATTACATGACCAGAAGAAAACATCACGATAACGTATTCTGTCGACGTAAAAACTTGCTTTATTTATTGTGCTGCCTGAGCAGTTATTTTGCTAATAGATTTGTATGTAAATAAGTACCTATCTAAACAATTGATTTGTATTGTACGCTTATTTGTTCTTGCTTTTGTTCAGCAATTTAGTTACATTAGTCTACCACACACACAGTTACAATACAATAATGACTAGACTTAGATCGTTTGGGAACCTAATCATAGTTATTTGTGTTCGACACATTCGGGGAATTATTTAGTCTTGTCACTGTGAATAATGATCTCTTACTTATCTACGTTCTTTTCAAGTAGTTGTAGGTAAAATTTAGAAGTAGGTATAATGTGAATAGTATTTCAGATGAGATTGTTAAAAGACAGTGTTTGGTGACGCTGGACAGGTCATCCGCAGTGTTATATCACACAGGCGGACTGCAGGCTATTCTACTAATCTGTCACTTATTTGCCGTAGGGAAAAAAAAAGAAATCACTGTAGTGTCAACAAGTCAGGTGACTTGTTGACACTACAGTGATTTCTTTTTTTTCTTTAAAGTAGAACGATTGGTGTAGTCTGTAATAGGTATTACAGACTACACCAATCGTTCTACTTTTAAATAAACCAACAGCTTTTCCCAAGTGCGTCAGACTTACTCGCTAGCTGTCGAGGTCTACTTCGCATATCAAACTCAAATCATTTATCTCAACTAAATCAATTACAGGCACTTTTGAATAAATCGTCAAAGGGTCGGTCAGTCAGAAAGATGAAGCTAGTTGCCCATTCCAAAGCGTAGGTACCTATGGAGAAGAACGGGCAAGAAACTCCATGGACACTCTTTTAAATCATAAAATTGTTACAAAATATTTGATTACATCATTCGTGTTGAATAACCATGTGACAACGATGTAGAAATACGTGCACGTTAAGTGTCCGTTATAGAAAACATAAAAACAATTCGGAAATTAAATTATGCCGTGGCAGCTAAGAGATGAACAGTCTCTACTGACGGACAAGAACATGACGTATGGATCAGCACCATTCACCTCAACCATTTTGAAGGGAACTTAATGATCCAACACACGCCATCACTAGCGAGACATTAGAGTGAGCATGACATACTCTCAGCCGCCAGGGCACATTCAAGTCAATGAAAGACGTACCCAGTAAATGGTAGCTAATTAGTTTATGCGCCTCTGTGGAGCAGGACCAGCATTGAGCCAAGCATTTTTGTCAGCGATGTAATCCCCTAACTTATAATATGCTTGGCTAAATAGTGTGCGTTTAATACAAGATTTAAATTTCGTTTCAGTCAGTTGGAGTACCTATGTGGTGAGGAATTTTAATGTTACATTTTAAACAGTACCCCACGAAGGATAAAATAAAAAAAAACAGTTTCCTTATAGAATCTCGCCTGCGGAGGCCATTATATTGCTCTGATGGCTCTTTTCTGCAAAATAAAAATGGACTCGATATCTGCCGCCCGTCCCCATAGTAAAATACCGTAACACATGATATCTACTATGAAAGTAGGTAACTGAAATAGACTAGCCTCGCGGTATCTACATTAGTAAATTGACGGATTTTACTTACAGCATAAGCTGCTGAACTTAGCCATCCTGCAAGAGATGTTAAATGAGGACCCCCATTGCAGCCTTGAGTCGAGCGTGATCCCCAGGAAAACAGTTTTATCGACGACATCTAGTTTCTCTTTGTTCAATACTATTTCAAAAGAATCAATCAAGAATGTAAAGTTCCTATAATTGAATTGAACACCAGTCAGTCGGTATAAGTGCCAACACAAACCGCAGCGGTGCGGCACGTTGCGGCTGCGCGGTGGCAGGCACGTGTGCGACCGCGTGTTCCGACTCGAGCGCCGCGCCGCCGCCGGCGCAGCTGATCATTACGGCACGCTTTTATGAGCTGCGGCACGTTTATGACCTGTGTTGGGGCAGATCTTTACGAGATGGTTTTGATAGCTCTCGAAATTCTGGTTTGTAAGCAGCAGCGAGTGCAACGTAACGTGTGGGGCGGTTTTCCAGTAAGTAGGTACGGACAACCGTTTGTCGGACTTGACGCGCCTTAACGTCGTAGTAGGGTAGTAGTAAAGACTTACTACTACCCTACTACGACGTTAAGGCGCGTCAATGTCAAATTGATCGTGCGATCTACTGTACCAAAGAATAGGTACCTACTTCAAATAATAGGTAGATACGTGCATACAATGGTCCCCCCCCCCCCAAACCCCATGACATAGAATAGGTAAGTGACTGCCCGCAGACTAACGAAACTAGAAAAGTATTCATTTTGTTACCTAGGTAGGTACTTCTAAAAATTGGAGCCAATTTCATAAGAAATTGGCCCAATTAAGAGTAGACTTCAACCTTAGCCAAAACTTAAACAGAATCAACAGTCAAATAGAATTAGAAAATAGCGTAAACGTCCAATCGCAATACCGTGGTGGTCAAGCGAGCTCGCTGATATGAGGGATGAGGTCAACACGTAGAGGCGCCGCATTCGTTGCGCCGCACCAGACTGGCTGAGGAAAGGTGCCCGGTGAATATCAGACGGATGCTGGACAGCTACCTGACTGGTAGCAGTTTCCGAGTTAGGTAGGTACGCCGGAGCGAAGTTCCAGAGGAGTACCGGCAAGGGGTGCGTCCAGGGGTCGATAGGCGGTCCAATCCTCAGGAACTTGTTGTTGGACCCTCTGCTAAACGGGCTGGAAGAGCGGGGGGATCACTGCCAGGCTTTAGCCGACGACGTGGTCATGATCTTCGACGGTGACACATTTCAATCCTCGAACGAAAGTTATCCGGCGATTGAAAAATCAGCCCCAAGACACAAATTTGGTTTTTCTCGTTTGTTCCAATTTTAAGCCTATCTGGACATCAAACAGTTCAAGTGCAATCAGGTGCCTCCTATACAAAAAATGGCTTTGCTAAGAGCTTTCTTACTGTATTTGCTTTGGTGCAGAAAAGGTCAATGCCTTCCTCACAACAAATCTCATTAAAACTGCAACTGGCTCTCAGAAAGTATGCATTACGCCTATAATTAGTGTTTGCATAAGGTACATGTAGAAGTGGTCGCTGCCTCAGCCCCATTTGATTAGTACGTAACTTTACTTTTGATACAAATTCAGGACAGTCAATTGAACCATTTGCGATATTAAGCAAGTAGCATATATCATTAATAATTATGACGTCTTCGGTCAAGCGGCAGGATTGCGTAGATAATGGCTAATGGAAAACAAAGAAAATTTTAATAGATTACAGTAATAGCTATAGCGAGAAGAATAATTAAGATGAATAAGGAAACATAAAAATATGCTTTTAATATATACCACAGAAATCTTAATAATAAGGCAATAAGATTTCTGTGATATATACATATCAGGGCGTCCATGAGGATTTCCCAACCTGCAAAAAAAAAAAAACGAAGTAGGTACTAACTCTATTCATAATAATATTATTCATAAAATATTCAGTCGAAGTTTTAACAGCTCACGAAATCAAAGACAGAACTTACAGTCAATTTAGGTAGGCTACGGACCCGTATCCGGTAGGGTCCGTAGCCTACCTAATTTAAATAAATTCCTGACAAAGTAAGACTAGAAACCAAGTGGTAAGTACTTGGTTTCTAGTCTAAGTTTGTAAACCAAGTACCTACTTACCTAATAGAAATGAAAGTCAAGGACAAGGGTATCCGAGAACATTGTAGTTATGAAAGATAATTATGTCTGACGACCACCAACTCAGGGAACTTCATGGCATGGCGGCACTGAAATTAAATAGATTAAAATCTAGATTTCATCTGCACCGTGCATATAGGTAGGTCTAGGTATCTAGTTAGTGTACTCGTCACTCCATATCAAACCAGAAACAAGAAGAAGTTCTGAATGTCTATGAGAAGCGACAAAGGACAGAGGGTGGAATTTGCGAAGAATTCAAGAAAAATTTCTGGACAATACGGAGATGAGAGAATGTTTATACATAGGTACCTACTCTATGGAACTAGGGAATACCTACTATGGATTTTGTACCCCAAGGGGTAACCCCTTAATAAGATAGGCTGATTTAAGTAGGTCTAATAGCAGTATTAATGGTTGCATGAATTTTTTTTAGTTAGTTTTTTGTTGTTAATGTAATTTATTTATATAATTAAGGACAACCAACAAAGCATACACCATAATACCTACATGCTGAAGATTCCATGTTTTTTTTTTACATTTTATAGTGTAGCCTTAATTAAAGGCTGCCACGGCATGCACCAAACATAGAAGGAGAAAATGCAGTAACAAAACAGATTTTACTTATAAGCTAGATAGAATGATTCAATGAATGATTAATCAATCAACCATGGTGCCCAGGCCGCATCACAACTTTGGCCTTCCGCATCCAGTCTGTTCCAGCCACTTTACAGAGGTCGTCGGTCCATCTAACTGGGGGGTGTTACAGACAAACTACCTCTCGACACTGTTGAGCGCCGTGACAGGTACCACTTACTACATTCGTGATTTTGTATCGTTTTCTATGAATTTATTAGCTCAACTAGTTATACATACCTACTGCCTAACACAAGGTAATAACAAATTCTTACTAGAGGAATAATCCTTCAATTAACAAAGAGATGTCGCGGTTTCTTAATTAGAACTGTTATTAGAACACACTTGTTGGTTCATTATTTCTTAATTAAAATGTATGTGTTAATTCAATTAGCAGCTATGACATGATAAATTGTGAGTAGTCACTGTTTCACCTGCTGATTTTAATAATTGGTGTAGGTAATAGAAAAGAGTTCTTCCGTGTCGTCAACTTGTTACTCAGTGCACATAATTATGTAGGTGCTTATATATCTGGACCACCCGAATAATCCTACCGATAATTTGTTTACAACAAATGAATCGTGTTTTTCATAACGACCGTTTTACTTGCATTTTACAAGCATATTGTTGCATCCGCTCATAAGACTGCAGTGCGCCTGTGCGCAACAAACTGTCCTCTGCTGTAAACACATAGTTTATGTTGTTGGTTTCACCATAATAAGACTGCAGTGCGCCTGTGCGCAACAAACTGTCCTCTGCTGTAAACACATAGTTTATGTTGTTGGTTTCACCATAATAAGACTGCAGTGCGCCTGTGCGCAACAAACTGTCCTCTGCTGTAAACACATAGTTTATGTTGTTGGTTTCACCATAATAAGACTGCAGTGCGCCTGTGCGCAACAAACTGTCCTCTGCTGTAAACACATAGTTTATGTTGTTGGTTTCACCATAATAAGACTGCAGTGCGCCTGTGCGCAACAAACTGTCCTCTGCTGTAAACACATAGTTTATGTTGTTGGTTTCACCATAATAAGACTGCAGTGCGCCTGTGCGCAACAAACTGTCCTCTGCTGTAAACACATAGTTTATGTTGTTGGTTTCACCATAATAAGACTGCAGTGCGCCTGTGCGCAACAAACTGTCCTCTGCTGTAAACACATAGTTTATGTTGTTGGTTTTACCATAATAAGACTGCAGTGCGCCTGTGCGCAACAAACTGTCCTCTGCTGTAAACACATAGTTTATGTTGTTGGTTTCACCATAATAAGACTGCAGTGCGCCTGTGCGCAATAAACTGTCCTCTGCTGTAAACACATAGTTTATGTTGTTGGTTTCACCATAATAAGACTGCAGTGCGCCTGTGCGCAACAAACTGTCCTCTGCTGTAAACACATAGTTTATGTTGTTGGTTTCACCATAATAAGACTGCAGTGCGCCTGTGCGCAACAAACTGTCCTCTGCTGTAAACACATAGTTTATGTTGTTGGTTTCACCATAATAAGACTGCAGTGCGCCTGTGCGCAACAAACTGTCCTCTGCTGTAAACACATAGTTTATGTTGTTGGTTTCACCATAATAAGACTGCAGTGCGCCTGTGCGCAACAAACTGTCCTCTGCTGTAAACACATAGTTTATGTTGTTGGTTTCACCATAATAAGACTGCAGTGCGCCTGTGCGCAACAAACTGTCCTCTGCTGTAAACACATAGTTTATGTTGTTGGTTTCACCATAATAAGACTGCAGTGCGCCTGTGCGCAACAAACTGTCCTCTGCTGTAAACACATAGTTTATGTTGTTGGTTTCACCATAATAAGACTGCAGTGCGCCTGTGCGCAACAAACTGTCCTCTGCTGTAAACACATAGTTTATGTTGTTGGTTTCACCATAATAAGACTGCAGTGCGTCTGTGCGCAACAAACTGTCCTCTGCTGTAAACACATAGTTTATGTTGTTGGTTTCACCATAATAAGACTGCAGTGCGTCTGTGCGCAACAAACTGTCCTCTGCTGTAAACACATAGTTTATGTTGTTGGTTTCACCATAATAAGACTGCAGTGCGCCTGTGCGCAACAAACTGTCCTCTGCTGTAAACACATAGTTTATGTTGTTGGTTTCACCATAATAAGACTGCAGTGCGCCTGTGCGCAACAAACTGTCCTCTGCTGTAAACACATAGTTTATGTTGTTGGTTTCACCATAATAAGACTGCAGTGCGCCTGTGCGCAACAAACTGTCCTCTGCTGTAAACACATAGTTTATGTTGTTGGTTTCACCATAATAAGACTGCAGTGCGCCTGTGCGCAACAAACTGTCCTCTGCTGTAAACACATAGTTTATGTTGTTGGTTTCACCATAATAAGACTGCAGTGCGCCTGTGCGCAACAAACTGTCCTCTGCTGTAAACACATAGTTTATGTTGTTGGTTTCACCATAATAAGACTGCAGTGCGCCTGTGCGCAACAAACTGTCCTCTGCTGTAAACACATAGTTTATGTTGTTGGTTTCACCATAATAAGACTGCAGTGCGCCTGTGCGCAACAAACTGTCCTCTGCTGTAAACACATAGTTTATGTTGTTGGTTTCACCATAATAAGACTGCAGTGCGCCTGTGCGCAACAAACTGTCCTCTGCTGTAAACACATAGTTTATGTTGTTGGTTTCACCATAATAAGCCGCCATTGTTACTTTCTGCAATCATATGTATGTAACGTGCTATCATCGCGTGATGTCAGCTGCCCATGTATTCATGGAATATTCCACGTTACCACATTGTTTTGTGGACAATACGCTGCATCTTGGATATTGTTTATTTTTAGAATTGTCTCCACTTTGTGGTTGTCCAAGCATGGCGGCAGGTCGCGGGGGCAGTGGAAAGTGGTTGGGTAGCTGAGACGAATGCAGCTAAAGTGATAAAAGAAAAAAATAAGTATTTAGATATTATTTGGTTTACTTAACAGGTTTTAAACTTATTCTCGAATCGCAGTTCTATTGTCGCAGTGGCTTACCTAAACATTTGCGGTCGCAAGTTCGAATCGCGCACAGAACATTGTAAATAAGTATGGCAAGGTTTTGTGTTTCAAGCACAGTGAGGGACAACACACGGGAAAACTTACTGAAATGTCTTTTCAAATCTTCAGGTGTAGGGACTGAAATTAAGAAAGTCAAGGATCCTATATCAAGTGGTTCCAACTAACTAATAACTATGTCATTGACGTCATCGGTGTGACGTCTCTATCTCTCACCACTTTGACAACTTTCTGCAGTTCAGTCTATGTAAAAATATAAAAAATCATTTATTTGGCAAAACATGAGTATACACACATGTCGTGCAAAATGTTATATAAAATTAAATCACGGTAATGTATATAAATAGGTAAACATCAAATAATTTTATCCATTAAATTAGAACTTAAACTATACTACCGCATAATGTCATCAACTCATTGTTGACAATGTACTGTTGTAGCTCGATTTGTCATCGGTAGGTAACTGCTAGAGCAGCACATCCGTCGACCTACGTGTGCCCAAGCACATAGTAGCAGTAGGTCCAATATCTTACCTACTGCTGTAAAAAACAAACTGCCTACTGAATCGAGAAGTTCCTCTGCTATGGCATGACCAATTAACTTACCGCACCTTGATTTTTGGGTAGGAGCAGGGCCCGATCGAGCTATTTAGCCGCTCCGGGCCAAAATAATATTCGCCGCTCTGTACACTCACCATTTATAAGTCATGACATGAGGATGCTATTCCAAAGATGGGATGTTATATAATACGAAATTGTTGGAATTGTATAATATTAACAGTTAGTGTCAAAAGACAGAAATTGGGGCTTCTGAACAAGTACCTATATAAAAGTTCAGAATTTCTCAGAAACTACCGAATAAATTGAAATATTTTTTTCATCAAAATCGTTTCAGAAGTTATAAAGATTAGGACCAAACTTAAAAATTACGAAGTTTCAACAACTTGCCCCCCCCTTAAATTTGCCCGGCTTGCCCCCCCATACATTGGCCCGGCTTGCCCACCTTACAACCGATACTTCGTTCGCGTGTTTGTCTTGTTCGCCCGACCAATGCATCGCTTCGCCCGCCCGCGCTATCTATTACTTACTTCGCCCGCCCGCGCTACCTATTACTTACTTCGCCCGCCCGCGCTACCTATTACTTACTTCGCCCACCCGCGCTACCTATTACTTACTTCGCCCGTCCGCGCTACCTATTACTTACTTCCCCCGCCCGCGCTACCTATTACTTACTTCGCCCGCCCGCGCTACCTATTACTTACTTCGCCCGCCCGCGCTATCTATTACTTACTTCGCCCGCCCGCGCTATCTATTACTTACTTCGCCCGCCCGCACTACCTATTACTTACTTCGTTTTCGCTTAGCGTATACTTTCTGACTTTTTTTCTTTTTGCTCGGCTCCTAAGGGATGTTAAATAGCCTTCTTCAAAAATTGGGCTATAAAATGCCAAACAAAACTTTTCAAAGCCGATGGTAGTTCCACAGATTAGCGCGACAAACAATTTAGCTTTGTTATTAGTATATAGACATACATAATTATATATAGATTGTGCAGTCATTTCGTTTCACACCATGAACTTTAAGACGAAGATGACAGCGAAGGCATAAAAACACAAAGGGTAATTGACTTCAGAGATAATTACGTGAATCGTGCGAATAAATAACAGCCAGCTTTACTAACTATCTAATGTAAAAGACTCGTTCAATGGAAATTTTAAAAATTCTAACCTTCACACGAAAGCTATAACAATGGCGTTCGGCAAAATTAATGTGAGTTTGTTGATTAGTCGAGATAAGCAGCATCATGGGCCCACAGATTATGGTGCCTACATGGCGATTATATCAGGGTACTTATCTACGTCACATCACATGGGGTGTGTGTGTGTGTGACTGAAACGTGCGCACGCGCTTCGCCACGTGATTGTTTGTTTCTGTGTGTTTACATACAACCTTTGATGTGTTTTTAACAACATTGACGCAGAGATAAGTCGTTGACTTAGCTTGATCTTAGTTCAAAGATGATTGGTGAGTCATACCTACATTTAATCTGTTCAGTATTTAAATGACTTATAAAATAATGATAGTTACGTGAACTGACTGCCATCACTTACCATGTAGATAAGTCCTGAATCAGCCGCATATTATTGTTTGACTCCCGAGTCCTCTGCGAACTACAACTTTGTCTTTCTATATTGATGCATGCTACAATAAACGGCCAAATAGAGGAAAATTGATAATAATCACGTTCGGTGATCATAGTTTGTGGGAGTCTTTGAGTAAAACAAAAAGTCCTGTTATCTCGAGTTCACCATCATAGAAAAGTTTTTATGCAACGATCTTAAAGAAAGCAGAACAATGTGATGTAATAAATTGATTTGTCGCAATCGTCAACTTCAAAGAAAATCGAATAAAAATAACGTTAAATATGATTCTCGAAAATTGGGTGGAAATTAAAACGTTTTTGCGCTAAAAGAGCGAGTGGTCGCGTCATGGTTATACTGAATTTTGATATGCTTTTATTTACAACTAGCTTCTGCCCGCGGCTTCGCCCGCGTGGATGTCGGAAATTTACCCACGGGAACGTGCTAACAGGATAAAATGTATGTGCTTCCCCAGAATGCCATCTATGTCGCGGGCCCTTTGTGGCTAATTACAATAGAAAACCAATTGTGTCTCATTAGTGGTGATTAAGAGGGTACCTATATGATATCTTTACCTAAGTACCTAACTAATTAAAAAAAAAAACTCAATAACAGAAAATTAAATACCTACCTACCTAAATAAACCTATTTCTGATGATAACTAATCTAAACTCAATAAATAAGCAAAATCCCTAAAAACTAATATCTATACGAATGACTAAACCTACCTAACAGTATTATAAAATAACCTACGGTCACTACGTACACTATGAAATATACTACCTATACTTTAAAATTAAAATCTATACCTACGACTCATATAAAAATAAACCTAAAAACTAAAAGGAATAAAAATGAACTCCACTGCGGGTGACCCAACCTACGACAAACTTAGTATTTGCGGTTGGTACAGTACAGACAGTGGTAATCGGGTATAGGGATCGAACCGCAAAATTAAGTTTGTTTTTTATTGTATATACTTTTCCGGGATAAAAAGTACCCAGTGTGCAGGTGCCCAGGATATTAAAGAATAATTATACCAAGTTTCATCGTAATCGAACCGGTAGTTTTTGCGTGATGCCTGAACAAACAGACAGACAGACAGACAAAAATTTTTTTAATCACATTTTTGGGTTCGGTGTCAGTCAAGTAACACCCCCCTGCCATTTATTTTTTGGATATTTTCAATGTACAGAATTTTCACTTCTACAGATTTATTATAAGTATAGATAAATATCTTATATTGGCCAAGAAGGTATTTTTTATAATAAGTTTTAATTCAATACGTATTGTTTTTTACTTATTTAAGGAAAGATTATAAGTGGTCTTCAAACAACTAAGTATATTGTGTGGGGAAACCCAAACAAACAGATTAGCGTCTTAAAAAATATCTTATTCTAATTGGCATGGTGCCCTATTTCTGTGCCCACTTTGATAAGATGTTGTGAAACAGGATACAAGCTAGTAGGCTACTTTCCCTTCTATAGTTCACGAACACAGCATATTGTGCATAAGTAGATGTGAGCACATTTCATGATGGCGGATAGCGGTCAGCTGTTGGAAAGTGCGTCTGAGTGGTCTCGCGTCAACCGGAGCGTGACGCTGCAGTGTTCACGATCATCGGAGTACCTAGCATGCATGGACGTGATGGACGCATCCATACGGCCCTTTCAAATCGTCGTAGGTATAGGCCAGTAATGAGTAACGTATCAGGAAATTGCGTAAAGAGAGGTTTCGAAACTAAAATGGGAAATTAAAAAAAAGTAGCAGCAGGTATTTCGTTGGCATTCAATTATGAAACGGCTTGAGCTAGTGCTACCGCCTATGCTGTGCTGTGTTCCACTGCAACCAGGCACAAATCCTGTTTTGAAGTGAATACTTCTTTAGCGGCGCGGCGTTGTGAGTTGTTTGTTGTGATGGGTAAAAAATGTTAAGCTCGCGCCAGGACACGTGACCTGATCGAAAATTCGTAAGACGGAGGGAGAGTAGACCGCATTCTAAAATATCAAAAATGCACAACGTTAATATTCAAGTTTTCACTTCTGCCGGCACTCCCGGCGTGCAACCCGTTTTTTTTTTAATCGTGCTAAAAAGTTATATAAGATATACATTCCTAGTCAAATCTCTCGACTTTCTTTAACAACAGTGTGTGATAGACTTCCATTCTATAAATAATATTTCCATCAGAAAAATATGTTACCTACAGATAATGTTTGTGCCCATATTGTACCTAGGTATACGTTATATTCGTACCACGTTATCACATTTTCCATTCACAAAGGACGATAGATAAGTCATGTCAATGTGGACTCCTGTGACAGTTTTCTGATAGGGGTTGTGCGACAAACTTAACGTGATGGAATTCTTTTGAAAGTAGACACATTTACCAATCAAAGTTAATGTTGACTGTCGTTCATCAAGAATTGGCTCTTTACGTCAGTCATGAGTTTGATGTCACTGAAAAATAATTAAGTATTTCAAAGACACAACGAATGATTGACTGCCTCCTTGGTCTAGTACTCGCAGGGACGACTGCTGAACTTGGTCCTGGGTGCGATTCCCAGGTAAGGCTGAAAATGTTACTAGGTTTCTTCTTATCCATCCAACTATTTCCAGTAGCAGCTGTATTTGGGCCCGGTTGAAGGCAACAGGTTCATTTCCTCTGCTGTTGCTGGAACTTAAACATAACTAGTCACATGTGGGTGTACTTTGATACACCTCTGCATATGTCTTCGATGAATGTAATGTTAGGCGTGTTTTATAACTTAATTAATTTCAAATGCGTTGCTGCCTGCCACCTGCAGCATATTATAATATTTATACCTGTGCGGCGCGCAATCGATACTGTTCAAGTAGGTATTTGTGTCACGGCTGGTGCTCCAGTTCGCGCTGTCGACCACTGGGTCAGACCGTTTGTATGGACCCTTATCTTCGCGCGCTGTTGCCAAACGGGGTAAGTAGAGCTCGTAGATAATAGACACCGTATAGTCTGTCTGTTGGGAGGGACGTCTGTCGCATGTCGTGTTGCTAAGTGAATTGATTATGAATGATGATCAGGGTTCTCTATATCACGATATTCATCAATTGATATTTATGTGGATATACATTACTTACAGGTATCAGGGACATTGCCGCGCAGATTCCGCAACCGTTCTCCGCAAACTGTTACCATGAACATGATGGTACACAACAAGCGCATTCAAGTTTTTCGTCGGTTATTGAAAAAAAACCTGCTGCTTCCTACAACAGTGCGACACCTAATATAAGTTGCGGGGATTCACTCAACAAACGAATCAACCACATTTTTATTTAAATTCAAACCTTATGTCATAATTATGTGTGTTTATAGTAGGATAGGTTAATATTAGGGGTATGAAATTGCCGATTTGTACTGAAAAATTGAAATTCGTTTTTTTTTTAATTTAACATATTTATCAAAATAATTACCATTATTATCTATACATCGTTGCCATCTAATAGGAAGGTCATTTATACCTTTGCGATAGAACTCCCGTGATCTAGATTCGACGAACTATGTGAAAGCATTTTTTAGGTACTGCCTCCTGAGAAGAAAACTTTTTATCACGTAGAAAATTGTTCAAATCACGAAAAAAATGGTAGTCCGTTGGAGTAAGGTCTGGCGAATACGGAGGGTGACGAATGGTTTCTAATTGCAGTTCCTGTAGAGTTAAAATGGTTTCTCCTTCTCTATGAGGTCCCGCGTTATCATGGAGCAAAAATGGTGAAGATTGATTCATGAGTCGGGGCTGTTTCACTGCTAGTTTTGCTATCATTGTTCGGAGTTCGGCACAGTAGACATCTGCCGTTATTGCTTGACCAGATCGGAGTAAGCTATAGTGAATAACATCATGCTGAGACCACCAAACAGTTACCATTACCTTTTTATTGGTAAGCTTTGCTTTAGGACACTGTTGCGGCGTTTGACCTGGGGTCAGCCATTGTATTTTTCGCTTACGGTTATCGTAAAGAATCCACTTTTCATCACATGTCACAATTCGATCCAATATTCCTTCATTTCTGTATCGATTCAACAAGGCAACACAAGTTTCAACACGCGTTTCTTTTTGCAGATAATTCAAATCATGAGGCACCCATTTCTCATATTTTTTTATTTTATTGATTCGACGCAAATGAGTCAATATTGTTGGTAAGGTAACGTTAAACCATGCCGCTAATTCCTGTGTAGTTTGGCTCGGATTGGCTTCCACCATCTCTTTCAATTCATTGTTATTCACCTGTGTGGGCGGTCTTCCACGTGGTTCGTTCTTCAAATCAAAGTTTCCATCACGAAAGCGTTTAAACCAAAATCGCACGTTAGTTCCGCGTCGGAACTCGTATTCAAAAATAACTCGAATTTTCGAAGTACACATCTTTCTTGTCTAAGCTGAATAAAAAAAACAACTGAAAGTCGATAATCAATGTTGCACATTTTTAAAAGAAGAACTTCATAGGTACCATGTGATAAAATGTGTCACTCAAAAATCTCAATCCATGAAGGTTCTATGTCAATTCGAAGTACCTATTACAATAAAACGGCAATTTCATACTTTAACCCCTATTATAAGGTATTCCCCTATACCCACTTAGTTTTTTTTTTTAAATTTAATGGGAATCCCGTCATGCGTACAACTCGAATGATTTTGCAACTGTTCATTCATGATTACTTCTTTAGAAAAAGCACATCAGATACATACAATATCAATTATCGGATATTTTGATATTTATTATAAACTAGCTTCTGCTCGCGGTGTCGCCCGCGTGGATGTCGGGCAAAAAGTAGCCTATTTCCTTCCCCAGGAAGACATCTATCTCATTGCCACATTTTATCGAAACGTGTTCAGCGGCGTGAAAAGCTAACATACGGACGGAATACCTTTGGAATTAACAATATGAAACATACGAGATGTAGTATGGATATCGGATTTTTACGAACCCTGGGTTATTTATTTATTTAAATGCCTTAAAACTATCATTACAGGTCTTTTCCTAATGCGATAGCCATACACACAAAAAAAAAAAATTAAAGCCCAAAACACATTTCGAGATCATTGTTTGTAACATAGTGTAAACAATAGTACTTTTGCGAATTCACCCCAGTGGCATGTAAATATCAATTTCGACCTGAATATAATTGAGGGTCTAATTGCTCGATTCAGAGGGGTTTCGGCCAGCAAGTTGGTCCTCGTTATAGTTATAAGATATAATTATAATAATTATACCAGTCAATGAAATGGTTGTGCTATGTTACTACACCCTTTATTACCACAGCCAGCATGCTTGGGGCAAAGATTGTGTGGTCTTATATCTCTTCAAGAGAATCAAAGTCTGTCAAGTATTTGATGTATGTAGTATTAGGGACCAGAAGGTCGCTTGTGGCTTTTTAGCAAGATCTGATAGTCGCTTCTTTAACAACCCATGGACTCGATCTGTTATTGAACATGTAGTGAAAACAGTTATACAGAGTTTCTATTTAGTATTTCCTTAAATTAAAAGTTTTTATTATTATAAATAATGCGATTCAGTGCGATGGCTGACCAACACGGAGCGGTATCACACCACACAATCCTAATTGAACTAATTTATAATATGTATTGCATTGTTGTATTGTTCAGTTAATAGAGTTTAATTAAAATAAGCATGAATGTATTAGGGCTAATTAATGACGTTCCATGTTCGTGGTCCATCATTGTCATTGTTTACTTTCTGCAATCATATTGCTTTACATATTATTGGTGTGTGAGTTATCTGCAGTGATGAGTATCACCAGGCTGTAGTTCAATCATAATGAGATTCAATAACTATCAATTAGTAGGTAGAATAATATTCATTTATCCGGCCTGATGAGGATAGTTGTCGTTTACCCAATTAATGTAATGATTCAATAATTTTGTACAAATCAGACTGGAAAACCTATTGATATTCCTTGTAGTTGTAGGTTCTGATTATTTATCTCATAAATAATTAAATCGAATTCTGAATATTTAACAGCTGAAGCTGAAGCACTTCACAGTACCTGCGAACATTTTAGAAGCGCAACTAAAACTCTGATCTATATCTATACTAATCACAAAGCTGAAGATTTTGCATGCAGTCTGAACGCGGTAATCTCTGGAGCTCGGATTTGAAACATTCTTTTAGCATTTGCTAGCCCAATTGTTTAGGGAGGCTAGAAGGTATCTAACATCACGCTAGAACTATTAGGGACCGAGCATATAGAAAAAAGTCAGAAAACGAAGTAGGTAATAGCGCGGGCGGGCGATGCGAAACCACGCGGTGGGGCTGTGGGGCTGTGGGGCTGTGGGGCGGGGGAACGAGTTTCACGCCGACGAAGTCGCGGGCAGAAACTATTTAAAAGATAATAATATAATATATGTACAGAGCAGATGATGACGTGGTGTCAGCAGTGGAGCAGAGCAGATGATGACGTGGTGTCAGCAGTGGAGCAGAGCAGATGATGACGTGGTGTTGGCAGTGGAGCAGAGCAGATGATGATGTGGTGTTGGCAGTGGAGCAGAGCAGATGATGACGTGGTGTTGGCAGTGGAGCAGAGCAGATGATGACATGGTGTCGGCAGGCGGAGCAGAGCCCGCACTGCATGGTTGCCGACAGGTCTGCTACTCAGTAGTGGGTGGAACAGTCTGATTACATCCATAATACGGCACACGAATTTCATGTCTTGTCAATTCTCGTAATTTAAAACGTTGAATGAATGATAGATTTATTTGCAAGAATATAGGTAGCTAATATAAGTTCTTAAGATCTATAGGTTTCACTATATTCGGCATTTCTGCCGCGCAAATATTTAGATTTTACATCTTGGTTATACTTATCGCATGCAGTACACATTTAGTAATAACATAAAAATACTAATAATAATTTAATAATTTAAATTTGGATTACAATGCAATTAATAAAATAAAATTATGTTCAGTTCTAGTCATTTAAAACAATAATTTATATTAAAAATAGAGATCAATAATAATGATGTCATGTCAAAAAAAAATGAAAATGTTTCAATATTATTTAAGTAATGTAAATATGTAGATGTCATAATAATTATAATAAATAAGTTTTACATTTTATACTCAAAATATTCATTGATGGAATAAAAAACATCTCTCACACAACCAGTTATATAGCTTTCTATTAAATTCCAAATCTGTAGCACTTCTAAATCTAAATTTTTCACCGCCATGGTATAACAATTTTTGTTGCATACTTTAAGTCTATTACGCGGGACTACTAGTGGTTTTTGTACCATTCCAAATCTAGTCACAGTTTCATCTCAGCGACAAACATAATATATGTCAAAAACTTGTCAAAATGTAGGGAAATTAGAGGGTTTCTTGACAGATTGAGAATGAGATCAGCTGTGAATGTTCTTAAAATTACGAGAATTGCCCCTCTGATGATGAGTTTCCGAGACAGACAACGGAACTCTTCAGTAAATGCCAGCAAATCAACCGCGATTTCTGCTATGGCTTATGTATGCATTGGTTACGCAATCACATAACATAACATCACGCTTGTATTCTCTAAAGGGGTACGCAGATGTGTTCAGTATACCACGGTACACCCTCATTTCTGTCAATGTTGTTATTGGGGTCCCTCTAATCTTGTAATTATATATGAATTTATGTGGGGTAGGTACAACTAAGAAGTGAACAATAAAAACTTTTTCATACAAAAAAAAACAGCCGACTTCCAAAGAAAAAGACACTAAATAGTGAAAAATAACTTTAATTTCGAAAGTCGGTGTCAAAAATCGAAAATGTGGAACCAACGACACCGACTTCCGAAATTAAAGTTATTTTTCACTTTGTAGTCTTTTTTTTTTGGAAGGCGGTTGTTTTTTTTTTAATACGTTAGATTTTTACATGTGACGCGACGAAACATAAAGCTCGTCCCGCTCCTTGTCAGTATGGCAAACTTTGTTGACCCTTTTGGCTCCGCATTAAATTGTATATGGCCAAGGCTGCCAACGATGATGATGATGATAGTAAATGATGAGATTAACTTTCATGTGCCCAAAATATTTGTACCCACGCAACAAGATAAGGTTTATACATACGTATACGTATACAACATCTTCCTCTATAGACACAAATCCCTCACGTTCGTCAGAATGCGTCACTTGTCACTTCGCCGGCAGGACGAGGGTCCAGCCGATCGCAGATAGTGACACAATGCGCTTCCTTTGGTGAGGTGCTGGGCAGTAAACACCGTAGACAATAGAACCTTTCTCACTTGCGTCTTCTAGGTTTACCGCCGAACTCATAGTCGTTGATCAACTAATCATAAGTATTCGTTACCCTGCACTTATTGGATAGGCACCTTGTAGGAAGTAATTACTTACTTTACTACTGAGTAACTTCTTCCTGAAAATAGGTCTGTTTCATAACGTGTCGAGCTTGAGTTTCAATCTTTACTTGCAGTTTTTGTTTTTTTCCTTCTCTGTCTTATTTTATACTATGAGTAACATGCATTAATAGCTTAGCTTGGATAGAGGGTCATGGAAATTGACCCATTTGTGATTTAGTACAGCCTAGCGCACCGCTAGGCGTTACCTGGATAACTCAAAAAAAACCAAAGCTCAAAACATTTATTTCAATGAAACCTACTGGCATTTGTGAATTGTTAAAAAAAAGAAAATAGTCCAAGTAAAAAATGTACATGTTTTTTTAGTAAGATAAGTGACAGGCATAATTTTAACTATAGAAATAGACACAAATTAGATCATCCACGTTTCAGATTGTCTAAAGTACACACTTTATGGGGTACCTACTGTGTGAAATGTTATAATAAAATATCACTCGATATTCTTCAACTAAATGAGAAAAATCATGCATTAAACGCTCACAATGTAGACAATCATTTATTTATTTGAGAGAGATGAGAGATGCTTCCCTTTTTTATTTTTTCTGACAATACGAAAATAATGTTTATTTTTAATTTTTATTTAATCAAGTTTTTAATTGTTGAATACTTGAATAGATAATTATTTTTATAGTGATTTTCTTTCTTTTTGGTAGTAAAATTTGATTCATCTGTACAATATATTGCAGACTAGGTACCATGGATCCGTTTATAATGTTATTATGACGCATGTTGACTTGAAAGAGCATGGCAGGGCAGAGTATGTCATACTCACTTCAATGTGTTATTTTTGATGGTGGCGCGTGTGTTGGATCATTCGGTTCCCTACAAAATTGTTGAGCGGCCAGGGTTTATTTTTAATCATATATATTTTTTTTAATATTTTACGAGTTTTCCACTCTTCTTACATATATTTAGAGCAACGAGTATAATGTATCCAGGATTGTGTATCATACCTTGATTAAAAAGAGTGTCCTTGGAATTTCTTGTTCGTTCTTTTCATAGAGATCTACCTTTTGGATTGCCCCAGCTTCAAGTTTCTGATCACTCTTTGACAGTTCAAAGGTGCCTGTAAATGGTTTTATTAAAAGAAAATAGTTTCGTAGAGTCTCTGGGTGCGGTGGTTATAAGCTGTACCTTATTAGATGTTGTCCCTATTGTTCTGCTTATATCATTTGAGGACAGTACCGCTCGGGCTATGTTGTTGAGTATGTTACATAAGATCTAGCAGCTAAACCTATTTGTTTTATATTTTCCTTCG
This sequence comes from Apamea sordens, assembly GCA_945859715.1. Taxonomy (NCBI): domain Eukaryota; kingdom Metazoa; phylum Arthropoda; class Insecta; order Lepidoptera; family Noctuidae; genus Apamea; species Apamea sordens. Next base: position 22,858,868 of record OX243987.1, on the reverse strand, counting down.
CCGTATGTAATTCGGTGTTCTCTTTTCAGGAATTTCTCCAATACTTAATATGTAAATAAACTTTGAGACACATTGACATGAGTTAAAATAATCAAATCAAATCTCTTTATTACATTTATGTGTACATTTAGTTGTTACAATATATGTAAGTTCCAACATGAAAGCCGGTCAGGGCACGGCGACATAATAATAATTCTAACATAATTATAACAATAACATAATAGTAAGAGTGTTTATATGTGTGCATTTTTTGTATTTTTTTTTATTGACGATGGGCTCACTCTTTACCTCAATCCAGCCCAGAGGCAGGGATGAGATCTACGGTGGAACGAGCTTGCCCAGAAGAAGCCTATTCACTCTCGCCTTGAAGAGATTATGATTATTATTACTTATTATTAATTATTTTCTGTCAAAAGTATTAATACTGAGTTTCGAGTTAATTGGACCCCGCATTCAATTACTTCCACACAAACTTCAACACCCCTTTGAGGGGTGTTGAAGTTTATAACTTTTGAAACTTTATTACTTACTTAGGCAAGATTCTTGCCAATTTTCAAGTTTATATCCCCGATTTTCATCCCCACAAGGGTGGAATTTTGAAAAATCGTTGGGGATGTATTCATAACTTGATTCAAAGAATATTTATACCAATTTTCGAGTTAATCAAGCCTCGAGTCGTCCCGAGTCTCGAATCGAGTTAATTAATCCTCCTCTGTAAAATCAACTACCCCGTTTCAACCCGTTAGGGGTAGATTTTCGAAAAACCCTGATACACATTAGTTTTGGTCATGGTCTCGCAGTTTGAGTAATTAATGTGGCCTACCCAAATGTCCTTTCTTTGGTATTGTTCGTCGAATCGTCGAGCTCCTTAGGTATTGTGTTGAGCTGCACGATTTCTGACAAATGCGTGCACTGACTGGACAGGTCCTCTCAAACTATTTGGTTCTTTCCTCAAAAAACCATCTCCGACATCGATCTACATGGTCTTTACATGATCTGACCAAGATTAAGATTATGTCTGGACTTTAAAAGAGACTGTGACCTCTGAGTTTGTTTCGGCCTTTCTTCTCAGACTAGTCAGATAGGAAACGCCGACCTCATCTAGTTTTAAAATATGATTGAAGTGTAAAAGTGTTTGTACAAACCTACTTACAAAATAAAATCATTTATCACGTTATTCTTTATTTTTGGTCTTAAGTATAAACACCGAGTTTCGAGTTAATCGGACCGCGCATTCAATTTCTTCCACACAAACTTCAACACCCCTATATCCCCCTTTTAAGGGTAGTTTTGAAAAACTTAAAATGATAAACTTTAGTACTTACATAGGTAAGTATTATTGAAAAATTCCAAGTTTATTAACCTAATAAAGAAGATTATGCATATAAACTGTATCTCCCGCTTTTAACCCCCACAGATCCTAACTTTCGAGTTAATCAAGCCATGCAGTAAAATCCTCCCCTGTAAAATTTACTACCCCTTTTCAGCCCGTCAGGGGTAATTTTCGAAAAACCCTGATACGCATTATTCTTTACATTCGATCCTACGTATAAATACGGAGTTTCTAGTTAATCGGACCGCGCGTTAAAATCCTTCCATACAAAATTTGAAACCCCCAATCCCCTTTTAGGAGGTAGTTTAGAAAAACATAAAATGGCAAACTTCATCATTTACTTAGATTAGTATTGGTGCCAAGTTTCAAGTTTATTAACTCAAGGAATAAGATTTTTCATACAAAAAAATCCCTTCATTTTACCCTTTTAGGGGAGGAATTTTGAAAAACCCTTTCTTAGTGGATACCTATTCTTCACGAAGAAGACACCCTCCAAATTTTATGACTTTAGGACCAGCGGTTTAGGCTGTGCGTTGATATATCAGTCAGTCAGGACTTTGAAGAATTACGACTATAATCATGAGACACGCAAAATTATTATACATTTTCTGAAATGACGGCTCGAGATAAGATATAAGAATTATTTTTGTGTACAGTTATTAGAAGATCTTGTCGTCGATTGTCCATCCAGGTAGCATCTATTTTGCAATTTAAGATGTTCGCTAATTAACTCTATTTTCCAACGTCTATGATTATACCCCAATCTACTTCATTGCCGTGTCCAGTTCAAAGACGTCAACGGCCTATTAGTTAATCTGGTCTGATCCATTATCCAGGTTCGTTGTGATCGGCATAGACTTAGAATCAACGATAGCCAAGGTGATTATCAAAGAATTACGTCAGTCTTCCCAGAAGCTCCCTTTTCAAGAGCCGTGAGATTAACTCATCAGAATCAAGCGGTAACCCCATTGCTGATGAAAGGCTTAGTGCAAACGACGGCAGGTAGGTAGGTACTGGACACAACTAAAGTGATAATGATATAATGTTTCTGGATGTTTCAACAGTTCGCTGTATGTGTCTTGGATTTTAGATACCATACATTACAGCGAACTGTTACACACATTACAGAGTTATAAAGAGATACCGATTAATTAATAGTTTAAAATTTATTTCCTGAAGTTGTAATTAAATAGCGGCGACCACAGTAGGTACCAACGGGGTAGGATGACACCGTAGGAATAAAATGTCTTTATTATGTATAATTCTAAATCCCGTGTAGGTAATACTTGTAAATAATAGTTTGACTATTCACCCATAGCACATAAGTCGGGGCCTGCATCCACGTGCTGTGTCGTGTGTCGTATGCAGCGAGCCTTACAGAATGTTCACGAGGGAGCGCAAACAGACCATTTACGACTTTTTGCGTAGTTGGTGAGCGGTAAAAAGACGCTTATTATTTTATTCGAATGGTTAACCTATTTTTGTTTTATTTATGTCCCAACAGAACCAAGAAGAACTAAGAGGCTATAACTATCATTTGTTGGGTGAACACTTGGATAAACGCATTTTAATATCTCTGCGTATTTTGTTGTTTCCTTTACCTACATAATTTTGCAATAATTTAGATTATAATTTAATTATTTATTTATAAGATTTTTATAAATCGGATTATAATATGCAAGGCTTTTGCTTGTATCAAAATTATTTTTTAAATGTTATGCTAATGCTACTGTTTGTCTAGTGGCACCCACTTTTTATTTTTCATGTTTAATCTGGAGATAATGTAACGGGCTTCAACATTGCTTTTTCATGGTTTAACCCTATGTTTTGTCTAGTATGTTGTAGCTGTTTATTACCCCGTAATAAATAAAATAACATAATTCTCGGTTAACTTCATCCAGAGTTCGGGAGATTAGTGTCGTACCTACTGTTGAGTGTCGCAATAAGTCAAATCTCAGCAGCTGTTTAAATATTTTTCCTCTGCAAACATGCAGCATTTTATGAGCCCAGCTCTCGGGATTAGATAATGAAGGGAAGGATGTCAGTGTGCTAAGAATAGCTGCGCGGACGCACGCCGACGGCCGAATTGACAGGATCCTGCCACCGCGGTATTCCTGACCGCGTGGGACGGGTACTTCGCTACTTGTGGCACTATTTATTTTTATTTACCAACAAATTCGGCCATGGACTGCACGCTGACTGGGCGCAATGGAATAAATTGCTACTGAACTGTCGACAAGCAATTACATTTTATTTTTATTTCTGATTGTGCCTGCACTTAACCTCGATCAAGCCTGATGGAAAGCGATGGATGAGGTTTATGATGGAACGCGCGTGCCCAGAAGATGCTTGTTCACCCTTGCGAACATAGACGCTGGCAGAGGGTTCCGCACTTTTGCTTTGCGCATAATAAATGTGGAGGAAAAGCGCTGAGTACGACTGTTCGGGATATCCAAGTGTGGATGGTACGCTGTAGTACGTTTGGTGGTGCAGTAGTAAAGGGCGATGATGGGATCAGGCATAACTATTCACAAAGGTACGATTCGGTACCGTATCGACAATGACACTTATTCGATAACCTCATTTCTAAACCGACGGACTGTCAAAACGCTATTCACAGATCCTTGCGAAAAGGTTTTGTTTTAACCGATTGATGTAATTGAATCTCCAAGCACGGCAAAGGATGATTGGTTATAGTGATAGGCACCCTAATTGTGTACCTATTATACTATCAATCACAATCTGAATCATTTTGAAGGATATTGCTAATCCATTGCTTCATATGTTCGAAGAATGTGTCTGCTCAACAACGTAAATAACGCAATGAATGTTGTTGAATTGTCAAAATGAAAGCCATCCTACTGTTAGTGCAAACTCAAACTCAAACTCAAATCATTTATTTCAATTAAACCATTTACAGGCACTTTTGAATTGTCAAAATTAAATAGTCGGTCAGTTAGTCAGAAAGTTGAAGCTAGTAGCCCATTCCAAAGCGTAGATCTCTATGGAGAAGAACGGGCAAGAAACTCCACGGACACTCTTTTAAATCAAGACATTTTTACAAAATCCTGGTTACATTATTCTTATTGCTTCTATATGTGAGAACAATGTTAAGAAACAAATTAAAATATAAAATTAAAAATAAGCCCTGGCAGTTAAGAGATGACCAGTCTCAACAGATGGCGCCCGTTCACGAACATGACGCGTGGATCAGCACCACCCAGCTCAACCATTTCGTAGGGAACCGAATGATCCAACACACGCGCCAACACCAGTGAGACATTTAAGTGAGCATGACATATTCTCAACTGCCATGCTCTTTCAAGTCAACATCAAAATATCATAAAAAACGGATCCATGGTTCTTACATTTACAAAATTTTCAAAAATGCTTCTAAATTATACAAAACTATAGTTTGCAATTTAAATAAGAGATAAGAGAAAAAAAAAATTACTACCAACCATGAAGAGGTATTTAATACTGAAGTATTAAAAATTTATCCTGATTATATAAAATAAACACTAAAGAAAAAAAACAAAAAGGGGAAGCATCTCTTCCAAATATTGAAATTGTGATCAACTTGTAAGCCCAACTGCCTGTGGAGCAGGACCAGCATTAAGCCAAGCATTTTTATCTACTATATACTCGTCCAACTTATAATATGCTTGTCTACATAGTGTGCGTTTAATGCATGTTTTAAATTTCTTCTCATTTAGTTGAAGAATATCGAGCGGTATTTTATTATAACATTTTACACAGTACCCCATAAAAGAAGTTTTTACTTTAGACAATCTGAAGCTCGGTTGATCTAGTTTGTTCCTATTCCTAGTGTTAAAGTTATGCCTGTCACTTCGTTGCTGCGTTACACACTTGTCCCGCGGGTTGCAGCCATGACTTAAAGCATACTTTTGTTTGCTGGAATATTTAATTGAAGAGTCTCGTAGTAAAATACCTACAAACAATATGTAGGGACTTTAAACATTTTGATCTTTGAAACGCTTATGATGTGGGAAGAAATTGACTCTCGTTATCAACCACATGATAGTACCTGCTTGTTATAAGCCTCTTTTCGTCTTATTACATGGCCTGGTTCGGTTGAAGGATTTTCCATGTTACTTGGAAGTAACTTTGTAACTTTAATGTCACTTGCCAAGTTAGTAGTGCCTCGTTTCTGACTGCTGATTCTCAGAATCTTGCTAATTCAAGTTTGAATATAAAACTCGAACACATTCTATACCCCTTCACGTTTTGACTATGTCTTGAGTTTCTTACTTAAAGTGATTTAATTTTTAATTAGTAGGTGCCTGAATGTAATTGAAGTTCTTCATAAACACAACGCTATAGTAATATTTTTATTTGTGATTATGTAGCCTTTTTAATATTATCAGGCGTCCTATTTTCCTAGATCCACTGTATGAAAATAGCTCAAACATGCTTTGATAAATATATTAGCCATTCAGCAAGGTGGTGGCAGGGCTCACTGTCCAGAGGGCCTTGACAACTGGCAATTTCTTTCAAAGCGTTTGGTATGTCTACAACTACTTTCAACACGATTAACATAAGCTTTTCGGTGACTAATGCATTTTTGACTATTCCATCATCGTTATCGCTGATAGAATGTCACTTTGTCTAGCTAGACCCTCAGGATGCGCTATCTAGACGTTATTTATGTGTCGCCACTCGTGGAGGCTACTTCGATGCATGTGACGGCTGAAATGCTAAGTTATTATCTTAAGTGACTTCTGTTGAAGCCAGTCATTACATCTCGAGACATTACCCGCCGATCAGTTGTTGTTGTTCACGTGTGTCGCCGCTCGTCGTCGCCCGTGCGTGCACTACACGCGCAGTAGCGCGCAAATGACCTGTTGAACAAATTACTGTCATTTTGTGAACATTTTGTGATCTTCCGGCACTTGAGTTGTTTAGATGAAAACAAGAGGTTGAGTAAGTACCTAAAAGTACATCGGTGTTTACAGGGTGATAGCAATCTCACTCCATGTCAAAAAAGATTAAACCAATTGTACTCAACATCTTCTGCCGGGACATTGCGTGACACATTATCAATCGGCATCGGTTTCATTTTGACAGTTCAACAACATGCATTGCGTTATTTACGTGTTGAGCAGACACATTTTTCAAACTTATGAAGCAATTGATTAGCAATCTGCTTCAAAATGATTCAGAGTCCGATTGATTGTGTGTTACGCAATGAAGGTGCTGGTCTGACTGCCGATCCTAGCTTGCAGGAGAAAATGCTACAACGATGGCAGAAGAACGTGGAAAATAACAATATGTCCACAATGAGGTCCGTCTCCAGAACTTTCCAAAGTGGAGCGACAAACAGTTTTATTCAATTGAGTCAAGTGCGAGCGGCCGGAGTTGGGCCCCCTGCAGCGGGGTCCTGATGGTCCAGCCCACTTATCCGTGGCATTGCTTTATTACTACACACATGTCGCAAATTGGTTTGGATTTAGATGGGATGTCCCATGTAAAACCAATTTGCGAATTACTTGCAATTAATCTTTCCAAGAACTTATAAAAGGTATGATGCAATCATAGGAACTTAAAAAAAACCAATTTGCGCATTACCAGTCCTACTACTAAGTAGGTTTTTTGCACGAAATTCTGTTTATTTCAGTCTTTGATCGTCTTATGTTTTGTCATGCCTTTAATGGCTGTGCTGTGATTATGGAGATTCGGTGTAACTTTGAAGATATCAATGCAATTGGTATCAGCAGTGGACTACGAAGCCATGATTTCAAATCTAATCAAATCAAATATCTTTATTGCATTCATGTGTAATTTAGTTGTTACAATATATGTATGTTCCAACATGAAAGCCGGTCAGGGCATGGCGACATAATAATAATAATAATTTTAACATAATAAGAATATTGTTCTTAATAAAGAGAGTATTTGTATGAGTATTTAATTTATCACTAATTCCTCATCAATTCAAAGTATCTCTTATACAGCTAGTTTTCAGTCCAACGCGTTGGACTGAAAACTAGCTGTGGATTCGGTTTGACCTCCGTAACCTTAACATTACTCGTCGATCTTTATTCTAGATCAGCCGCAAACTATAAAACCCACAGTATTACATTAAAATCAATATCAACAAGTTTTTACGATTAAATACTTGAACTGTATCCAACACGTAAAACTGACAGATCACAGGAGTCGCGGCGTAACGGACTTATCAGTGACGTATGATACTAATTATAGCTGTTTTATTGTAGTACCGCGCACGTGGGGCCGCCCGGCCGCGGCTAGCTCTGGTTTTGACACTAGACCAGGAGCTGGGCGAATGTTTGACAAAGAGAATGAATTATTATGTGTCTCACTGCAACACAATTCTCATACAAAACGAACGAGCACTAACTACGCCACTCAGTGCTCAGTGCTGGTGTGCGCTGGCGATTTCAGTCTGTTAGACCTGGTTTCCATATGTTGTTTTTCTTCACTGACAGTCAGTGATGTCTACAATTAAAGTGCAAAGAAATTATACTGATAAAGAAATTAATCCTATCTTCGAATGGTCTACAAGAAAAATATGATTGTTTATTTCCTGCAAATAAATATACAGTTTCAGAAGTCCTTCCTTCTGAAACATGTTTATTTGCAGGAAATAAACAATCATATTTTTCGCTCTTAATAATATTAGTTATAAATAATAGTAGAAGTATTATTAATTTCTGCTAATAGTTGAACAGACGAGGATAAATAACTATTAGCAGTTCATTAGCAGGATCGTAAAGAAGCTTGTTAGCAATAATAATACACACATAATTGTAAATGTACCCATCAACTGCAGATTCTTGTTTTTAAAGAGAACATGTACTTTGTGTTATTTTTGCCTGTTAACGTGTTATAAATTATTAAAATATTTTAATTAGTTCTACTCCATAACTTTGAAGGTATAACCCAGGATATAATGTATTAGAATTCTGCCACTGTCACCAGCCAATAAGTTTATAGTATTAATGGTAGATGAAGCTGATTGAAGAATGGACATGATGATGACACAGATGGATTGTGTTCGGAAGGTGATATAGCCAAGAAAGAATGAAGAAACCATCAGATGTCGGCTGAATATGGAGCAAAAGTAATAATTGCGACGAATCCTCACGCCACGGGATAAGGGCTGGGGGAGAAAAATGTTGACCTTCTCACTAACATTGGTTCAACAAGTTAAAACTAAGCGATCCTAGAAAATAAATCTACAGCTTAGCTTCTCAACTACATCGCCAGGTCAACTCCGCCATATTGAATGTCAAGGAGCACAGGTGGAGTTGCGGTCGCGCCGCACGTGATGACACGAACGCACACATGTACACATACCCTTACATATACACACGTGTGTGAGTGTTGCGATCACCTTAACCATGTTACTGGATGAACGAATGAGTTCGTCGCATTTAAAATAGTTCGCGAATTGATGATTGGAGTTGACGTGGCGGATTCGTTTATTGTTGTTTATTTATTGTTGTTGTGAGATACACTATTGACAGTGTATCGTTGAGGTTTCTTGCGCCTTGACTTGGAAGAATCTGACTTGTCGTAGTTGAAATTCCCTAGGATGATTCCAATTTGCCTGGTAATAGCAGCCGTCTCAAAAGGTGCAAAAGGAAAAGTGAGTTAGAAGGTATAGGTACGTGAAATTATCTACTTAACTTATTTATTTAATCTATTATTTTTTTTAAACACATACACTATCATCACAGGCTTACCTAATACAATAGCGTAGTTATAGCTAGCTGCTAGCTTTCTTTTCAAATTCAATGAATGGTTCATGCATGACGCATTTCATAATTTTAAACTTAAACATTGATTTATTCCAATAAATCATGCGCCATCACATAAAAATAAAAGCGTTTTCACCTCAAATAAACGTCAGGGATGTTTCTCTCAAAACATATTGATTTATTCATTGAACAAATACGCTGATCTCCCATGACCTCTGTGACCTTGAGAGTTGATACTCTCTATATATTGTTATTGTATACTATTGTTAATTTGATGATTCAAATTCGAAGAAAACACATGTTTTATCACCTATTACATCACATTGATTGATGATTTCATGCTATTTTAACGGCTATAAAAGAACATGGAAATTACAATATTGATTTATTATAGTACCTTTTATCTGTCGACTGGACTTTGAAAGAAAGTCTAATCGTTTGAACAAAACCTCTTCCAAATGGATGGGTAGCCAACATTTTAAACTTAAATATAACCTGGGGATCAATACCCGAATGAAAAAAGAAAATTAAAGAGTTCCTTTCAGATCGTGTTTGAACAATGCGAACAATATTAGTTTAGGCAGGAACAATTTGATGGCACTGATTGTACCCAGACCACCTGTGGTCACAATGGCAGAGCCTCCACATATGTAGCTGCTATGCATTCGTCCGACTTAAACAAACACAAAATCACTTTCATACAGATTTTAATGTTATGTAAGTAGACAGAGATGATTTAAAGTGAAAGAAGTGACCTTCAAAGGAGACACAAAAGCACGGGTTCTGTATCGGTACTTAGCGGTTCTGTACTCTATCTAATAAGTACTGGTACCAAATTCACAAATTCAGGTACCGGCGCGTACCACACATCTCATATTTGTAACCTTGAGGTTATTTTTCTAATGCCTATTAACTATCCTTACTAGGTTTTTCTCACTAAAGTTACGGAAATATTTATTTAGCATCTGTTTTGGTACCGGGACAGTACCGATACTGAATTGGAAAACTCTCAAAAGTACAGTGACTACGTTGTACCGGTGCCACACCAAGGTCAATGGTGCCGACATAAGTCCATCATCTGCCTAGCCTTTTCCCAACTATGTTGGGGTCGGCTTCCAGTCTAACCGGATGCAGCTGAATACCAGTATTTTACATGGAGCGACTGCCTATCTGACCTCCACAACCCAGTTACTGGGTAATACGATACCCCTTGGTGCCGACATAAGTGTTGCTCAATAATGTTTTAAAACATCTTTACGCGTCATTAAATGCTAATCTGATACATACGAGTACAACAATAGAAGCATTCGATGTCACGAACGAAGAAATTATCTTCTAAAATGCACTTTGTCAGTGTGAATTCATTTTAAACTAAGTAATCTGGCAATGTCAGGGATTGTAATCATAATTAATCATTTATTTATTTGCAAACATGGGTAAATAATTGGTACATAGATGTACCAATGAGATGATGATGATGTAGGTAATTAGTGAGTGAGTAGCATCATTCATTGAATGCACCATTGTGATAACACATTTCATAATAATTAAGAGACAAAAATGTACCTATTGTGGTACAAATCACTACGGTTATTCATTTTGGCGGCCAATATTATCAAAATCACAATGTTTACTTATATCTGAATTTAAGTGTCACAATTAATAATTTCACAATTACCGACTGACTATTCATCACGCTGTAAGCTGCTATGAAGACGACACAAAATAAGTAGACTAACATACTTACGTAGTTCAATTATTGATCTAAGATCTTGGAGAAGAAAATCCAGTGAAACCGTGTTCCTAGCTAGTGTATACCTATTGGACAAAAGATTGTGTCTGTAGTGACACTAATGATGTAGGTGGAACACGGGGCTCGCCGCGTGATGCCGACGTCACGCCGACCGACGCCCGTGCACCGCCGTGCATCGCACTAACGCTGACTAGCGAAAAATTGTTAATCACCGTGCATTACGTGCGTTTTATATGGTCGTAGAGACAATGTAGGTGAGATACGGTTTTATGTGTTGTAGTTAGATGGTATGTTTCTTGTGCATCTAGCAAGGAATAGGTTAAAGAAATTGGTGCTTGACAAAAAGTGATTGTTAGATATCACTTGAAATTGTAATTCAAAGCATAAAATTCGATACAAAAAAGTACATTAACTGCCATATTCCAACAAATTACCGAGCAAAAGCTAATTCCACGAACGATGTTAATGGCTCCATTATTTAGCAAGGGCAATCGGTAATCGGAACACGTCTGATTTCGATCTAAAGGCAGGGAATGTACAGAAAAATATCTGAAAAAATGTTTTACGCGTCCATGATTGATTAAAGAATCGCCTTGTCATCGCTAGTTCACATGTTTTATTTAGTGGTTTGTAGTTAAAAGGTTATTTTTAAGAATTAAAAGGCAATTTAGGAAACTTCACGAATCTGAGTAATTTAAAACTAAGATTAAATGTTTGCATTGCAAGTACCTACATATCTTTGGAACATCTGATGACTGTCAAATATGTATATACACAACGAATACAAAGTGAAGGCTAAAAATATGCTATCATTATATTTTCTTAAACTTGAAAGTACTTTCGTGTCGGGCAATCTTGCTGTTAAATTTTCGAGAATATTGTGGTACACAAAGTTACTAAGCCTTCGTTTAGTACTTTCGAACAAAGTAGATTAGTTTTCCTTATGTTTCGTCTGCATAGATAAACATAGTGTGTAGAAAGTGCTCTATTGACTGAAGTTCGTTTAGTTTTGAAGCCCAACAAAGGGTATCAGATTCTTTGTGTGGTCAAATTTTTGAAAAGTGTTTGACTGTGATGAAATAAACGTACTTATTACTATTTTGGGTATTTGTCTTTAAATATATAAATGGTTATTCTAGACTACACAAAAATAAATTTAATGAAACTTGTAAAACATTTAACCTTATTTTTCATAATTCTTTCTTTGTCCCGAAAATCCGAAAATTCGGGATCTTTCTGATAACTTTTGTTTTCGAGCTTCGTCTCTGAGTTCATTGACCTCTAGAGGGTAGTGACGCGTACCGGTCAAGAGGCCGACCCCGGGATAATCTGGAAAAATATCGAGATGAAAATGTTGTTTTCATATTTGATCTTGATTGTGCTAATGGTAGCAATTTTACGATAATACAATGTAATTTGAGCCAGTGTTCGTAAACACGTCCGTTTTCATTGACAGAATAGTCTAAAAGTAAGGCTAGTCCATTCTGGAAATAACATAACCAGACCAATTTAAATACATTTTTTCATAGTTTATGACAGAATTCTATACTATGGACACTATGGTCTTCTTACAAAAACCCAAGTTATATTGAGTTAGTTATTGCATTAACTGTTCTATCAGTTATACGTAAGTGAAGTGAAGGATATCCCTTAAATTTCAACAACGTGACGAAAGCGCCAATCCAAGAAAGGAGGGTCGTTAAGTGCTCCGTATTACCTTTTTCACCGATTCGATTTATCTGAATAATTTGTTCTTTTTCTCACGCTATATTTTTGGCCGGTCCTTGAGGGATAATGTGGATGGGAGGGGGCTACCCTTCCACCTCCCGACAGTCTGAAGCTGCCTCCATTACCTTAAGTAGGTACCTCGATAATGTCTGTATCTGATGGTTATTTACATGTAGAGCTCTGAGAACTAACATGCTTCACGAGAAAACAAAAAGAAGCCACGGTCAATATAAAGAAAAAAAAACCGTAACCATTCTCAATAAAAGAAAACACAGAAAATACACTTTTTACCAAAAATTATTCACCCTTTCTTTTTGACAATTTACATTCGAGTGTTGAGAGATCGTGTTAACATTTGATCTTGATCCTATGAATGCGAGGTGCGTTTTTGAGGCCAAGGATCTATAGTACGTGTTACTACTTACAACTGTTAAAACTTATCCACTACTGCATAACTTTATGTGTTTCCTTCACAGAGTATTGACCTATTTGTTTATTTATAAGTAGGTACTTAATAACAAGTTGTTTGTTTACCTTGTAAGTACTACTAGTTATTAAAAGACCAGCCTATAACTGTTCCACCACAGTATATATCTTCTCAGTTCTTGTAAAAGAAGGGACGATCATTGATGTATAACTACGTTTGCTAACTGCGAGTTCGCGATTGCAGCGTGTTTCCTGATAATGTTCAGTATTTTCCAAGATTTCTTTTCGACTAGCTGTGCCCGCGACTTTGTTCGCGTGGATATCAGAAAATAATAATTCACAAGGATAACATTACATGTAATAAGTTTTAGAAAGTAAGTTAGTAATATTATTAGGTTTGCTTCACTATTGCATTGGGTTGTACCTGTAATAATAGTTGTAAGTGATTAAATAAATAAATAAATAAAAATAAATAAATAATGTATTTATTAACTACTTCTTTTATTTTTTCTAAATTAGTAGCCATATAGTTACTCCTTATAGCATCGGGTATCTTCCAGTGAAAGTCCCGTCAAAATCGTTCCAGCCGTTTCGAAGATTAGCCTGAAAAAGAGACAGACAAATAAAAAAAAAATGTTCTTTAGTTTTAAGTACTGTATATACTGTCCATACATCTAGATCTAGATGCATACATCTATTAGTAAAAAGCTGTTATTTTGATATTACAAACAGACACACTTTAATTTTATTTGTACAAAACTCGGAGTAGATTGTAACTTTTCCTAATTCATAAAAATAATGAATTAAAAGTATTCCACAATATCAAGCCGTAGCTTGTATTATAAAGTGCGTCTTGTTACATCTGGACTACCGCGACATTTTATGTTTATATTTGTCAAGCAAATATACATGTTCAAAACAATTTGCGGAACATTCGTGTACATAAGGCTTTCACTGCAAGGTAAATAACGCTGGTTCCTTGTGAATACAATGGAGTATCATATTGTTGTCGTCCGGGGCAATATACTCATAAGTGTAATGGACTTCAAGATACATAATCAATAATGTGGCTTGAACACAAGGAACAATATTTATAACCTACCGAACCGTACGTACACGTATATACGTACGTTACGTATTGCGCCAGTAAAACCCTTAGTAGCTTTTTCTCTAAATGCGTAGGTATTAAATTGTATTAAGTCAACCCATTTCATTAATTCGCAGAGGCGCCGGGAGCGGATTTCTAGGAAAAAAAGGATGCAGCTTAGCGTCCATGGTGAGATAGGGAACACTATTAAATTTCACGCTCTAATTTGTTTTAAACGGTGTCTCACATACCTATAGTGAAGTAGACCTAACCTTAGACATGAAAATTTCAACTCTTAACTCCTGTCTTACTAGGGCCGTCTTAACTATTGTTAGAGAGGCTTCAAATTAAAACACGGATTCTTGTAATAATATCACACGTATATTATATTGAGTGGAATTAACACAACACGTCACTCTCCCGCGCACTCCCGAATACAATACGCCTATCGATCGTCGTTGTGTCGATCGCTAGTGCTGCCCGCCCTCATATGTATAGGGTTGGGACAACCAGGGAATTATTGTTATCAGTTCGGCCTTCCTGACTCTCCTGCGTCCTCGTAGGAGTCTTCAAGCGAAGTCCTAGCTCTCCCAGCTCGTCAGCATCGCCGGGATTTCAATGGCTGGTCTCGTTGATAGATGATCCCGTAGAGAGCCCCTGAGGCACCTTAAAAAAAATATATTAAACATAGCCCCGAAGGCAAGATGTTGAGCGGATCAACAGTCATGGTGGCTCTGGCTCCGTGTAACCATGCCATAATAATGTGGCCCCGTAGGCAATGTCATAATAAGGCCCCGTAGGCTATGACGTGATACGGCCCCGTAGGCAATGTCATAATACGGCCCCGTAGGCTATGACGTGATACGGCCCCGTAGGCAATGTCATAATACGGCCCCGTAGGCTATGACGTGATACGGCCCCGTAGGCAATGTCATAATACGGCCCCGTAGGCTATGACGTGATACAGCCCCGAAGGCAATGTCATAATACGGCCCCGCAGGCTATGACGTGATACAGCCCCGAAGGCAATGTCATAATACGGCCCCGCAGGCTATGACGTGATACAGCCCCGAAGGCAATGTCATAATACGGCCCCGTAGGCTATGACGTGATACGGCCCCGTAGGCAATGTCATAATACGGCCCCGTAGGCTATGACGTGATACAGCCCCGAAGGCAATGTCATAATACGGCCCCGTAGGCTATGACGTGATACGGCCCCGTAGGCAATGTCATAATACGGCCCCGTAGGCTATGACGTGATACAGCCCCGTAGGCAATGTCATAATACGGCCCCGTAGGCTCACGATTTGGTTGAGGATACGTCATCTCGATCCAAATCTTCATCTGACGAGTTTTCTCGTCTGATACACCAAATTTTAATCTTGTCACGAGCAACGACATTTTTGTATGCTCTCTTGCCCCTAGCAGCTGAGCTAACTTCATACCGGTCATTTGGTAACACTGCGGTTACCTTGTAAGGTCCTGCGTATCTCGGAACAAGCTTCCCACTTGTTAGTCCGGGTCGCAAAATCTTTCGCTCCACCATGACCAATTTGCCCACCGTTATAGGTTTCGCTGCTCGTCGGCCTTTATCAAATCGTTTCTTCATAGCATTGGAATTCTGCTCAATTCGTTCAGATACATTCTCTCGCAAACTTTCTAAATTTGACGCATATTGTGCACCTAGTAAATCACCTGCCAGTCGAGGTCTTAAGCCACAGAGTAGTTCAAGGGGCGATTTTCCAGTACCCTGGCTCACAGTAGAATTTATACCCAACTGAACTCTCGGTAAGTAAGCGTCCCAGCCCTTTTGCTCTCCGCCCATATGAGCCGTCAAGGAACTTAAGATTGTGCGATTTAGTCTCTCAACTTGGCCATTTGCTCTTGGTGACGCCACGGCATTCAATACGTGTCTTATCCCAAGTTCATTACAGAAATTTTTGAATTCACGGCACGTGAACGCTGTGCCTCTATCACTTATTATTCTTATTGGATAACCAAAAACTTGGCTAAACTTATTCAGCGCTGTAATAGCACCTCTAGCGTTAGCACTCGCCACAGCTTCCAGCCACACGAACTTCGAAAACCCATCAATAATAGCAAAATTATAGGTTTTGCCATTGCTCCTGCAAAATGGTCCCAAATGATCCACGTGCAGCGTGTGAAAGGGAGAAGAATCCCTTGGTATCGGATGTAGTAGTCCTGGTTGCTTACCCGTGGGCTTCTTGGTGAACTGGCACCCAATACAGCTGGCGACATATTTCTCAACGCTTCTCCGCATTTTAGGAAACCAGTATTTTGCCTGAATCGCTTCCAAACATTTTGCCGCTCCTAGATGGCCGCTGTTGTCGTGATAGGTCTTTAGTATATGCCATCTTGCTCCCTTAGGTAACACAGGTCTATGTCCGACGGCACGACAAAGTAAGCCATTGACTACCTTATAATCTTTGGCTAGTCCATTCTTTTTGTTTCTGCCAGCTTCGAGCTCCAATTGTAGATTCTTCATAAGTAACTGAATCTCTTCGTCGCATATTACTTCTTCACTCATTACATCCTTCTCACGTCTGGGCTCTCTCTGTTCACTATGATTCACGTTCATAAAGCCACTTGTAATAGGTTCGGTCCTTACAGTCACTTTATTCATGCCTCACAGTTTTGTCTTGACCCGCTTTGTTTTTCCTGCACTCATTTAATGTATGGCCCTTAATATTGCAAAATGAGCAATGCTTATTTTGATTTTTCTTTTTGAAGCAATTTTCTTCAACGTGACCAAGGCGATCACAAAATCCGCATTTTCTGTCATCTTTCCTTTTCTCTGGAATTTTACCACACACTCTTGCCTTATGACCGACCTTACCGCAAGTAAAGCACTTAGATATTTTACTTGAGTTGCCGTTATCATGTGACGTTTCTGGTTGGCTTGATTCGTTACAATCAATTGATGCTTTCATGCTTGCCAAGTATTTGAGCAAAGAATATGTATCGTGACAGCCAGCAGATAACGCTCCAACCTCAAGCAATTTTTCGCCAAGAGTCCCAATGATTGATTGAGCGATCACTTCATCACTCATATCACATGACATACCAATTCCCAGTTTATCGTAGTAAAATTTAATTGGGTCTTCATCTTTTGTCTTGACACGATTTACAAGTTCTCTTATCTGTGACAGCTTATTTTTTGTAAATGGGAACGCTCTGATCAATTTCTCCTTCCACTCAACCCAACTGATCTCATAGGAAGCTTGACGCTCATACCAGCCTTTAGCATACCCACTTAGCTTAGAGGTGCAATTGCAGATAAGGGTACGCTCATCCCAACCATGCATCTTGGCTACGCTTTCCAAGTTTCGGATCCAGTGCTCAATGGAAACGGAAGAGGTCTGTGGATCAAATTCTGGAATAAAATCATTACGTCCCACATAGCGAACTAGTAGCTGCCTAGATGTCGATGTCTCCGATGCTGTTCCACTGTGATAGTCATTTTTCTTTCGTAACTCCTTTATCAAACCCTCTAAAGCTTCAATCCGTCTTTCTTTTGTTTTTAAATTCTTTTTATATTTCTTACTTTTAGAATGTCTTTCTGCCTCACTCGAGCTCGAAGAAGACGAACTGTGAGATCTATTTCTTTTGCTGTGTCTTCCCATTTTATTAATTAAGTACTTAATGCACACGCTATTTCAAATCAGTTCCAGGTATTCTTTAACTTAAACTATAAATGCTTCATTGTACTAAAGTTAGGAATGTTAAACAATAACAATGAAACGATCTCACCGAGTCCGCTGTATGATAAGGGCCCGCAATGTAGATGACGCCAGCACGTGAACAAAGGGAGCTTATGTGAGCACCGCCGTACCAAAATGTCTTAGTTCTTTGTTCGTTCACATCACTGATTTAGGTAAAGTCACAATTATGCACTTTGAGTGTACTTAATTTATTTCTTTCCCCTCAAAATGTCCAAGCAAAGCTTATCACCTTCAGCATAAAGAAGTGTCCTTTCTCACCACATTACTTATAGTTCACAGTACTGGTAATACACTAATAGTTCACTTATTTTAGGTATAATATTGAGGTCCTTGTCACTATATTAGGCAATGGAAGATCCCGCTTCTGAATTCTGTTAGAGAGGCTTCAAATTAAAACACGGATTCTTGTAATAATATCACACGTATATTATATTGAGTGGAATTAACACAACACGTCACTCTCCCGCGCACTCCCGAATACAATACGCCTATCGATCGTCGTTGTGTCGATCGCTAGTGCTGCCCGCCCTCATATGTATAGGGTTGGGACAACCAGGGAATTATTGTTATCACTATATTGGGCGCCGGGGTGCGAAAATCAGCCTGCACTCCCTTGCCAACAAAAAAAATAACAAATAGTTTTCCATAAAAAAAAAACTTAGGTATACAGCGTGTAACGGAAAGGGGGTATCAACCCTGAAGGAGGTGAATGTGCTCATGAAACTCAACAACTTTCCCCAAAGAACATAGGTCGAAATATGAAAAAAAAATTTGACCCTCCCTTACAAAACTGACTACCAGCTGATTGATTTACTATGGGAGGGCCAAATTTTTTATTCATTTTAGTTTCGAAAACGATTTTTCACCTTCTGCTACTGTCACGGGAAGTGTGTATACAAATTTAGGAAACACCGATATTAAATTATCGGAATAAATATAATTTACTAGGTACGTCGAGTGGAGTTGTAGGTTTATTTATAAAAATAAAAATTCAAAATTTATAAAACCCCCGACACAACATAATAATAAAAATAGTATGAATATAAAAAGCCTAAAACAATTAAAAAAAAACTATTGAAAAAATAGCCACAAATAGAACAAAAAAGGTATAAACGTGAAACCCTATAAAAAGAAAAAAATAACCTTGAAATTATGACCCTACGTAAGGACGTATGAAATTTTTTGATTAAATGCTGTCCCGTCGTGTCGGGGTACCTACCGCTACTATTTTAAACTTTAACAAAACGTTACTAACTAACTACGTAACTTTTAACCATCTTGGATTTGAAATTTATCATAGTGTATAGTATTCTCCTAGTCAAGTCCTTTCATTTGATACCCATATTGAGGGAGCTATGAAAAAATACACACACACACACGTCAAACTTATAACACCCCGTCGTTTTTGCGTCGGGGGTTAAAAAGTAAAGGCAGCGCAATTATAGATCTTCCTCGTCAATATCCGTCATATGTTAACTTTTCTTGTAAGTTGAGACATTGTGGTTTTTTTTTGGTTACTCTCCATTGCTCTCTTCTATTATAAAAAAAAAAAAAATCTAATAAAATTGTATTGTGTTGTATAATATAATTGTTGTGTACTGTGCGGTCGCTTGCAGTCATTCGAATTGGTTCAGTTAATAATAATAATAATAAATTTATTGAACCAATGTTACAGTTATTACCTTAAAATTAACTTATCTTAATATCGGTCTGTAACCGTTAGCGATCATCTTTTGGATTTTTGCGGCGGTCCCCAAACTAGGTGGCGCCTGTATCTTGGGAACCAGAGTTGTGATACATAATAATCGTGTGATTTCTTTTCCTATGGTTTACATTATGTATATGGTTATACGAGTATCTGAGTAGTTAGAAGGATTTTCCATCTGAAACTTTACGGTTAAACAATTTAATAAAGGTATTAATTTTTAGTGGAATCATAATTAATGTATTGGAGCGTTACGCCGTTACATTACATCGTAGCCAAATTTTAATTAAAATGGAATAACTCTCTAAGCATTAGAAACATCTAATTTCATATGATGCTTTGAGTTCATAAAAGGTACAAACCACCATAATTGGGAACTTTCTAGGGTTTGTCATTAAAGAGCAAGAACAGATTTTAGAGTTTTTGAAAAAATATTTAATTTTCCATGGTGTGGGATGCAACATGTGTCGACACCCTTGCGCCATCCCATCTTCCTAGCACGGTGGGCTGTGCTGGAGCGGCTGCTGCTGGTGCAGAAAACCTCAAACGGCGAAAATATTCCAGCCTGATATAACTCCTGACTGAGCGAAACTGAGCGAAGATATAACTCCCAAGAGTTATATCTTCGAGCCGTTTGGGGTTGAAACACTAGGGCCATGGGGTCCGAGTGCCCACTTGGTTTTTCGAGATATCGCCAAGCGCTTAGTCGACTCTTCACGTGACCAGAGGGCTGGCCTGTTTCTTGGCCAAAGAATTAGCATCGCCATACAACGTGGCAATGCCGCCAGCCTTTTGGGCACTGTTCCTGTTGACAGCGATGCGGACGAATTTTTTGATGCCCTATAATTCTTTTGCTTGTTTTTTTTTTCTCATGTACATATGTATTATTATTTTAATTAATTCCAACCAAACGATTAATTTTGTATTAAATAAAATGTGATTTTCCAATAGTGTCGATTATAGACGAAATAAAATTGCACAAATTAAGACGTACAAATTTATTTTTTTTGGGCACAATTAGGCACAAACGTTATCTATCTAAGTAGATAGTTTGTATTAAGCTACGACCACCGGTTAAAAAACATGCCGCTGGGGCAACGACGTAACGTTACGTTGTTACATGAATCCTCGTGCCTTTGCAAAATACAGGCGCATTTTTCCTCTCATTGTTTGCCAGATTATCATATCCTTGGCTTCGTAAATCGTCTAATTCAATGTTCCATGATTTTAAGAAATTAACAAATAAGTTGCTAATCTTTGTCCAGTAGTATCAGTTACAGGCAAAAAACCTAATAGCTGCACATAATTAGCTAATTAGCATTTCACCACATGAATTAAATAACTTTTTTTCATTACACAATAAGTAGGTATGCCAAACGATACGTATGGTCACTTACCATGGCTGTCGCAATTTTAATGGTAGTGGTAGACTGAAACTTTTATTGTTTTTTTGTATTGGTAACTACGTAGACCTTCAAGCGGGCGGCGATATGTCAAAAGGCGGGCATCGCGTGTCAAAGGGCGCGCGCGCACTCACTTGTGGCCGCAAGCTCTCTTTGAATTTGCCGCATGTGTTTGTTGGAATATAAATTTAATTTCTGTAGTAATAAGATCTTAATTGGCTGGCACATTGTAAGTCGAATATGCCGAAAGCGAGGCGTACATATGTTTTGTAAACAATATTGGTGCCTGTATTTTTTTAGGTATAATGAGTATTTGTTAAGTAGTTTTTAAAACTGATTGTGATCACGCATGGTATGGGTAGGTATAAGGCGATCGGCTTGCGCCTCCTAAATCTCTGCGCCGGGGTGCTACGCACCCCTTGCACCCCCGGGTAAAGACGGCCCTGTGTCTTACAAACTGACATGTTTTGTTACAGTATGAGATAAGACCTTGTTCACGATACATGTCACAGCATGTGGTAGGCCGAAAATCGAAATAACACCAACACGTCCTGAATTCCGGCGTTTCCCAGCATGTCACTACACTACTATGTACACGTTTCCCGGCATGTCACTACACTACTATGTACACGTTTCCCGGCATGTCACTACACTACTATGTACACGTTTCCCGGCATGTCACTACACTACTATGTACACGTTTCCCGGCATGTCACTACACTACTATGTACACGTTTCCCGGCATGTCACTACACTACTATGTACACGTTTCCCGGCATGTCACTACACTACTATGTACACGTTTCCCGGCATGTCACTACACTACTATGTACACGTTTCCCGGCATGTCACTACACTACTATGTACACGTTTCCCGGCATGTCACTACACTACTATGTACACGTTTCCCGGCATGTCACTACACTACTATGTACACGTTTCCCGGCATGTCACTACACTACTATGTACACGTTTCCCGGCATGTCACTACACTACTATGTACACGTTTCCCGGCATGTAACTACACTACTATGTACACGTTTCCCGGCATGTCACTACACTACTATGTACACGTTTCCCGGCATGTCACTACACTACTATGTACACGTTTCCCGGCATGTCACTACACTACTATGTACACGTTTCCCGGCATGTCACTACACTACTATGTACACGTTTCCCAGCATGTCACTACACTACTATGTACACGTTTCCCGGCATGTCACTACACTACTATGTACACGTTTCCCGGCATGTCACTACACTACTATGTACACGTTTCCCGGCATGTCACTACACTACTATGTACACGTTTCCCGGCATGTCACTACACTACTATGTACACGTTTCCCGGCATGTCACTACACTACTATGTACAGGTCCCTAGCTCTAAATTGTGGGTAGCAGCAGCTGGTCAGTTCGCACAACGACCTGTCGACTGCCGACCACCAGCGCCCCGCTGGGAACAACAAGCTAGCGTCTTTGTTAACTTTCCAACCGAAGTTATAATATTTCATTTGGGACCTCTAACTTGTTATGTCCACACATTGCCATATTTTTTCTTCAGATAAAACCGGGATCCTCTTTTGTGGGTAGTTGTACTAACGAACAGTGAAAGTCTATTTCCTAGAGATTGTGTGTGTACTGTACAACCACAGCCACAGCCTAAATATTGAATGCCAGGACAACTGTCTACGGAACAAATTGGATAAAAGGTCTAGAGTGCAAGTTCCGAACTACATTTGTATGTATTATGTTGATAAACTTATGTGGTGTTGTTCTAGTAGGAATATACTCGCTTGTTTGACGTGTATTTTTGCCTTTTCAATAAATAATCTAATATTCGAGAATAAAATTCTAGTTTTTGTATTCGTTGTAAGATAACATAATGTAATAGTATAAAAGAGAAAAATATTCAATATGATTCTCGAATATGAATTCCTATATTTATTCATTCATACCTACAAATATTGGCTCGTCGGAAAAAATACACCGCTCGATATAGATTCCCAAAGTCACGGCGAACACTTTCTATTCACGACGGATGTTATTACTTTCCGTCCGATATTGTTTAAAAACAATATAATTTACTAGCACTTGATGCATAAATTATTGAAATCGACATGTTTGTTTGTACAGCCCGTGAAAACACATCCGAACACGTCATCGCGTCAATCTTGATAAAACTGAACTTTAAAATAATTTGAATCGATATCATCACGTTATTTTTGAATGTTATGAGAAAACAGAAAAGGAAAATATCTTGAAAGTTCAACGAGAATTTTGGATAATCAGATTAGATCGTTCTTTGACTCAAAATAATTGGAAATGAATGAATGAATGCAAAAATGGGAGGAATAAGTTAAGATGTCTCAAGTTCTCAGCCGGGTTTATTCGGACTTTGTTCTTCAGGTAATTTAACATTTGGCGCTGGTTTGTTTGTCTTGAGTTAATGGAATAACAAGAGATATGTACTGTTTTGTTTCATCCGGGAACTGATTAGGAAACGCGTTTTCCTTCTATAGATAAGTATAGGGATATATAGCAGCAGTTTCCCGCACGCTAAGTCACGAGTCTTACTAACCACAAAAGTAGGTCCAGAATTCACAACTAGACACCATCAGGACATTATTAGTTATTGACTGCAGTTGTCACTCTGCGAATGTTATTAATATCAATTATTTCTGCATTTAGACAACGGTGAAAAAAAAAATGTTAACTAAAAATTGTAGATTTATGTTTTTTATTTAGCTAAAGATAAAAAAGATATGAATCTACGATCGTTAAAATAAAAAATACAAGGCTAGTGGTCCCTATGCGGCTGAATCAGTAAAAATATAACCCCGAGTGAGTGTCTTCACAATAACCCGGCTATCGAACAAAGAATCTAAGGTCTTACACTTTTGCCTAACTTCTAGGTAGTTAGTTGACTATCAGACAAATCTACCCTTGGAAAGGCTCAGAACACGAAAAATCTAGGACAGAAATGGCCGAACTGACCCATATTTAAGTCTATAAATTTTATTAAGCGAAGATTAGGGTCTGACATTGACCCGACAATGTTTCACAAACATAATTCTAATTGCTCCGTAATTATGACGACATAAATTATATGATAAAATGGTTGGTCGGATGGATGGTTTGTGTAACAAAAAAAAAAATGTAAATTAAAAAGGGACGAGGATATCAATATTTTAAGTAATTATAATCTCCGTTGAAGGATTAGGTTCATATACAGCTAAGTAGGTATGATATGATATGCCCTGAGTGCATTGAACAATTTTCATATTTCACTATTTTTTTACCACTGCTGCACTTAAAACGATGAAGGAAAACATCGTGAAGAAACTGGCATGCCCTAGAAATTCCAAGACATGTGACATGTGACATGTGACCCGCACTGGGCCTGCGTGGTGGATTACGGCCCACTCTCTCTCACAAAAGAGGCTTGTGTCCCAGCAGTGGGAACGTTTATAGACTGATAATGCTGATGCACTATTTCTTATTCCTGTGTCACACAAGAAACGTAATTCAGAATTAGTATGTATTTATATTCCTATCGCTTAGCCAATACGCCTCTGAGGTACTCTTCTGTTTAAAATAGAGTTGATAAAAATTTAAAACGCTCGAAGTCAAATACACGTTTTAAATATATTATAATTGGAATTATGAATGCCTTGAGAGCAGCTGAGGATAATGTATATTCTTGTACGCCGATATGTATTTTTTGGCAAATATTTGTTCCATACAAATTACGTCGACAGTAGAGAGTGCCGTGCTACTGAACTCTGAACTTTACTCTATGTGTTGGTATGTCATTGACAAAGGGAATATAAAGTTTTATTGTTAAAAAAGTTGTATTTTTAGAAAGAGGTAAAAGATGTTTCGTCGTGCTCTATCTTTTTTATTTGTTTTATGCCGTTACACATTTCCAAATACCTACACCAACCGGGGAACAAATACTTGTAGATAATTTCGAAAAATCACTTGGGATGTCATGTTCTTGCCCAAGTTACAACTAAGGCCACGTTCACACCAGATGTTTAGTCAGCCGCTGACTGTGAGCTGTGAGCTTAACGCAATGTTTTTACATGCATTTTCCACTTTTCGTTCATGCCGAACTGACGATACGCTATTATGACTACATGTCCACACTAGGGCTCATAGTAAGCCGGCTCACAATCGGCGGCTGACTATATATCTGGTGTGACGTGGCCTAAGAGTTATGTTCACTCACTTACACCTATAAGACGCACTTAGGACAGGTTAAGTTCCAATTACCGTCGAAATGGCTCATCTAAGTACACGACATTATTTCAACTAAATGTCACGTAAGATTTTCGTGACTATTTTAAAGTTAAGATGTTGAAATGAAGATTTTTTTATTATACAAGGTCAAACAAAGTTCTTACAAAAAATAAACAACATTTCATAACTTCTTCAAAAATTCTGTACTGAAAATAATAGTTACAAATTGGAGACGATGGCATTGACCCAAATACACAGTATATGTACAATTCGAAATGTAATTACAGCTTAATTTCGACCAGTACAATAATTAGAACCGCATGTATTTCAACACTTGGGCCACGCATGAAAGCTGTTCGTAACGGCAACTCCAGTCTGTCGTAGGCCCGCGCGCCGCCCGCCCGTGCTACGCCGCTACGAAGCTACGCCGTAGAGGCGCGTGTTTACACTTTGTGTAGCAAACTTCTCAAGTTTTCTTGAAGAAGGGTAAGTTATATTCTTTGATTGAAAAGTAAAATATTGATTAATAATTAATCTTATTCATTAATAATTAAGTGTTTATGTTTCCTTTTGGTAATAATTATTTTTTAATTAAGATTAGTACTTAATCTTCATTTCATTCGTTTTGTTCATAAATACTCGTTTGGTAGGCATTATCCGTGAATTGTAAATAGAATGTTTGTTGAGATTTCACGGTAATAAGTCGGAATATTACCGCGAAATTATTTGATAGCCTAATCACGACACCGATTTTAATGAACACTCTATGAAAATCAGCTATTATAATGTAACATGTTCATTGTTCACATAATCTCACGGAATTTCGATGAATATTGACCAATACTTGCCTCTATATTTAATTGAGTGGAGTAAAATGCATAGTAACAGCCCCACTTCCAATCCGATTGCGTTCAGTTTTGTTCGCAGTTATTTCGTTATCTTAAAATAAGTAGAATTTAACTTGTTTAACTTTTGTTAGGTAGTTTTAGTTTTAATTTGTGCTTTTTGAATTGTATCGTTTTATAGTTTTCTGGTACATATCATATGGCGTTTTCCTCCTTCTTTCACGATCGGCATATTGGATGGTTGAGGTGCTAGAGGATGCTACTACGAGTAGCATTATAGCAATCCTCTTTATGTTAACCTCTTTGACGGATGAGTGGGAAGTCTATGGTTTTCCGAGAACCAAATAATATGCGTGCAGCAAAAATGACACTGATGTACGTAGTTGTTGAATAATAGCAGTTTTTACTACTTATAATAAATAACCTATATATCATTTAGTATTCTGTTCACCACAGTAGTTCAATCGAACCTAACGAAGCTTTCCCGGCGAGGCGCGTCCAACTGTCTGTCGCGTCACGCACCGCAAAAACGTGTACATTTTAATACCATGTTATTACGTCGCCGGGTTACTGACCTACATGTACAGCAGCCATTAATTAAGGTACGAGTATTCATATAAGTTGAATAGGACATGTAAAACTTAATAAAGAAACGATATAAGAGCCGTTAGGGAAGGGAGTGGATCACTGTTTGGGAGTAATCGTATAAAACTAAGTCACTCGTTTGCCATCTTTTAGTAACCATTTAATTGTACGAAAGTGCCATATATGTTTTGATTTAGCGGACTGAACTGTATGTTTCGCTAATTAGATTGATTGATAGTTTGTTCTTTTAAAGTTATTCTTAAAATCATTGACTTAATGGTGGATGAAAACTTGATGATTTAAAATATCTAACCTGTTATCTAGCGTGACGACGAATGTTCCTTCTTATTCTTTGTGGACAAGGGGGTCCAGCAGTGGGACAGCTACAAGCTACTGTAGCGACACTTACTTTAATACCTTTTATCGCTCGAAACGCTGGCAGCTCGATCTATCCCTGTCGAGCTGAAAGTTTATTCCCAGCGCGACAAACCATTACCTGTCGCCGTGGTCGGGGCAATAAACCCATTGCTTTTTATCATAGATATATGGGCTCTATGTCTGACACTCTGTGAGTTGTGGATGACTAACATGCAGACTGCTGCTCATACGTGTGTGTGGTGTCGGGTATTATTCCTAGGGGCTGATTCCAATATGTTGCTGGTCTTTATTGTCTCTTACTGGCACATCTATGAAAAATTGACATGCAATTTAATCCCTCACATGATGACTTGGTTGGCGGAAAGCATGGAAATTTACTGGATGCGAGAACCACAGGACCGGTCTACGTATTATCTACTATCTATAGATAATTGTAGACACTTAACACTTTCCCAGACTTAACAGATTCCCTTTAGGGAACCGTCTCTGAGCTATGAGTAATTGATGAAAACTATCATCAACTTGATACTTTAGTTACCAATATCAGTGCTTGTAACTTATACCTCACACGTAACCCCAGGCCAGCACTGAAACCACAGAGCATGTAATATGTGAGAGGTTCCTTTGTAACGTCTGACGGGTGCGAAGTCAAAGTCAAAGTCAAATCATTTATTTCAATTAGGCACATAAAAGGCACTTTTGAACGTCAAAATTTAAATTAAAATAAAATTGATTCTCGTGTCGAGCTTCGAGGTAGCTCGGCGTCAAAGTGTAGTGAATGAAGTAACTTTGGGTAGTCATTACTTGACTCAGTTCAGTGAAGATGGCAGAGAATTGTAATTAACTTCTGAGTTCTACATTTAAACTGAGATTGTCTAAACTATTATTTTATTTATTCTCACGTCATCATTCAGCTGAAAGACGTCCACTTCTGGAAATACGCCTCCCCCAAGCATCGCTATCTCAAACGGTTCTGCGCTTCCTATCTGAGCGGCTACCTATGTGACGTCAATAACTCAGTTACTTTACTGGGTAACACGACACTCCTTGGTAAAGATTAGTTATCAGACTTTCGGGTTTCTGACAACCCGTTACGACTGTCAAAGATGCAAGAATGACAGCTGGCACCAACGGCTTCACATGCTTTCCGAGGCATGGAAGGGAAAGATGGTCACCCATCTGCAGACCGACCGCGCCAAGCATACCTTAACCCGTTCGATCGACCCGTGCGGTTGTTATTATTTTGCCACGAGCTTCTCAGCCTCAGAAAATATATGATAGGAAAAATAGAAAGTTCAAAGGCCTTTGAATATCCAAAACTCTCAACAAAAGCATTAGGCACCAGTCGTTGGTGAATCACAACAATGTTATTTAAAAACTAAACCAAAACAAATGCTCTGGAAAACTATCTCATGATACAATCTCACCAAACGTACGTTACGACGCCATAACACTAGCACCGCAAATAAAAACGTTATGATCGGTATATAACGTTCGTTTGTATCAACTCGTAAATGTAATGCCTTGTCTGCACTGATGTACGGATGTGTGGTGTCATTCATGAAGGTCATGACTACAGGACCAAGAGATATTCGGTCGTGAATACAAGGCTTTATCCCATCAGAGATGACGCGACTATACGTGAGGATCTAACGCACTTTTATTCAATAACTAGACACTATACACACATACATGCATGATAGCATATAAACTAAGAACAGCCCTACAGCTCCTTGTTGCTGGGAGAAAATCAACAGGAGTGGTTGTGAAAATGAAATACTAAGTCGACATTTCAATACCAAAATAGAGTAGGGAACTCTTATGTGATTTAAACCCTAACCTTTTAAAACAGGCCTGAGGGTGAAATTTAACAACTACGGGTTTGTGCCTAATTTTGGTGGAAATTGTTTGTAGATTTTATTTTATAATATGATAAGCAGAAAACCTTTTTTCTGTTACATAAAATATACCTAATAGGAATTAAATGGATTACATTAGTTTTTGATATACGGGTTTATCATAAATGTTTACAACTAGAGTTTTTCTTGAAGGAATTTATTAGAAATATTATAGGTATTACCATGAAAAACTCTCACAATACTTTGTCCAGTAACTATAAATAAAAAATAAAAATAAAAAACATTTATTTCAGACAAAAAAGTCCATAGTTAAGGCCAGGTTGTTAGTAACAAGACTATGTCAAAGATAATTTACCGTCGTTGTTTTATGTAATTTCTGTAAGTACAGTCAAAGGTCATTAATTGATTACCAGCTTAAGGACTGTATTGCTGTGAACGCGCGGTAACGTCCGTACCTACGTCTGTGTGTAGTGATGTATCAACACAGAACGCACATCTCAGAATTCGCACACTGGCTGGCGTCGAACGAAACAAAAAACATACCGTCGCTTTTGCACATAGGCTACGTAATTACGCATGACTTTGGTTGGTTCATACCATTGCTAAAATTGAAGTCATTTCATCAAGTACGGATAGCTGGTAGTCTTACGTATTAGATTGTCGAACGCATAGGTCTGGGTTCCAATCTCGAGATGGGACTTTGGGACTTTTAATTTTTCTTTTCCAACAATAATCTTTATCGGTTTTTTTTTATTATTCGATAGATTAATAAACGATAATA
Source organism: Apamea sordens (assembly GCA_945859715.1). Lineage (NCBI taxonomy): Eukaryota > Metazoa > Arthropoda > Insecta > Lepidoptera > Noctuidae > Apamea > Apamea sordens. Next base: position 22,829,247 of record OX243987.1, on the reverse strand, counting down.
ATAAGTTATTATATTGTTATTATTATATTGTTATTGTAATATGGGGTTAAAAATAAAAATGTTTTATAAGTAATTTCAAATTGTTTATTCGTTATAATTTTATAAACTAGAAATAAATATAAACGTCTAGTTAAAACAGTTTATTTTCTCATAAAGAACAATTTATTGAAGTTAAGCAGGTAATAGCGGTTCACCGTAATTATGCGTTTTGTAAATTTAATATGAACAAAAGATTCAATTTAATATAATAATATTGTCCTTTAATTACCACTGTGTGGGTAGATTTGCTGGTTGTAGTTTGTTAGAGTACTTTAACAAACTACAACTAGCTAATCTACCCACGTAAATAAAAAAAGTGCGGACTCCTTGTCACAATACAATTAAATTACTCAGTAGTAGTAGCCTACCTAAGTTGCCTATCTCAAATGTCAAAGTTAACAAATCGTATTTATTAGGACTTATTGCGGTTATAGCTTAAGTATTCATTTTCATTATGAAAAGAAGATTGAAGCTAAAACTCAAATTAATCCTTATTACGGATATCACAATATAATTTTAGTATTGCTATAATCAACTTATAATTTAATATTTCGTATAACCCCCATTATTAGCAATGCAATCAAATAAACGCTGGCGCATCGACCCTACAATATTACTACACATGTCTGTTCCTCTTATATTTTCCCAGATTTCTAGGCAATGCAGCTTCAATTGCTCATCAGTCCTCTCATTCCTTGCGTCCCATCGCTGTGTGATTAAACCCCATAGATTTTCTATGGGGTCGAGGTCAGGAGGTCGTGCCGGCCATGGAATTACTTTTCTAAAATAAAAAAAAGGAGTACTGTTAGGCTACAAAGCAAAATACTAATATTACCTACGATTTAGAAACAAAATTATAATGACAAGAGATGTTACATAGATTTATAGAATTAATATAGTTATATTAATCCATCATTCAATAATCTAGGTAAATAAATTTACTTCGGAATTATATTTTCTTCTTAGACTTTATAAAACGGTTTAAAAAAAATAAGGATCAGCAGTTCTACTTTAATAAGATAAATTGTTTAATAAAATAATTTAATCATTACACTTACACTCAGTCCGGTTTCATCAGATATTTGTGTTATATTAAGTCCAATTTTACGCAGCGCAATAATATTCGCTTTAATTTCAATGTTCAAATTTGCTTGCATTTTAAAAGGAACTACAACACCGCTAATATATAGATATAGAACACACGTCGCTAACCCACAATGAACAACGTTCTATTTAGTCGCGGTTGAATGACTCTTTAAGTTAACTGCATCCATCTACCTTATAATTTATTTATTTTGATATCTGTGGGTATAATCCTAAAATTTTACGAATAAGTGAACTGTAGTCAATACCGTGATTAAGTATTCAAAGTAATTGCAAACGAATGCGAGAATGTGTGTGTTGAGTGTGTGAATAGAGTGTGTGTGTGTATACTATAAAGTATAGGAATTACTCATTAGAAGAAGGTCGTAAGTTAAACAGAAGTGTCAATCTATTGCTTCGTGAAACTGGCGCGCCGCTTTGGACCGCTACTGTACCTAATACATTGAGTTCGTGACACCTCGTAAATATTCTGTCGTGTGCGACTGCATGTCATGGTGTCCATACTGTCCGTAGAATATTATGATATCATGCGCTCTCAGTGTTGGCATTGAAGGTCAGTATCAATGTCACATGAGGTAGCATTGTGCTGCATTTGTTGATAATAAAGGGTATTATGCACATATTGATGGTGACAGATTTGAGGGCTTAAGGCAGAAATTCGCAAGCGACAGCCAGCGGTGAAACCTAACCAAATGGCTGACCGCAGCGACACTATTGGTTTCTATGTTTCTGTGAAAATTCTTTAAATCAAGTTCCACCTGCTGATGCGGTCGGGCGGCGACTGCAGACCAAACATACATAACTGGATGAACTAGCTAGGCCTTTCACATACTCCCTTAGTGGCCCTATTAGGATACTTTCGGGTACAAAAAGGTCTAATCTCCGCCTGCTTATGTCTGGTAATAACCTATGTAGCAATGTTGTTAACAATTCCCAGTTTCTGTTAGTGGGTATAACATAAAAATAGACAGCGGATTATGTAATGTGGGACTTCAATCTCATAATTTCTTTCTGATATTTCCTTGTAACCACTTCCGTATCTAAATGACTGGAGCTTGCTCATTTTTTGGTGCTAGTTAAACAACTCATTGATTGTTATTATTTATGGAACAACTTCTTCGAAGGGGCGATGTCAACAGATCAATCACATATATTTTATTATCATCTTTATCGTAAAATTGATTGAGTAGTATAATTTGCTGCCAGCAAAAAAGCTTGAAAAAGAAATAATTTTGTCGTATTATGATTTGACGATTAACTCAAACAGAGTTGATTATTGCAGTTATGGGGGTTATAGTCCTTATCCATCAATCAAGTAAGTTCATTTGTTAGAGGGGAGTCCCATGGCATGTTGGTGACGTCACAGTTCGCGGTCAGCATCCAAGGTCCTGTCACCACTACGTCACACGTCCGCGCTCTCTGATGAAGGTCTCGTCTCGTTATGTAGACATGGGTCCTTGGAAATGTAAATGATTCTTATGATACGTTGGTTTGTTTATTTTTCTAGCTACGAGTAAATCGGTTGTTTGTGGTGTCAGACAACATCATATTCAAATATCCTTCCGAAATATTTTTATGAACTTAGTGTTCGTGGTTTAAAAACATTGTTGAATATGTTTATAGCGTAAAATCAAACCTATCGAGAATGTCAGATGTTATTGTCTGTGGTAACATAAAATAATTCAGACTACTGTTATTTTTTTTTACACTGGTACTCCATACGGCAATTACACCAATGGAGCAAAAAATCACTTCATATGATGCTTTCCATCCATCCTAACCGCGGTGGACATCGAACGAATCGCGATGGATCAGCCACGCTCACGCAGCGTGCAAGTGCAGCATTTCTCCATAGCCCCATCATTCCTTCCATATTGCGCAAAATTATTGCGAATTTTGAAATTCAATGATTTTTCAAAGTAAATACATTAAAATTGAAAAACATGGATTTATGATGTATCCGGTTGTCTATTTTAGCCTGGCCATGCAAGTTATCCCTTGTGAGAATAAATATCTCGCTAGCTAACGATCGCTTTATTCAAAATCAAAAGTAATTTATTCAAATTAGGCTGAGAATCACTTTTCGAACGTCAAAATTACAAAAGACAGTCCCCACTTCCCACTTCCTAGTGTTATCGCTGGGAAGAAGAAGTGGTGCAACAAACTCCCCAGCAGTACAGCTGTCTGTTCAGTTAGAAAATACTTGATACTTGATTGTATGCAATACTAGGTGTTAAGTAATTAACATTATAAGACACAGAACATCATATTAAATTATTTGCCATATGTCAGCTAGCCACGCCAATATACTAACAAATATAATAAAAACTATACGTACTTAAGCTAAAAAATACGAAAATATAAAAATACGGTATACGTAAAGGTATACCGTGATGAATAGTGATGATCTAGATAACGTTGACCGTAGTTAATACCTAAATGGCATGCGTCACGAATTGCGCGCTGTAAGTATTGTGTCAGCGGCCATATAAGGTCATTCATGTTGTGATCTCTTCGGGCATCCATTTAATAAGTAGGTACTGGCGACCCGCCTCTGCTTAGCACGGTTTTTACGATTTGGAAAAATATGAAGATTCCTCTATTATATGTAAGTTTAAAATTATTGTTTTATATAGTAAATGCTCTTAATGATGCTGAAAATGAGACCAGACATTGTGAAATTTACAAGGTCTAAGTGGCCATACAAACAGAAACGAAAAGCGAATTCGTTTTTAATATTATATAACAGAGATTTTTGATAGGCTTGTCCTATTTTCTGTTCTGTCGGAATAAAGAATATAAAAGTGCCGTTCATAAAGTACAATTTATAATTCTCCTTTTATATAGTTATATAAAAGGAGAATATAGTTCCAATTGCTGATTGCGATGAAATGACCGATTACATTACCATTTTTGTTCAATTCGTTGTTTTTCCGGTACAATGAAGAGTATTCTATTTATCTATATAAAAGTAGCTGTCCGTCCCCAAGTCACACATAATCCGTCTTCTAATTGCCTGCGATGTGCGTGGGAGTCGGGGGAGTCGGGGGAGTAGAACAAATAAACATGTAAACAAACTCACTGCTCCATTTACATACATTCGCATGGATAGGGATTGAGGCTTCCTTAACATTTGGGTTTATTACTTCTGTGACGACTGTGTGTCGTCAACTGTTACTGGGCAATATTTACATGCGCTTTGACCTATCTCGGGATCGAATTCTAAACCAGTAATCAACAGACGTTTGCATGCGTTTGCAACCGGTTAAGCTTTGTCATCTCAAACTATACATAAACTATTAAGCGTTACAGCTTTTGCTCGCGAGTTCGTCCGCTTACAGACTTTAATTCCCTATTGACTCGTTTAGTGGTGGAGTTTCTAACAATCCTTCTTCATGCACATTCACTATGGGGTCGACTTCTTTATGCACCAGCCACGAATCTGTTTTATGTAAATAGATGGATTCTATTTGTAATCGCACCGCATTGTCTGCCAGTCTGTGAGTCAGTCACGAAACGATTGATATAAATAGACTTGCAGCAGCGGCGCAGTTCACGCTACTCTACTACCGCACAAGGTCAGTGCCAATGGATCGCGTGCTGGTTCAGATGCGACACCCCGTGTCAGCCCATGTGGGTAATTTGAGAAGATTTATGGCGTTCTTCGCAGTTATCATAACATAGGGTAATGTGTCCTCTACTGATTGACTCGATGGTCTAGTGGTCGCCAGCGCTACTGCTGAGCATGACGTCCTGGGTTCGATGTCCAGGACTTAAAAATAATGATATACGTACACCTCTGTCTAACTCTATATACGGGGGAAACAGACGTGATGTTACATTGCCACGACAACTGTGCTGATCACCATCCTCACAAATGTTTTATTCAAGTCGACAGACCTGCTAGCTATCGTTGCTGCTATCGTAATAATAGCCCACATCAGTATAAACTGGGATACATCGATGTAAATTCATCATCATTCACAGCCTTTCGTCCCATAAAACCGCCCCCCGATTAGGTCATTCTTCCCTGTTCTCTGCCAATCAGGCCATCCCGACAATCCTAACTATGTCGTCGATACATCTTGCCATCGTCTTTCCTTTTTCGTTGTTATTGCGGCTTGTTAAACCATATTGAATATAATTTAATAAGTGGACGCAAAATTATAAGCATTATTCTTTGTATCACAAAAAGCGTTAATATAAAGGGTTAGTACCTATATAATACATGTTATATACAACAGTACCCTCGTTTCTCCACATTATACATAGTATCGCGCTCACTAACGAGCTGCAATTGTGTTGGCTGCACAAACATGTTTGTTCCTCCGGTGACGAACGTGTGTAAGTGATGAAATCATCAGTCCAACATAATTCAGTAAGAGCACTACAATTTGCCTCTATGACGGTCGTAGTAGTAGTCATTGAGAGGCTCGTGTGTGGCGGTGGAAGTTTTCAGGCATTGTAACTATATCTTCAGTATGCCATTAGTATTATGATAGCATATTTGTGGTATTCTCGTTTAGTGTTTATGATTGGTATTAACTTGTTACATTACTAGGTTTCTAATACAAAACATGATTGCAGTATTGTAATAAAACTGCTCCCGACAAGAATGAATACACTTTACGCGTTTTATTTATACAAGCTTCAAGCGTTTTCGTATTGTTAAAATTCGTAAAATCAGAAAACAGAACACGTTCTGGTCGACATTTTGTAAAAAAAATCGTATGAAATCGAGTTATATATCTGACGCAAATAACCAAAAGCCTGTAGAAGGTTTCATGAAATATCGGGTCGCGCCGTAACATTGTAAAATGGGGAGTTTTTGGGTTGGCACGCAATGCATGGCTGGACGCTGTGCATGGAGGGGTACAGTCTGCGGAAGTGACCATTTACGAGCGTAGTTGAATATAAATCTTCCTTCAAGCCATATCAATAATTGCCAATAGGTAACATAGTTTTAATTATTATAATCGCAATGTTTGGCAGATGAAGAAATGTGTATCGTATGGAGTTGAACTCGCAACACTTTACTGTTCATACCATTAACGTAATTCCTTAGCTTTCTCTAACTTCTAGATTTACTATTTTCGGTTAGCACACGACTCGTTCAAAATACAATTATGTCGCTTCCACGTTTCTCACTCCTTGGAACTCTGTGTGACTACAATTTAATTGGAAGCGGCTGCACAGCGCGGTGTGCGCTCACTTAGTCCCGCCCGCTCCCGAGTCCCGACATGCGGTACTCCTGGTACAGCAGCGTGCTGTTAACTGTTATGAGATTGCACCGCCGCCGCCGCCAGTCGCGACAATTACTTTGTACCAAACTTTGTCTTTTGTTCTCTTTTGGAAACTGGATTTTAAGTGATATTATGGCGAGATAAGTTGGGAAGTTTTGAACATTCTGGGGCTAATTGGAATCCTAAGTACCTATGTTAAGATAGTACAATGTTTTGCCGCGGTTATTCTTGTTCAGCTCAACGACAACGGCTACTTGATGAGCTAGAAGTTATAACTATATGGTAAAGGTCTTTAACCAGAGGGGCAATTCTCGTAATTTTCAGAACGTTTGATCTCAGTCGCAATCTGTCATAAATTACCTCTACTTTCCCTACATTTTTGACAAGTTTTTGACATTGATTGTTGCTGAGATGAGATTGTGAGTAGATTCTTATTACGGGCATTGACCTTCTGGTCTTCAGGCCATCAGCAAATAAAAAAAAACCATCCAAGTGCGTGTTGGTCCACACACGATGAAATGTTCCGTTTAGTTCAGTTCGGATGAATTTAGCCCAAAAACAAACTTAACATTGTAGTTGAAAAACATATTCTCCGATACATCGATTTGCCGTTGGAGTTGGAACATTTGCAGTTGGTAAGTTTGAAATCGCAAAGAAAGTTTTTAAATGTGATAAAAAATTACAAATTAACGATTTTGGGACTTTTTCCTTTACTTGTGCTGGGAGACCTTACTTCTTGCCAAACATGATTCTAGGTCAACGGTAAGTACCCCATATAGGTTTTGATTTATTTGCGAGTTTAAAAATATGTCACATAAATGGCCGTATTTTTTAATGCGTTCACTTAGAAGCATGATTTTTTTAGAGCTCCAAGGGACCAGTATTTGATATTAATTTCAACTTGATACCTTCACGGTGTTCCTGAGAAAAAGGGTCTTGACAGACTGACAGGCAGACACGCGGAAAACGAGGTGATCCTATAAGGGTTACGTTTTTTCCTTTTGAGACACGAGGCACCTTAAAAATAGCTATATCCAACAGTATAAACACTGAAGCAGTGAAATCTGCTCAAAATATTCATAAAAGAGATTTAAAGCCTCTCGGTCAACTTGAGCTAGTTGAATTAAAATCACAATCAACCTAAAAATGCAACGAGAAAAGTTGTACCGGAGACCATAAATAAGTTGTTTCACTCTGGAGCGAATCTCAGCAGTTTGCGGGTGGTCGTGAACAGTAATGGATGTGGCCAACTTTGCCAATATCTTCAGTCCGGCCGACACTTCGCGCTGACGTAACTCTTGTCTCAAGGCTTAATTACTCGTCTCGAGTACAGTCGCCGAACTAAAAAGTTAAGCACTTTTCGTCAATCAATGCAAATTATAATGTTTATCGCTCCAAAGTGAAAGTTGAAGCATGATAGTGATACTGCTGTAAATCAGATTGATGCTTTCAACTAAGTTAATCATTGAGATGATCATACCTACTTATATTAAACTACAATTTAGTTTTCCGCGTCGCTCGCATAGTCATCTTTTCTACGTCTTATTCTCATTAAATAATGTCAGCAATTTTTCAATTTGCCTGAGTTTTGAGATGATGTATAAAGAGAGATAATATTTCTCAGAAAATCTAGTCGTTTTATGCTGCGTGAATCAGGTTATGGTGGCGGGAAGCGAGTCATCTGAATATTTCAGTGAAAACTTCGAGGAAGCGCGCAGAGCGACGGGTAATGAATTATTTAACTGTTGTAATGTATTTGTTACAGTACTCAGTTCCATTGTTCATGTTCTATGATCCCCAGTGTTGCTACTGTAATATATTTGAGAGATTTGTAAGCTTCGTGAGAGATTTAAAAGCTATTTGTAGAGGTTGCGGATGCCAATCATCAAGTAATCAGGGTCGGTAACCTGTAAAGTAAAGTAAAGTTTGTAAAGGGTGCTTTCTCTCACAAAATCAACTATTTTTATCCTTTTTGTATACCACGGCAGGCGTCGCGCGTCGTTTGGTACAATTTTGGCAATAAAAAAAGTTGTTCAATAAAACTCTTTCGTATTCAGTAAACAGTCGGAAACATCGACGCTGTGTGCTTTCCTGTGACGCAAATCTCGTCCCCGACGTCCGCCTGTCGATTCCTTGATGAACAGGTAAAGAACTACTTTACGTTTGTTGGACGTAGCCGTGGGTACTTGATTATGGACTAGGTCCCTTTTGGTTCTGATCGGGTGTATTAAGTACTCTGGCCAAGCTTTCCCACTATGAGAAAATTCCTTCACGGTTTTTACTACAGCGATCTTTCAGTAATCCGAGATTAACACCTACGGCCTTATATAAATTTAGATGAATTTATAAAGAGCACTCTTTAGAGTTCTCGAGCAACAAAATAGTACCTACAGTACCTACGACTGTCATCAAGAGAGTATGGATGCCTCTCTCCTTGTTAACACTGAACATTTTATTTACAGCGAATTTTATATTTATTCATTCTTATTCAGTTTCCAAGGAGCGCCAATTAATTACTTTCCAGGCAAGTCTATTCATTAAATCTATTGGCTATCTGCTCGTAATTAAGAGTTTGACTCTTCAAACAATTTTAACGAGTACCAAATGATTTTTAAACATTGTTTAGACGCTATGAAGTTATTCGGAAGCAATCAGAGTGATTGGCTTGACTGCTGTCGTTGGATAAGTTTGTTATGATTGATATTGATTGGCCGGTCGCTGACTTTCGGATTGATTGAAGAGGAGGCTGATTTATTTTTTGGGTCAGGTTAATTATGTTCACGTTCATGTTCGCAATTTCAAGGGCAATATAAATGATCAAAGGGATAAAAACAGCAATAAAACTCACCACGCTTGGTAGAAGGGTGTGATAGAAAACTTTCGTCAGTAAAAGCCTAAAAAAATTGATACCAAAGAGAAAATATAGGTAATTTAAGCTACCTAATTAATTTTTGTTGTTATGAGCAGAGATAATTAGGATGCTTTCGAAGTTATCACCTTCGCCCTTATCACACACCTGTGGGCGGACACCCGGCTTGTATTTTCAGAAAACCACACGACCTAATTCTATTCGTGTGGTTTTCTGGAAATAAAAGTCGGGTGTCAGTTGTGTATGTACCTAAAATTATTTTCAATAGGTATCATAAATAATAAATTAAGGTTTATTTGGTTAATGTAATTGGTATATGCCGTTCGGGGATAAATGAAATAATGTCCAGTACAATAAAATCATAGAGTGCCTATTCTCTTTTGTTTCTCCACTTCTGTACAGTATAAAAGTCGTGAACCTCGTAGGTGTGGTAAGTAAGTCGATACTCGTCTGATCCGTCGCCGGAGCGGCTTGCTTCAAGTTGGTGCTCCACGAGACTTGACCTTCACCGCGGACCAGCACGTAGTTATAGTACTAGTTTCAGCTATGTACGAGGTGTGAAGTGGGTGGGCTTTTGGATTATCTGTAGAAGTGAAAAGGTATTAGCGAACGCTTGTAGAGGACCTCAGATCAGAGGGACTTACAATTAAGGTAAATTGTACCACGTGACTTTTAGTGAGTTCTTATTATCTTCAATGTCACATTAAGATTCCTAGTAGGTTAGGCGCGTAGGTTCCTAATAGGTTAGAGTTTCTTGCCCGTTCTTCTCCAAAGAGATCTACGTTTTGGAATGGGCCACTAGCTTCACTTTCTGACTAATTGACCGACTATTTAAAATGTTGACAATTCAAAAGTGCCTGAAATGGTTTAATTGAAATAAATGATTTGAGTTTGAGTTAAGTACTAGGAAAAGTAATTTGATGGTCAATGTTTCAATCAAATCAATAGAAATGAATACCAACGTTTTACATACGTTAGTAGGTAAGTTTTCATCCACAGAAGTTAGTTTCGATTCGGGCACGACAAGTTATAGTCTGTCAAATCGTAACCAGCCCGTAAACCTTCACTGAAAATGCATGGTGAAGCAAAAGTAGCTTACCTAAGAGTCCTCTAGGGCAGGTCCTTGATAAATACTCTTTGAAAACTTACCTGGACTTCACGTCTAGGAGATTTCAATACAAATAAAATGAAAAGTAGAATCTTTAAACTGAGGCAAACAATACCTAACTCAGGTACTTGAGTAACCAAAACTTTACTTGTAGAATGCTTAGTTCCTCATAGTAGATGCTAGACTCACATTTGTATGCATTAGGGGAGCGCCGCCGTTTGCACGGACTGCGGGGCACGGGCTGCGGGGCACGGGCTGCGGGGCACGTCGGCAGGGGGGGAGGTACCGAAGGAACTCTTTCATTAATGTAGTGTTTTTGTATAATGTCGGTATGGTAATTTAATTTGCGTTTGTAGTTTATTTTTCTTGTTTTTAGATGGAGTATTCCGGAGGGAGCTTGTAATGAATTTCATGAATTTATGTCCCTAAAATGAATTATGACTGAGTGTAAATATTATTTTTTCACACCACCTGCTCGAAAATGTCAAATTATATGTCAAGCAACCTTAACCTAAAGTGAGTCATTAGTGGCCGGGGGCTCAGCCGGTCAATAATGTTGTACTGGATTTCATTATGACCCGCTGGTCAATAATGTGATTTGAATTTGGAATCTCACATGCTCAGCTAAATTGGCAGTATAGTACTAACAAACACCCTTTGGTGCCAGAAAGAGGAAAGCTATTCTCGATACGCTTTTTTTTTTTTTTCGATACCCTTACTACGCTTGGATGATATTCTCGATTTCCTACAAAATCATAACGACTGCTTCTTCATATCCTTGCCATGTTTTCGAAGACATAATATTGTAAGAATAATAAGATAACTACGTACCATTTTTTAAAAGGAATGGAATAACATTAAATATGTTATTCTTACTGTTTGTTTATTTAATAAATACTTTGTTTTTCGTACTATGGCTATTATTTTCTCACAGTAGGTGTAAAAAGTAGAGTATCCTCCTCTGGGCTAAAGGTGTCTTTGCCTTGGGCTAGCTTGAATCCCTCGCTGCATTCAGGATTCTTGTATTAACTCCCTCGCTTCGCTCGTGAGTTACATCCCGAATCCTTCATTGCGCTCGAGATTCAATATGACGCCCGTGACATAAGACACAACTTTAGCCCCTCGGTGCATAATCTACTATTAAAAGGTACTATTAGAATACTTATATTTATTAAGGTACACCAACAGCTTCTTTCTATGTATAATATATCTTAAGTCTCGGTCTTATACAGTCGCCTGTTATAGGTTTACCAGTAATCTCAGAAATAAGGAATCACACATCACAATAACAAATCTAAAGGCTAGAACTTAAAAATTATGGCAAAATACTTCTTAAACTTAAGATTAGTAAAATAAAATAAATATATAATTTGTATAACAGCGCTCTTGGAGACTGTCCCATTTCTCAATTCGTGTTTCGAAAGCAATGCTAAAACGCAAAAAAGAAAATCACGCCAATGAAATCAATTAGAACAAAAGTTTAATTTAGTTACAGAATATTAGATTCAGCGAATAATTTGGCAATCTTCGTCATTCCGGTGAACAATTGCGTTTCAATAAAAAAAAAAAAAAATACCACAGTGAAGCCTGAAAGCTCGTGGGACAATATTGATGTAGTGGCGACTGTGTGGCCCTCATCAGTGTCAGGAGAGCAATCCCGCTCAAAATACGTCCTTGACCCAAAAACAAAGGTATCAGGAACTTTATCGCTTGATTCTTTTCGTCTTTATCACTATTATACAAAGTATATTAATAGTTTATCTGGTTTTTATATTATATATTTTATTATTGCAGCCTGTTTTTGTCATAAAATACTGTGCTTTTAAACTTTTTGATCGGTTTATAAGTCCCATTAAAGAGAGCGAGGTTGTTCGTCAATTTTTTTTTGTCAGTTTGTTGCCATGCCAAGCACGTATTCCACAGTAGCTAGTTATAGTACTAAATTAATTAACACTAAAATAATTAACATGAATAATGGTAACATTATGAATGTATTAAACTGTAATATGATACAATATGAGGAGAATGGCGTGTTTAATTGCATATCAGATTCAGCCCACGTCTCGCAAACTATGTACAACACATAATAATTCTGTATGTACAAAATATTAATTTAATGATGTACGAAATTGACTAACTGCGATTGGCTCATGTTCGTATAGACTGCCTTTTCATGTTAAATGTATATGTGCGCACAGCTTGGTGATCTCTTTATATGAAGTAGCCTTTGATAAATTAGGTAGAAAAAGTCCTTAATACATAAGTATTAAGGACTTTGACGTACCCTGCCCATACATCCTTACCTGCGAATGTGACTAACATTGGAAAGTAATGTTATAAATAGACGATTTGTCATCTCTAAGGAAAATCCTTCAAGGAAATTCACAGATGAATAAAATGAATACGCGATTCTGAGCACATCTTTTAGCAGAAAAGGTTGGCGCTATCTCGTCGCCATCACATTAGAATGAATAATTATTAGCTGTGCTCACAGATAAGTAAACAAATGAAGTAATCAATTGAAAGGAGCGCGTTCGTCAGATTGTGACTCTTGACAGATTTGACTAACGCACTTCTGTGTTTGGTGCAACTTATATAGTTGTTTCAACTCATTGACGTCACCGTCATTGCCACATCGCTTCATATCGTCTGGAAACGATGGTGGTCCTCCTTATGGTATGCACAGGTAATTAAATCGCACCGTGTAAATCAGACTTTACAAGGAGTTAACGTTTGTAACCCGTTTTGTCTGTCAATTGCACCTATGGCAGTCTCTTTCTAATACTCTATGTTACTGCTACCATAATCACCTTTCTTCTTTCGTACGTCAACGCGGATCAATTTATGGAAACACTTTTTTATATTTTAATTTCCTTATGGTATGATTCTTTGTTCCTATCAATGGTTCTTAGCTTGCCCCCACATGTTGTGGGCATTAGTACCGACTGGTGACTTCTTTGCTCTTCATTGAATTCGTGACGTCACCGTCAGTGCCACATCGTTTAATATCGCCTGGAAACGATGGCGGTCCTCTTTATTCCCCCAAGTACGCTATATCCTTGTCCTATATTAAGCGGTGATTGTGCAACGGTCAAGGTATGGGAATAATTGTGATGAGTGCAGAGGTCGCGAGTTTTGACACTGAGACCTGACAATTTAAGATTTCATTGTCATCTGACAAATATTGGATCCTTGCTCCTTTGGTTCTTCCTCTTAAGCGCGCTGTTGGATGTTTAACTCTCGGCTTTCCAATGAAAGCTGAAAATCCAACAGCGCATAGGCATTGATTTTGGTGTTAGGCAGTGTTAGTAAGAAACGGGCATTAGTGCACTTACAATAAAGAACATGTACATGTATGTACTAAGCTTTTCAGTATACTCTTCCTTCGTAAATTAGGTACCCTTTAGTAATGGTTGGTATCGGCTTCCAATCGAACCATATGCGGAGGAGTATTATAACTCATATAATACCCACAGCGATTGCAATCCGATCTCCGCAAGCCAATTACTGGAATTGCGACACATTCTATATTTATGAAACCAGCAAAAAAAAAAAAAAAAATTAAGCCATAGCGAGTGGATTAGTATCATGTATTGAATATTAAACTTCTAATATGCAATTCGACCGAGTCCATAAGAATGAACCTACGTATTATTCTAGAACTGAGCACTAAAGCCCCTTATGTTCACGTTTATCGTAATTTTACCATTAACTAAATTAGATCATGAGTACTTACTACATATTCTCTAATATAATACAACGTGGCGCTACAATGGCGACATTAATTTAACACACGGGTAGGGCTAGTGGCCAGTAATCATAAAAATTATAACAACATAAAAAAAATCGTAACTTGAAAACTTCCACCTGCGCCGCTCGCCGACATGGGGCTGTCTTTCCTTCATTTCGCCTTCTCTTTTCACGTTACTTGTTTTAATTATATTGATGCAATGTTATGATCCGTGACCCCGGCAAATGACCCCTGCGCTACAGTTCTTTAAGTCAGGTTGCTCTAATATTCTATTTTATAAAATTCTTAATAAATAAATAAATATTAATGTTTAATTACATTAAAATATATTCATAAAACTAATACGGGAAACCGTATACGTGTGTTAAATTAATGTCGCCATTAAAGCGCTACGCTGTATAGGCACCTCGCGCATCAAGACTTAAGTAATAATAAACCTTATTAGTCCCAAGTAGTAACTACTAATAATGTATATTAGTCAGCATTAGTCTACAATCTACAATAGACCGTTAGTAGTAATGACAGTCTATGTCAACAGTTCATTGGCCTCTTACCTATTGTTGCGGCTAGTGTGGGTGGACTTGTGATGATTATGACTCTATGACATTTCTGATGTAATTGAACGAAGCACGAATTTGTATAAAAGCTAGGTACCTAACCAAAGAAGAAGAAGACATGAACATAACTGGCAAAATGTGGGTGTACTTTAGGTAGCTTATCAAAATGTGGGTGTACTACTGTAGGTAGCCTGACCCTTCGGGGAATACAGATGTGATATTATGTTATGTAACCAAAGAGATACGACCTCACCTACCTACCTACCTACTGGCTGATTAGGTAATCAGCTAATATACGTAGGTAGGTGCTGGATGGTGTGTACCACCATGGCTGATTAGTCATGATGGTACACAGCATGACGTGTGAGACGGGTCATTATTAAATATGATGTGGCCACTGGCCGGTCGCTGCCGCGGCACCGCTCGCTTCGCTCGCTCGGCTCGTGCGTAGGAGGTCAAAGTTTTAACCTAACCTAACCTAAGTATTTTTTTTAATAATTAACCTCGTCTAAATAGTTCGGTTCTCGACAGCCTGCTAAAAATAATCTCATTTTTTCCATATTTTTTTTTTCTAAAAAATCTAGTCGTTTCTGGCACTTGCCGGTCGCTGCCGCGGTACTGCTCGCTTTGCTCGCTCGGCTCGTGCGTAGGAGGTCGCAGTTTTAACCTAACCTAACCATTTTTTTTAAATTAACCTCGTCTAACTAGTTTGGTTCTTGATAGTTTGCTAACAATAACCTCTTTTTTTCCTTATTTGTATTAAATAAATGATTATATTAAAATAAAATTGCATTTTTAATTATATAATTCCCAAAAAATCTTATTTTTGCCTTTGTATTTTTTGCCATAACAAATCATTTGATCAAACGTTTATTGTCTAAAGATTGTTTGCTGTAATAAATCATTTGATTAAAGACCAAATGCCTAAATGACATTATCCTTGATAATATTCTGCCAAGTAAAAATATGACCAAATGAAAATGTGCGTACTAAAATTATTCCAAACATTGCATTGGTATAAAAAAGGTTGCTAAAATTTGTTTGGGTAGTGAAAATTTGGCAAAATCTTTTCGGCAAAACGGCAGGATCCCTGTCAACAGAAGTTCTAAAACTACCTAGTTATTAGGTAATGCTGTCAATTACTACAGATTTTATATTGCGAAACTTTTGAAAGATAAGTACTGTGTACACACACAGTTGTTTATTAAAAACTGTGCAAAGTTTTAGGGCTCCCGCAGACAGGCGCGACGCAACAGCTTAACGCGACACCATGCACCAGTAGAACAATTTCACAAAGTTTTCATAGAAAATTTTCTACTAGTGTCGCTTCGCGCCTGTCTACATGTCCCTTTAAGGTTTTTGTAGGTAGGTGTACTATAAATAGGTATAAACATTATTTACCACAACTCAATTCAAAAGTTATAATTACAAAACCAGAGTTTTGTGGTACGAAGTAATATTGTCGGGAGCTTTAACATCCCATTCATCTCATCGCCCGGCTCCACGCACGCGGGATATTTCTTGTTACAGAAAATTTCATTAAGTTACGTCCTACTCTATGTTTCAAACCGCCAGCAAAATGTAATCAAAATCGGATCAGTAGTTTACGCGTGAAGACATACGAAAGAGACGGACAAGTTGCTAGCTGCTAGGATTTACCAAAATTGTATTTTTGTCTTCAAATATCAAGTTGAAAGACGGTACTTAAGGGGTATTACGTGTGTGGGAAGATACTTACTAAAGTTATAAAATTGTTTTCTAAAAGAAATGCCAAGATTTTATTGCAAAACCAGAATTTTATTTAAAAGTGTTTAGTAGATTATTCAAAAAGATTATGTCAAAATGTTATCGTAATTTTATTTATATTAAAATTTTCGTTATTTTCTCGGGAGCTTGCCAGATACTCAGTGTCATTCTGAATAGAAATCTAGAGAGAAAGCCGTAGTCTCGTAGTGGACCTAATGGTTTACCGATTAAATGATGAGGATTTGTAGCTGTAGGTACTCGCACAGGTATCAGTCAGTCGTTATCAACTCCATTTGTAGCTGTAGGTACTCGCACAGATATCAGTCAGTCGTTGTCAACTCCATTTCTGGATAACATTCATCGTAATTAATACCGATCGGCATCGGATTTCGATAATTGGATAACAGAAGCATAACCAACATTGCGTTACAATACAGATGATTCCCACATAAGTGGGCAAGTCCACAATGCCATTTGTTGGGCTGACTTATTATGTCTAATGTTCAAAATTGTGTCTTAACTTTTCATCTTACTCCCTTTGATGATTGAGAAACTTTGTAATCTTTGACCTTACATTATTGTTGAGGTGTAAACTTCATAAAGAAAGCAATTCCCCGGGTCCTCGCCGCCGCCGGCGCCGGGGGCGCAACATCACGGCTCACGCGTTCCTTTATGATACAAATTGTAAGTAACAGAACGGTTCACTACTAAATTGCTGTTTATGATAGGCTTTACATCTTGTAGAAAGTTTTTTTTTGTAGGCAAAGACGCGTTTATTTTACTTGCAAGCACGCCCGTCTTAGTTACCTAGTGGATGTGTATGGGCTGGTATATTAGATACCGTACTCAGCAAGACGACACACGGCTGGTTCGTCAATAATGCGAGTATCATTACTGACAAATATGTTGTTTAATCAGCTAAAGGTAGTTACACTTAACTTAGTAATATGTGATGACTGAAGAGACTAAAAACGTATGCGGACGGGGGACCGCCCGTGCGCCCGTCAAGGAACGCAGTTCTTTCCGCGGTACTCGCACGCACACATACTCGTATATAAAAGAAAGAGAGAGAGAAAAAGTCACATGGAGGAGCATGTTTTTTTTTTTTTTTATAACGCTTTTTGCTTACGTTTTGATTTCAGTCAGTCAATTACTACCGCAAGCCGCGTTAAAGAAATTCGTTCCAAAATCTACGATAAAACTTCATTTCTATATCAATAAGGCGAGGTCAGAAGACATTTCTAACTTTTGAGTCTATAAAAGTAATAAGTTCCGCCAATAAACGGTTCTATATCTAGGTTGTTCGATTAGTATGCAGATCGGTTCGTTTCGGACATCGCAACCTGTCATTACACTCGCTAATACTTGTTTAATTTCCCAGCTTTCTATTCATAGTGCAAATATTCCCCAATCCATTGAAGCAACCTCCCTAATCGCCTCTATATTAAAATTCAGGATCAGTTTATAAGTTGTAACAGTCGGGGCACGTGCCTCCCCGGGGAGATCACAACCTCTCGGAGTTCACACATACATTTTTATTAAAGATCGTAGTAAACTTTTATGTTGGTTGTATCGTCAATTGAGCTTTAAGTAGCGATAAATAACCCATCGTCTTTTATAAGAATCGCAAAACTTTACTTCGGTAAATTGGCAGAGTACCTACTATCTGCCAGCTTTCTTCATTAAATTCATAAATAACATAACTTGTTTTATATTAGCATTACAAGACACATATCATCAAATTTAATTATTTGCCATATGTCAGCAAGCCACGCCAATATATACCAACAAATATAATTAAAAACGTACGTACTCAAGCTAAAAAATAATTAATTAAAATTAAGATGTAAAATGTAAAAACTTACTACCTAAAGAAAAGCCTCCAGGCATAAAGGATGAAGTATGATACATTGTTGGCTGAACTAGAACCTCGTCCAAATATTTGAAGACATGTGACATCCACCAACCTCCACTGAGCCGCGTGCTGTGTAAGGTGCGTCCCACTTCTTCTCTGCTGAGCAGGCATGAGACGCAGCAATGGGAATGGAATGCAAATGTATAGTGAAATTGCAAGACCCGAAGTAGCCTGTTCCGAGTGAGCGTGTGGGCATCAATATAATAACATCAGTTACTTACGTTGCATTGGTTTTTTTCTTTAGATTAATAAACCTTCAGTAAATACTTATTTACATAAGGTTTATTAGTAGTATGAGTTAAAGGTCAGTGTTATTCTGAAAGCCATTCATTTTTTGTTCTTAAAAACGCTCTAATTCAAGTCGCAATCTCATTTCAGCGACCTTTCCATAAATAGTTCATTTATTTCTGACAGATTGAGACTGATTAGAATGCGAATGTTCTTAAAAATATGGGAATTGCCCCTCTGAAATATTGGTATATTCCATAAACACGTACCTATTCACTAAGCCTACCTTCCATAATAATAATACAACGAGACCACACCAACCATACTGATTAACCGGTCACTCACAAAGCTCTAAACACGGTTGTCCCGCTCGACTACCCTGCGCACCCCGCCCCCACCCTAGGGGAAAGCCGGGAAATTGTTGATGGAAAATTGGAAGCGATGCGTGCAGGGTTACCCAGTGGTTATGAGTGGTCGCGGTCGAACGGACCCCGGGAGAAATTATGATTGTACGCTGTCGAGCAGCGAGCCGTGAGGAGTTGACGTATAGAGGCACTGTGGTAGGACAGAGGAGTTGCATTGATGATTGTGTAATGTGTAGGTAGGATTACCGTTTTGAATTTGGAAAGTCCTGACAAATGACAAGGGCGGACAAACTCCGAACGGGAGCCTAAAAAGCCGTACATGTCCGGACGAATTGGGACGGATGGTAACCCTGTGTAGGACAATATTAGCTTATTAGCAGTAAATATAATATCGACGGCGAAGTGCCAATAACTCCTAAGTTACAAAATACAAAGCTTACACAAACTGAAAAAAACGTTTAATTTCTTGGTAAATTACAAACAAAACGATAAAAGTGAATTTCGTGAAAATTGTTAGTTAGGAGTAATTGGCACTTCGCCGTCGATATGTCAGTTAAGAAAAAAGTTAGGCTTACTTCAACTGTTTTTTTAACCCCTGTTGGGTGTCAGCAAGAGTAGTCAAGCTTGTCACGTCTCCATGACTAAAATTAAAACACGCAATAACATACACAATATTAACATATTGCGTATGTTTTCTGCCCAAATAGGTAGCTGTTCCATGACCGTACAACAGCTTAAGTACATTCTGTAAAACCACGCGGCCGCAGTTCGCCTTCCAGGGAAAAGTTATTAATTTTGTAAAATAAAACGCTCCGACGACGACGGCGAGTTTTGTCAGTTCCAAATTTCCCTGAAACACTATACAAAAAAATTAATTACACATTCGCACTAGGAGTTTATACACGAAACACTAGGTACGTTTCTGTAAATATTAAAACAGAGATGGTTAATTTACAGACTGATCCGTTTTTTGGATGTATGTTCACAAAACGACTGGTGTAATCGCGCATACCGGACTTAGGAATCTGGATGCATCCATTTGTTAATCCAGCAACAAATACCACACATGTCTCTGATTCATTGAAAACTGCACAAACAAAACAGGACATTTTTTATTTTTTTATTTATTACTTTAATTAAAACGGTTTAAAACCAATTACAGTAATTAAATATACAATTTGTATATACACGATTATGTTCTCAATCGTCCGGCATGAGCTCTAAAGCTACTCGTCCCCACCCGACCGCGCTGAACAGAACGTAATTATATGAGTCAGAATGAAACAATTACATTTACCCTTCATACGGTGAAAGTGAAAACATTTTAAAATTACTTAAATGAAATATGAAATACACGACTGTATTGCCGCTGCAGATGTAAGCTGAGAGATTTCGGTATTTTAATCAACATAATGTAGACAACTAACTGTAATCTGCAATAGGCTCGCCCCCTATAACATGGGATTTAAACATAACTGGCGAAATGTGAGTGTATTCTATAATATATTCTATATACTGAATAGGCAGAACTGTGCCTATGCACAGTTCTGCCTATTCAGTCAGTCTAACTGGAAACGTTGTATAATATCTACTTTGTCCGAACCGCGAATTGAATCAAAGACGACCAGCGGAGCTCAGCAGCATTTATGAGCTGTAGGCCATTAGAACTTTTGCCCATGCTTCTTGTACTATTATGTATTCTGTGCCTGTACTAAATTCAATGAGTCTGGAGTGACAGTTCCACTGCACCCGAGTTTCCCGTACGCTTGTTGAGGCATTGTTTAATGCCTCAAAAAGTATTTGAATACACGATTGTGAAATTTAATTTAATAACATTTTCTTCCCACGCTCCCCTTTTTATACAAAGCTTATTATCACAGTATACATATATATATTGTGGTATCTCCAGAAAACGAGAAAATGTGGTGATGGGTGCATTAAACATATGCCTTAGTAACAGTATATGCAAAGTGAAGTGTGTGTGTGTTTAGTTATTTACTTTCGTTTCGAGCTACATTTTCTCTGTGTCGTGACCAGTATGGACACTGACGTGTTTTAGAGCTAGACTAGTACAGACACACAACGTGGTAACATTTGGTTACGTGGTAACGTGGTATATGAGTATGTACTGCTACCCGTTCTTTGTTAAGTAGGATAGTAGACGCACTTATTACATAAAAAAACTTAGCAATTTGCAAAGTATATAAAATAGGTAAAACCTACTGAAGATCGCAGGCAGGGCCTGGATCAGACTCGCGATCCAGGTCCTGCCTGCGATCTTCAGTAGGTTTTAGTCTTCTCGTCTTACCCTTTCACTAGGGTAAGGAAACGATACCTCTTTTCTGTCCCTCTCGATGTGCAGTACCTGCACTTTATACATAGTACGAATGCAACCAAAAAATAATGCCAATGAGAATGCGTTTCTGACTGTTGTTAGATACAGTCCGTTCACAAATATTTTACATCTGACTGCGACCTTATAACAACGACAATACTATGATGCAAAATCAGACGGAAAATAACGTTGAAAGGACTCCAAACGCTGAGTACAAAAGAATAAAATGACATATTTTACGAATTTAAACTTTATTAGTTCCTAATCGTGTCCAACTGACAGGTGTTAGGAAAAATCTCATAAACAATACTGTTGACGTCAGCTCAGCTGTAGTCTGGTCTGGGCAAAGTTCAGTCGGGACTGAATCACACCATAATATTGTTTTCTTTTTTTAGTTATTATAGCAATGCTTTATGGTTTACCGAAAGTGATTACTACAACAATATCATTGTTGAGTGACAATATCGTGTATGTGAACACAAATACATGGCCTTGTGCGCTGTGATTAAGGAAAATTGTGGTTTATTGTGATTAAGTGAGTTACTAATTAATTTTATGTTTATGTACCAATATGCTTACTATTGAACTAATCGGCAGAAAAGAGAGCTACACGAAAATGATAGGTAGGTTATTGTGATATCAGCGTGAGCTGTCCCTCGACAGGGTGAAGGTCTTTTCTCATGCAAATATTAGATAGTTGAAAGCTTGCGGTTGAAAGTTTGCGATATATCAATGTTATAACAAGGCTCACCATCGTTTTATAGCCCTTTTTGCATTTTCTCATATCTCATATGACCGCCATATTTCTTTCAGTTTTATGGAAGGTTATCAGCGATGAGACAAACTGACATTACGGGTTTATTTTATGACCATAACTTCGGTAAAAATCCCTCTAAAAACCGCAAGCGACAGAAAACTTTGGATATAATAATACGAATAGGAATAAATTTCTGGCCTATAATTATCTAGGTCAGCTCAGAATACTCTATGATTAATTGTTATTAGTGTATTGACACAGGTGCGCCACTTATAATATACACACCTAATGTTTCTCACGACCTGAAACTGTGTACTCTATTTCTATTTATTTATTTGTCTCTATGTTTGGATTATCTTTCCTTCATTGGAAAGCTTAAGGGATATTAAAAGGTGTAGAAAGAAGTAAGTCTGATACAGTTGACAAGAGGATTGTCTCTAGGTACTGACTAAGTTTGGCATTAGGTATTTATTTATTTCAACTTCGTGCACGTTTCCTATTTATTATTAAATAGACTTTTCAATCGAACTACTCCTGTAAGAATAAATGATTTTGCGCTGACACTGAACAATATGTTTTAGTATGGAAAAGAAAGTTACTACAATATAAAGTTGTAATATAATAAGGTAATAAGTAGGTAGGTAAGTAATCCCCTAACAAAAATATTGATTTCCTTTAACAATTTCAAGGTCTAAGATACAAACTTAGCTAACAAGAACTCACACATGGAAAGAAATCTCCATCTGAGGAGGAACGTTTGATACTTTTGAACTTGTTCGTTATTTAAAAGTTTTCTGTAATCGAGTCGGATCCAATCGAGTTTTCGTAAGTTTAGGATCGAACGGGATATTAACGTTGTTCGTCGACTGTACTTTACAGGATACTAATAATGTTATCTTTACGATTACGTAAATATGTCTTAGGTATGTACGATTAAATGCTAAAAATCTGTTATTGTTTATATATATATATATTTTTAAATAAGTCGTGCCCATCACTTTTGTGTCCCCAGTATCGTCAGTGTGCAATAATCTCACATGAACACATATTTTTTTCAGTTATTATGTTAATCGAACCAATCAATTAGCCACAGATCCGATTTATTGTAATGAGCTTTAGATTATCCTATTGGCATTTACTTATCGACTTTGTTATAGCAGTTTATCATAATAACATCTATCAGTTTATAGATAAATAGATCATTTATTTGTTCAAAACATAAGTGTGCACACACATGGCATGCAAGATGTTACATAAAATCAAATATAAACAGGTAGGATATTTTTATTAGTAGGTTTTTCCATTATACAAAGCAATTAACATATCAAATTAAAACTGAATCTATCAAATTATAATACATATACAAATATAAATTAGCCAGTCAAAAATCACAGTGATTAGGAATAAAAATCTACATTATTTATGTCACGCGAGTCAGATTAATTTATCATAATAATATCATATCAACATATTCTTATGTCGTGAACTATAAGAGTGAGAACATCTATTTCCATGCCTGTCAGTCAAATCTTATTAAATAGCCACCAATAGGCACTGTAATGGCTTCGTTGCCACTAGTACCATTAATAGTTCCATGATGGAACTACTTATGTTTTTTTTAAATCAATAGTTCCACATTATTATATCATCATTAGTGCCACACTATTATTTTAGGCCTGCACAATAGAAGACTATTATGTGATAATTATGTAAATTGTGTATGAAGTAAAACGAGCAAGTATTCATTAAAGGTGACCTCTTTGACCTCAGGGAAAACTAGATGTCGCTAATGCAGATAATATTATCAACACAAATAATGTCAAAAGGAAATGTAGGAAAGGTACTCGTGTGACTACTAACGTAAGTACTTCATCATCTACTTGTGATAGTTACATAACGACCGGGCTCGTTAGTCTAGTAGTCGCGAGCGCTACTAGTGAGCGTTAGGTACTGGGTTCGACTCCCGGTCGGGCAAAGTGCTATTGTGTTTTTCAATATGAATTTCCCATTAGCACCTAGGAGTCTGGATTTGTGCCTAGTTAATAAACGTGGGTGCACTATTAGGGGCCCAACAGGGGTGCATTAACCCTTCGGGGAAAATCATGATGTTATATATGTATTTAGAAAATGCTGTGTCTATTATTTTACTTTCTAAGCCAGGAATTGCAATTAGAAGGAGTTCAATGAGATAGTATGGCACATTGTACAGTCGACGGCAACTTGTTCCAGCAGGTTTTCATTCTCATAATAGTTCACGTTTCGCAATGTTTCACCGATCAATACAAATTGCTAACAACTATGAATTATGGGAATTCCAATGAAAATGGGAAATCACGAGAATATTGCTTTGTCTCGTTTTTTGCTTTACCTTTGCTTTTAATTGACGATCGAACTAAAGACTGGTTAGCTCTATGTTACAATCGTATTGATGTTTGATGTGAAAAAAGAAACATTAAATTAAAATGACTGGTTATGTTTTTCTTAATTTTCGGAGTTTTTTTGTTGCTAATTGTCTAACGTGAAACAGCTAAGCCTCTTGGTTTTGAAGGTCCTGAGATCAATGGATCTTAAAACCAAGTGATCTTTTTAGGGATCCTTAAGAGACGATTTCTGGTCGAAGCTTATTTAGGATCAGTGGAATTACCGATACGAATGAGAAGAAGAAGAAGGTATTTTTGTGACACTTTTTCGTGACAAATATCACAATGACCAATCTTAATTAATAAGTAGACATGAGATTAAAGATTCGGAAACCAAAAATATATAAGTATGCTCTAATGGAGCTGTCTACATACCCGCATGTATATGACATACATGTGCACCTATATTATTATACAACCTACAAACAATTGCAGTGCATATAGTCGCAGCAGTCGTTTTTCCTCAACGACCGAGTATTATATATAAGGACATTAGTTATGCAACTGTTGCTTGGAGCATGTGCATCTTAATGATCTAATGTCATCATAAGTTAAGACAACAGATGATGATCTTTGTTACCTGTGTATTTTATAATTGTGTACCTAGAGATTACTTGTATCCGGATAGATACATAACAGTAGGTTTTTATACAGTTTATTGTTTAAGCAGAATAAGTATGATGGGTTTGTTGTGATGCGACTGTGGATTTATGAACATTTAGGAAAAACCTGAAACAAACCACTTCGCTACAACTTAATTTGTGAATAGATGCACTTTACTCATTCTTTGACTTCGATTGTTTCATATCGGCCTCAGATTTTAAATCATTAGTGCTAGCTGAAACTTTTTTCGAAATAGTAAAATTAAATGTACTTACGGGTACATTATGGTGCCTTTGGACATGGCGTTGGTTAACGTTGTATTAACGCCGCGGAGACGTTGGGTTAACTTCACTTATGCCCATAAGTTTTCACCAATATCTAACCTACATTAATGCTTAAATAACACCAAAATTAATGCTTAAATAAAAGCGCGCTGTTGGATCTTCAACTTTCGGCGCTAAGCCGGGCGTTGAAAATCCTACAGCGTGCATTTATCCGCGTGTGTCGTCTAGTGTTAGTGAAAACGAGCATTAAATGTCATCATTACAAACTCAAACTCAAATCATTTAATTCAACTAAACAAATTACAGGCACTTTTGAATTGTCAAAGGGTCATTCAGTCAGAAAGATGAAGCTAGTTGCCCATTCCAAAGCGGAGGTACTTACCTACCTATGGAGAAGAACGGGCAAGAAACTCCACGGACACACTTCTAAACCATAAAAATTTACAAAATGTTTGATTACCTACATCATTTGTGTTGAAATTAACCATGTGAGAACGATGTAGATTTCTACATCGTTCTCACATGGTTAATTAACGCTTTTAACGTGCACGTGTTTACGTGCACGTTAAAAGCGTCCGTTATAGAAAGCATAAAAACAATTCAGAAATTAAAAATTAAAATAAGCCGTGACAGCTAAGAGATGACCAGTCCCTACTGACGGCGCCCGTTCACGTATGACGTATGGATCATTCATCATCATAATCAGCCTATAGAAGAGGAGGCCTGGAACACAGGCCTCCTCTCATTATTATCATTAGCATTAGATGTAATTGTAACAAAACCTATGTTACGTTGCGTTGCGAAAAAAAAACAGTGAGTCATTAAAAAGCAGTCATAGGTTCCATCATTAAACTGGTAATCATATGTCAAAACTAATACCTACCGTTACTTACTGTTATATATAGCAAACCGCAGATATCGCAAACAGTTGTAATAATAGATTAATAAAAGTGACCAATAGGCGGCACGAGCGGCACGCGATCAGGAGCATTTTCCTCATCAAATAAATAAACATACTATAGGACAGTACTGTTCTGTAAACATGCTGAATCGGTGAAATAGTTAGGTTCGTGAATGGAAATGGCGAAGGAAACTTTGGTTTTAATTACTGTGGGAATAGTATTTACAGGGGAAAATAGAAAGGAAATTGTTATATACATACTCGTTTATTTATTATTTTATTGAGTATATCCTCCTAGTGGTAGGACTATTGCCAACAATATTGGTGTACGAAGTAGGTTTTTATAACAACCTCTACAGTCTGCGGTGTTTAACTCTAACTGATGACAAGTGTCAAGAAGATGTCGAAGTTATTCGTCTCTGAAACTCCGTAAAATTGATAAAGAAATGCGATACGTCTTTTTGAGCAGAATAAACGTTTTTCTTTCATTTCTTTCTTGATCGCATCGAACAGTACCTACTTAGGTAGGCAGCTTTGACTCTTGAAGGGCGAGCTTTACTATAAAAATCACTTCGAACTTGAACGTGTTTATTAAAGGATCGGTCGGGAGGCAGACGGGCTCGATTCGGTGACGTCAGCCCCATAGTCCCACATCCATATCGGAATGGAAATAGATATATTTTGCAACATAAATAAAGCGAAATTCATTTAAAAAAGATAGTGTTCTATTAATCAACATACTTACTCTAGTTTTTATTTCGGCGAGGATGTCCGTTGCATTTACGTGGAATCTTTTTTTTTTTAATGAATAGTCTAGTGGTTATACTAGAACGAATGTACAATTATACGGAGCTTTGTTGATCTACGAGTATAATGGCGTCATATAGCCACAGAGCTCAACGCACATGGTAGATGATGGTAGATTGTGGGTTGCTAAAAAGAAGTCTACTCAAAGCTGAACACCTTTCTAACCCACCCATAGAAATCCCTTTTTTGCTCGTTTCCTGCATGCTGAACACTTCCGGGTGATAGAACTGGAGGCCAATTTTCATTAAAAAAAAAAAAATCAAGCCTTAACCTCATTTCAGCGACAATCAATGTCAAACACGTTGGTAAAAACAAATAGGTATTTCTGATAGATTAAGCTTAAAGTTAGAATGCGAAAGTTCTTAAAAATACAGGAATTGCCCCTCTGTTTAAGCAACGTGATTTGTGGAACCTCTTATTCTGGTTTAATGATCTACTTTGATGAGTTAACGATTGAAGGAACCTTATCATGAATTAACAGTAAAGGCCACAAATACTTTGTGTTGCAAATATTCGTAAAGCTCTGTGCCCTGCGCGGAATACTAATCGATTTACTGACGTAACTACGTTGTTCAGTACTTCAGATATGTCGCTATTAAGGAGTGCACCCACAATCATAGATATTGATGACGTTGCTTTTGTTAAGTCAATCGCTGCTATTATAATTATCGATATTAATAGCGTACAGTAAGGATATCCGATTAGTACAATGCCTCGAAATTCTATGCACCCTGAAAAAATCCTTATCATAAAACATTATGACCGTGTCTGGCCTGGGGATCGAACCCAGGACTCCATGCTCTGCAGTCGTAATTTTGACCACAATAAGTACAAAAACTCAAGATTGGTTATGCTTTCGTCTGGCTCATTGCATTGGTTAGTAGTCCAGTGTGTGTACTCTCTAAGTAAGGTTATAGGATATTCCGTATACGTCCAGTTCGCCGTAGAGCTCGCAAGTGGTTGCTTAACTTGTTGTATCCGATGTAGGTATGTGCATTCATATTTGGCGACTGTGCCTCACGTCCGTTGTTCTAAAAATCGTAGTTGCTCTGATTATTTACTGTACCTACACTAGTTTTATCACGTGAATTATTCGCTTAAATGAATAATATGTAAACATTCTGTTACTTTAGGCACTTACCTATTTAAAAGTTGGATTATTAAATCAAATTCCTTTGTTCATATTTCGCTTTTGTGGTGCTTCAAAAATTTTTTATTTGATGTCAGCTAAAAAGTAGTAATTAAACAAGTAAAAAGGCTGTCTAAGAGCAGATATCGTCATAATGATGACGATATCTGCTATCTGATATCTGTTATCTGATAGCTTTGATAATGATCAAAGCTTTAGATTTTCACTGATAAGATTGTAATGCGGCAATGGGCAACAGCAATGACCTAATGGGAAACCGTAGACATTGATTGCTGTAGAGCGGTCGGGACATGCACGAACACAAGGAACAATCAAGGAAAGAAATACGAGCGGAATGTTATTTTATCGGGTTACTTGAAGGAGGGGCCCGTGGCTAAATAATAACAGCCGCACAGGTCGATCGGTCAGGTTAAGCTATGCTTGCCGCGGTTGATCTGTGGATGGGTGACCATCTTTACATACCGAGACCCCTCCGTGCCTCGGAAAGCACGTTAACCCGTTGGTCCCGGCTGTCATTCGTGGATCTTTGACAGTCGTTACGGGTAGTCAGAAGCCCGAAAGTCTGACAACCAGTCTTACCAAGGGGTATCGTTTTACCCAGTAACTGGGTTGTGGAGGTCAGATAGGCAGTCGCTCCGTGTAAAATACTGGTACTCGGCTGCATCCGGTTAGACTGGAAGCCGACCCCAACATAGTTGGGAAAAGGCTAGGCAGATGATGACTTGAAGGAGCGACAAACATCAGCACAGGCCGGATTTCGTCGCGGTCTCTCTATCACTGACCACCTCCACTCCATCAAACAGGTTGTCGAGAAACACACAGAGTTCCGATTTCCACATACTGCATTCGTATATTACTCAAAAGCTTTTGATAGCATCAGCCATACCTAAATTTTCAACGCTTTACAGAACCAAGAAATAGACACCACGTAAGTACATAAACCTTTTGCAAAATATTTATAAAAACAGCACCGCAGCCATTAAAATCTGTTCTAAAACAGGACCCTCTTTCCAAATTAATAAAGGAATCCGATTAAATGGAATTGGGCTGGATCTGCCGCATGTCAAACGATCAATAGGCCAAACGTACGACCAAGTGGGTCCCGCTTAATGGCAAACGATATCGCGGCAGGCCCAGACGGAGATGGCGGGATAAGCTGGACTCCTTTTATAAAGATTGGTCCTTGGCAGCTCTGGACAGAGAGAACTGGAAGAGAGTAAGGAGGCCTTTACCCAGCTGTGGGACAAAAACGGCTAAAAAAAAACTTGAAGGAGCGCAATCAAAGTAATACTATCTTTTAGTTAGTTGGTAATTTAATTAAGTACCTTCCTATTATAAATAGTTGTGTTGTGTAATAATTGTTTATATGTAAGCAATTTAATGATAATAATAAAGCGATCCTCTTATCTAGGCAGGGCTCTAGTTGAAACGTAGAATAAAAAACTGGGTGTGTGCTAATGGCTACACGATGGAAATGAAATGACTGGGTACTGATTAGACTAGAGCTGAGTATACGCGATTCAGCGCCGAGTATACCCGATTCGGCGTCACCGACCCGAGCGTGACGGTTCAGTTTGGTTCACTGTTCAGAAAGAGCGCAAAGTGCACCTAAATAAATTTTCACTTCAAAAATTATCTTTTAAGTAGTTACTTTCTATTCTATGACTCTAACAATCTGGTCACACGTAACACTCATGGGCAGAGGCGTCCATGATTCTTCCCATTGTATAATCTATCTCCCTGTTAATAATAGTCTTGAAGACATTGATTATAAACTTTGTCTACCAAAGAAAGAAGTAACCTTTTAGATTTGTAAAAACTTTTTCGCTCTACGAAAATTACTAAAGGACCAAAAGTACCCGAAAATAAGTAGCTCAAACTTATTCCTATGTCGTCTTCGCCTTGATGGATGACGTCACAGATTCAAGCTGTCAGCAATAGAATGTAAATATGTATCAATCGCGTTGTCGCAACGCAAGCACACGTCATGGTCATTCTCATCACGTAGACGAGCACAAACAACTTGTGTAATTCGGCTGACAAGCTGTGTTGCCAGATGACGTTGATAAAATAAATGAACTTCTAAGCAATTTGTATGTAAAAGTTAGATGCAGCTTGGAAAATTTTGATTTTCTAATTTTCAGGGAACTCTTGTTGGGCTGAAAGCCGAACCCAATTTGTCATTAATAAATGTATAGCAAGCAAGATAAAGAGACTAATGATTAAAGTCTAGATTAGATTCTTAAACATAACTGTGCCCAATATATCGCCCTAGGGAGCACAATAGTCGTTCCAGAGCTTGAATTATTATTTATAGCGTACAACAAAAAAGTCTATTCGATCTAATGATTTAAAACACATGCCACAATTTTTGTTATAACATAACTTATCAAAGAAATATAGATATAGTAAAATCCAATCTACAAATCGTACCAATTTGGTTTTACTCTAAACATATAAAGTATATTAATGTATTTAAGGGAAAGCTGATGAATTATCAAGAACCGGTAATATTTCACCTCTTTGAAGCTTAAAACTCGACAAATTGGTTTCTCGTCGGAGCTAATTATTTTAGCGCTCATAACATTATGACTCTTTTTTGAAGCGTTTTTCTTCATTAAAATTAGTATGATAATGTTCCAAAACATCATCATTATCGTTAATATCAATCTTAACTTCAAAGTTAATCTAGATCACTATGACGACATAATATTTTTTTATCAAAATAGGTATCCTAGACGTATTATTGTGTACGGTTACAAAAGGACATAAGTAAAGCTTATGTTTAACTTACCACCAGATGTAGTAATATATAACAGACAAAAATAGTAAATGATCTCCAAAATTAAACCCGCATTTTAATGTAAACTTATAACCAAAGTTTCAACATCTCGCTATCCTATTTAAGCAAAATGACTCCAAATAAATAATGTTCGGTTCTCGACAGCCTGCAAAAAATAATCTCTTTTTTATCCATATTTTTTTTTACAATCTAGTCGTTTCTGGCACTCGCCGGCCACTGCCGCGGCACCGCTCGCTTCACTCGCCAACCGCTGCCGCGGCACCGCTCGCTTCACTCGCTCGGCTCGTGCGTAGGAGGTCACAATTTTAACCGAACCTAACCTAAACATTTTTTTTTAAATTAACCTCTTCTATCTAGTTTGCAGCAAGCCGAAGACACAACTTAATATGGCAACATAATACTTTATTTGGAAATAAACCTACATTTTATGGCAATCATAGTGGTTTATTTAGGCAGAAATAGCGCATTAATTTGCTCGCTAAGATTTAGTGATCATTTCCTACATTTGGTGTTTGAATACAATTTGAAGTGCAAGAACTAAGGGTATCAAAGCATTTTATGGTGGTCATTATATTTAACCCCCATAAGTAACCAGGGCCGTCGGACATACCTAGTTGAAGTTTTGTAAAAAACCGATGGATGTTTTCGAATAAAACTTAATTTAATTAATAGAAAACAAGCATTTCATTTACCAAATTAAATTTTATTCAAAAACATCCATCTTTTTTTCTTACTAAACTTCAACTATATCCGACAGGTTACTTATCTCCTTCGGC
Organism: Apamea sordens; assembly: GCA_945859715.1. Taxonomy (NCBI): domain Eukaryota; kingdom Metazoa; phylum Arthropoda; class Insecta; order Lepidoptera; family Noctuidae; genus Apamea; species Apamea sordens. The sequence continues at coordinate 22,797,486 of OX243987.1, read as the reverse complement.
GACTGTACATATATCGACTTACCGTTATTAAATCAAGCGAATTTGTGATTTATTAATTTGATTTTATGCTACCTACATAATTAGTTGAGGACAATTAATGGCACGTACTTTACACTCTAGGACTTGTTATTCTTTTTATTTTTAAACACGTAAATGACATAAACATGAGCCTGATATACATTCAATAACCATCATCTACTCCCAATTCTTTACACCTGGCAACACTATCATAGCGACAGCATATACTCAGTAGGAACACTTGTCCCCGTCTGTCACGTATTGGCACACTCTGGGACTACACTGTGATTCTCTCCGGTGTTTCCTGTCATGACGACAATGCCTCGCGAAGTGCAGGTGTGCAGCATTGTCAATTAATTCTTTTGTTAGACTGTGAATCAATGTGGTTTGTCCCGTAAGCAGGTAGATCGATATTTTTGGGAGGTGAATTAAAAGGAGCTAGATAAATTAAATTCAATCTTCTAAAACGTTTTTGATACGATTGAATTTAACTTACATGTTTTGTATGCCCCAGAAAGTGGTAATGTTATAGCTAGTTAGACATAATTATGTATTGAGTTTGTTTGTTATGCCATCACCTTTCAATTGTTGAAGAATTAGCCAACTTGATCGAGCTTACCTATAATGTTGTTTTTTACTTTTCTTGAAAGTCGAAGGCCATCCAAGGCTTAGTTTTAACTTGACATAGTAGGTATTAAGGATTTTTGTAAAATTGATACTAAAATAATTCAAGAGATGATTAGTAACTTTTTTTGTACATCCTTATTTACTAATATTGGAAAAAATGTTATCTTGATTACTTTTAAAACTGCTCATTTGTAAAGTTTTTGTTGAAAATAACCTCTGGGACCTGCGGAAAAACCATTACATTATTTTAAAGAAAAAAACTCATTAAAAATGTATGTAACGTCAACTGCAACATCACAATTTGATTTTGACAGCGCCTTCTTAGGTTTCAGTAAGGGCGTGTTTCATAGTTCAAGGGTACTACTCACGTACGGTTGACTGTATCTAGGTACATAATATTACTAATACTAAGTTTACATAATATTTTCTCTAAAGTGCCTTGTGAACTGTGAGAATTGGTTAACACACCTACATCATTCATATTAAACCGTGTATCATATATAAAGTTTATTGCTTATAATTACGGGTAATTAGAAGAATGGTTAAAAATTCGCCGTTTCAAATGGTTATTTAGTTTTTTACTATATTCCCTAATTGCGTACCACACTGTCAATCACATTCTGAATCATTTTATGCTTCGTATGTTCATGAGAAATGTATGTGCTCAACAACGTAAATAACGCAATGAATATAGTTGTTGAACTGTCAAAATGAAGCCCATGATACTGTTAATGTGTGTGTTATGCAATTACCCCGCCGCGCTGTTTACATTTATCTAAATTGAAATCTATTTCATAAAACTTTTGATGTCTGTCAATTTATTTCCACCTAACATTTCTGGGCACTAGTGGAATTTATGCTGTGAAAATGGGAGCCACTATGTATATATAGATTTTGAATTATTTGCAGGTTTGAATAAAGTGAAACAGAGCGATATTAGTATTGTACTTATCATGCAGCCACTTAACAAACACACCTTTTTGTTGTTCGGTAGTTGGAGATTTAGCTGATTTAGTGGTCGTTAGAGACACGACACTAACTACTTTTCTAGACAATAGTAACAATAGCCATCTCTATATTTATGATAATCTTTGTATCTGAGCTCTTGTATCTCAAACAATAAGTCGTAAAATGTTTTCTTCACAATTAGATATACCTTCAGTTTCAAATGTTGACAATATTACAACAACATCTATTATAGTTTGAATTTCCCATCATTGTCAAGTTTCATTGTCATTGTCGATTCAATATTTTCCTTCATTCACATATCGCGAGACAATGATTTATAATTTTATATGAAAACATCTTATAAAAACTGTCAGTCGTTCATTCGTTATTCTCTGAAAGAGTCTTGATTGGAACTCTGTAAGAGCCTTAGGTAGTGTTTATCAATGAATAGTAGTGATAACTATCTCTTGGCGAATAACAGGGGGCTTGTTTTTTAAATTTTAGCCAGTTTTTGCGTCTCCTTCTTTGTCTTCAGCATCATTTCTATCTCGATTTCCCCAAAATAAGTTCTGCTGCTGTTATTTTATAATTATGGTCTATCGATAATTACTTCATGCAAGTCAGGCATTCAATATAAAACGTTATCTCAGAAGATGTTATACAAACAATTTTCAAAACCATTACCAATATCGTTACTATTGGTGCTTATTATGCTTATAATATAACTCTTCAAAGAAAACTCTCTATATATAGGGATCTTAAACCACAGAACATCCTTAGTCGTACCGCAACCAGAGAGCAAGACAAACAGACTCACAAACATCTCGAATGCTCCGGCACGTTGTCTCGATTGTCTAGTCTTATAATAAACATAGATCTATTATTAGCAGGACATAATAATGACATGCAGTACAAGTGTTTGCCTAGCAACAGTGGCTCGGAGGTCAGGGTCAGAATGACGATCGTATTTGCTAAACTACTTGAAACTTGTGACGCGTGCACATGTAGTAGTCTAGAACATTAGAAAAGTGAAATTAATTAGAACTAAGATGACGGGAAAAGGGCGGCATAGATAGAAATTACGTTCCATGGAAGACTGCAATGAGATGTGGGGAAATAAATGTTCATAACTCTATACCTTTTTAGAAAATACTCAGAGCGACGAAGTCTATAGGCTGCCATTGCCCAAGCCGAAGATTGATAGCATCATCGTCACCCGGCACAGAGTCAACATCATTTCCATCTTTTTCAGCTTGAAACATTACTGATTCCCCTATTTTCCTCGGTAAGTCGGTACTATTCTCATCCACATAAGCACCGACGTCGACTATCTTTATTGTCCCATGTCTAATAAAGGACCACGCTAGACTAAGTAGTAGGAAGCGATACCTACTAGTAGTATATAAGGAATGTAGTGTGCCAGTTGTTTTCTAAGCAGCTGAGGTCATGGTCAGTGTCACAATTTATTGTACGACCGAGTCGAGGCGGGCGACGCGTGTAGTCTAGATATATCACGTACACTCGTACACCTACTGATATTTATTAGCGAGCATTTGAAATGAAAGTCGCTTTTTAGGATGATGATAATTAGTGATGAATTTGTTAGGTTATTATTAACTTTCTTTTTAGGTATTTCAGGGTCTTTGCTCGACGTCTCACCATCATCATCAGCCACAGCCCGACTTCACCCACTACTGAGCCAGCCTCATCCAGGCTCTACCCGCGATACCAACAATATCGTTCGCCCATCACGCTGCCGGAAAACCGACACTTGGTCTTCCGGTCCTAAATGTGACGCCAAAGCTGTATATTTCAAGATAGACTTTTATACATTGGTAAATGAAATAGTGGTTCCCTTTTTAATTTCAGGAGGATGGGTGGATGGCTGGATGGGTGGTATCTAATCGTACACTTCCGCCTCCGCCACAAATATTGTGGTTGTTTCAACATCTTCATTCAACATCTAAAAAGATGGTTCCGACGAAGCAAGACTACGTTCTAGATCTAGATGTCTTTAATCAGCGTAATTGACCTGTGGCTGCTCTAGTTAAGGCCAAAGAATTGAATGTTTTTAGATTCTGGCCATTTCTTCTATTTCTATCGTTTGAGTAGGCCCTTTCGATGTCACTAACACATAAAAGGTTTTTATAGTAGGCGCAAAGTGTTTGGAAGAGTGAACTAAAACGAAGGATTGCTCAGAAAACGTACTACGCTTGTTTACTAACATCGAATGCAAATGCTCCATTGCCAAACACGGCTAAGAGAAACGTGTTCTATACATTAGACATACCTACAATTCTTTCTAAAGCGATATAAAGAGATGACGACGTGTTGCGACAGACTTGCTCCGCGACTCGAATAAAAGAAATCGTATCGCAAATGATGTACCAGCCCTTGAGGATTGCGATACAGACAGGTTTGAAGATAGTGATGCTGAAGACTTGTTGCGAAAGTACCTAGTTGCGTGTCGAGATTTCGATAAATTATTTATTGTTAAGAAGGTACCATATGCTACAGTTGAATAAATTGAATTCATCATAGTAAACGAAATTAGTGACTTCCGTTATTTTTCCGGATCATTGATCGTTTTAATCAAAGTTAACTTCTCACTTTCCGTTAGTGTTAATATGAGATTTTCAAACAAGAAATAAATAACAGTTGTAGTAATTAGTAAAACACCAAGTGATAGGTAAGAACGTCTGCCTGGATTGTGTAAGATCTAATTAGCATAATCAGCCTGTAATGTTGCCACTGCTGCAGGCCTACTATCTTCGAGAGGGAGTGGGCTGTAATTTACCACGCGAGCCCAGTGCGGGTTGGTAGATCTCACATGTCTTCGAATTTTTGGTTCTAGGACATGCCAGTTTCCTCACGATGTTTTTCTTCACTGTTTTGAGAGCAGTTGGGATAAAATTATTTACTCAAAGTAAAGCGCCTGCCTGGATTCGAACCCATGACCTACAACTCGTAACTCTGCTATTACCACCACTGCTCTTAGAATATCTAATTCTGTATTATATGTAAGTAATATGTGCATCTCCTAAAACTGATAATTAAAAAAGTTATAGACCATTCGCAACAGTTACAGAACAGTTGCCAAGCAAAAATATCTCCTAAATACCTACGTAACTACTCGCTCATTCTCCTCGATTAACTTTTATTACTTCGCTCAACAAATTAAGCAATATTTTGAGTCTTTTGTTTCTCTTACACGCGCTAACTTTATTAAATTATGTATGTTCACTGAATAATGAATGAACGACTTAGCAACATATTATAATAAAAAGTTTACAAATATCTGTTACATCGTAACTGACGTAAGTTTTGGTATCACGAGTTTTGGGTTTGTTACAAGGTATTTAATTGAGTTGTCTAGTATATAGTCGGGTCGGCTTTCAGTCTAACCGGATGCAGCTGAATACCAGTATTTTACATGGAGCGACTGCCTATCTGACCTCCACAACCCAGCTACTGGGGTGGGGTGGGGTCGGTGGGGTGGTATCGTAATACGATACCCCTTGGTAAGACTGGTTGTTTGACTTTCCGGCTTCTGACTACCCGTAACGACTGTCCACGAATGACAGCCGGGACCAACGGCTTAACGTACTTTCCGAGACACGGAGTGGTCTCGGTATGTAAAGATGGTCACCCATCCACAGATCAACCGCCGAAGCAAGTACGTCTAGTATATATGTAGTGCTTCTCAATATTTTTTTCATCAGGAATTTGTCATGAGCAGCCCGGAGTGTGGACACGCGCCGGGCGATGGCTTTAGGCTACGACATTACATGGTGGTGGTGGTTCTACACCTCTGCCTTACCCTTCGGGGTAAACAGGCTTGATATGTTATCAAATAAATCCGATTAAAAGTTTATAATCTTTATAATTTTTATTTATATAATAAAAAATAAAAAAAACAGATTGTAGTACATGTAACAGTTTTCACAAAGTGGGTAGTATTAAATATCTGACAATCAAGTGGGTGACGTGCTGCTCTCCTTGCTAGGCAAGCCACATACATACATAGCCTGTATTAAGGAGTAACAGTGCCGATTCCATCTAATTGTATTACTACAATTTTATTAAAAGTTTCAACCTTAGTTTAGTCGACTCGTCAGTGAAGTCTAATCAGAGAAGGTTGGCTTTATTAGTATCCAGGTGCCGGATATTTAGTGAATGGTAGGTAGGAAATAACCCAGGGTTATTTTAATAGGTATAATTTAAATACTGAAAACAAATTAAATAAAACAGGTTTTCCATTCAAAACTCTTCTTTTTTAGGGTAATTGGGTGTGTGGAAAAAGGTTCAGGCCCGTTCTGACAAAATAATGACCGATTTATGTTTCCCCATATTTGTTTTTTTCACGAGTCGAAAGGACCTATAATGTTGTATCCGGTAATCACAAAACATAAAGTAATGTATTTTATGTATATTATTCATCTTTTGTAAAAAGGAAATATGCTTTTAAGTGAGCAGGGTCAGGTGGATCTTGTTGTGCCAAAAAAACGTCGTACTTATAATGATCGCAAAAAATAATCGTATGAAAAAAGGTTTATGTTACTTTTTGTTCGTTTGGAATTTAGAATTTGATAGCTGGTGCTGATTTTATCGAGTCTCGGCTTTAAAGTAAAAACAAGAAAAACAACTTGAGATTATGATCAACAACAAATTAGTTAATAAAGCAGCTGACGTAGCTGAGGCATTTAATTAGTTTTTTGCCAACATACCGATAACTACGACTCGCTTCTTAAATTCGTCCTCGTCTAAAGCTGAAAACCTTTTGCATAGTAGTGTACCTAAATGTAGTCCTTTATTTAGTTTCGAACATGTAACCTCGCGTGAAGTACCTAGTTAATGTTTTTAATAAACTTAACTAAAAACACCAGTGATTATTGGGGCATCTTCATTAAACTTTTAAGTAATATAATAGACATCGTAGCCCCCTATCTAGCTGTTACTTGTAATAAATGTGTTGATTTAGGAACTTTTCCTGACCTCATGAAGAGTAGTAAAGTCATACCATTATATAAATTAGGTAATAAGAATGACGTTGGCAATTTCAGGCCTATTTCTATCTTACCTGTATTTAGCAAAATACTTGAAAATTTAATACTCCAGCAGTTACTAAGACTTTTTAATTTAAATAGCTTCCTCCATAATGAGCAATATGGCTTTACAAAAGGTAGTTCAACTACAGATGCGGGTGTTGCTCTGCTGAGACATATATTTGACGCATGGGAGAAATCGCAAAATGCAATTGGAGTTTTCTGTGATCTCTCCAAAGGCTTTAATTGCGTGCACCAATGAGACGCTTTTGCGTAAGTTACGTCATTGCGGTGTCTAAAACGAGGCTCTCAATGTAATAATTTCTTATTTACATAATAGGGTCCAATGTGTAGATGTTAATGGTGTGAAATCTTCCGGGCTACCAGTTCAGTTAGGTGTTCCGCAAGGCTCAATACTGGGTCCATTCTTGTTCTTAGTATATATCAATGATTTACCATTCCATTTGAAGGGCATATGTGACGTTGTACTGTTTCCAGATGATACCTCTCTTATTTTTAAAGTAGACAGGAATAGACAAGATTTTGACGACGTAAACAGTGCACTCTCAATAGTTACAGATTGGTTTACGTCAAATAACCTAGTTCTCAACGCCAAGAAAACGAAATGTGTAAAGTTCGCCTTACCGAATGTTAGAAATCTAGGACTCAACATCGTCTTAGATAAAGAGGTGCTTGAAACTGTAGACTCGGCAATTTTTCTAGGACTAACAGTAGATGCCAAAGTTCAGTGGGGACCTCATATATCAAGTCTAACAGTAAGGCTCAGTTCAGCTGCCTACGCCGTCAAGACAATACACTGACGTTGATACAGCTCGTTTAGTCTATTTTAGTTACTTTCACAGCGTTATGTCCTACGGTATTCTACTGTGGGGCAAAGCCAACTTATTTATTTATTTTACTTCGACGGTCTTAGTTTATCATTTGTGACTTCAAGTGACAGCTATGTGAACAGAACCCAGCAATGCAAAAATATGTCACGTCCTCTAAGCCTGGAGGCTTTTATTTGGGTAGTAAGTTTTTATTTACCTTTTAATTTTAATTAATTATTTTTTAGCTTGAGTACGTATAGTTTTTACTATATTTGTTGGTATATTGGCGTGGCTAGCTGACATATGGCAAATAATTTAAGTTTCTTGTAATGCTAATTACTGAACATAGGTTCCTAGTGTTGTATACAATGTTTGTTGTAATTGTTTTTTTTTTGTTTATGATCAATCAAGCCTGGGTCGTAAGTAGGTAGGTAAGTACCTCAGGTTTTCCATTCGCTTTATATCCCGGTCCGTGTAACGCAGCCATAGTAACTTCTAATTCGACGGCAATGCCAACTATTGTGCAAGAGGGTAAACCTGTTCACTGGGACATTCATGCCTAACTTATTTTTATTCGTTATGAGTCGCACAATAGATACAACAGGATACTCCACATAACGATGTCTTTTGGAAACCTGACAACTGCAAAAGTTATTTAGGCTTTTAATTTTTTTCTGAAACCGTAAAAAATCTTTATGTACGAGTATCTCGTGAAAGTTATGATATCACGTCTGTTTTAGTGTAACTATGACAGTTTAGGAAACACGGTTTTTCTACAAGATAAGAGCAAAATGATATAAGGATATAATACACTCTAATGTCGACAAACTGACTAACAGACAAAGATTTCTAACAGAATAATTTGGGATTTACAAGCACAATCTGCTTTATTGTATACTAATTTAATTATGGCTTTAACATGTCTTTTTTTAAAAACCCGAATATGTATCGAACATTATTGCGATAGATGACACTCTCATTTCCTTTGGGAAAAAAGGAGGAACACAAAGGTTTCCAAAGGAGACCTTTGTGTTCCTCATTAAATACTGTTGTCCATTATGGCGGACAATTAACTACACCTAGGCCTTACTGTTTTGCAAAGTCCTACCTACGTCTAGGACACGAGTAAACATCGTTTACAAACTCACTAAGTACTATGCAGTAAAAATATTGATTATCCAACGAGTAGTGTTTGTCAAATGATCTCACTGAAGTAGTAATGAGTGGGGTCAAGGCGCCTAGCTTACTTGCACGAAATAATAAAAAATATTCACTTTATCACGTTTTAATTTTGTATAGTAAATAACACAGTAAACAAAACTTAATAAAGGACACAACACGGTTCTTATTAGTTTAAAGGATTAAGTTGTAACGCCGACGCGACTTCCTTGGTGTTAGAGCCCTATAATAAATTTCACGTAAATACCTGTTACGCGTCGGTCACGAAACGTTTGCAAATGATCTTATAACTCCCGTAAAAAAATAGATACCTGGTCGTCCTAAAATGGGTAACTTGCACCAAGTCAATCGGTTATCAGGCAGCGAGGTAATAATTTATATCACTGTTTTAACTAAATTGAGACAATAGTAACTACTGAAAATAAAAACAAAGCTACAATATACGCAAATCCGGTCCTAGGCTGGCAGTCGGAAGACTCCTCGTTGACCGGTATCAGAATCCTTTTGTATTGGGTTCGATTCCCAACAGGAAGCTTGTAGACGTCTGGAACTGGGTATCGGGTGGGGCAAATTCAAGTTCGCCTTACGATCTTCGGACAAATCTACAGAAAATAACGAAAAATGATAATCCGAGACGCAGGCAGAATCTTTTATAACAAAAGAGCTGAAGAAAACTTAAATTACATAATAAGTCTGAATCAAGAAACCAGACTCGCCTCGAGACAAGTTTTTAATGCTGTACAGTTGAGTTGAGTTATATAATTCGTTTTTCAGGAACACTGCCCATAGATCCAGTGATTGACCGCACAAACTAAGTCGTTCAAACCATTATAATTTATTCACACATACTGTGGTTGTAGGTCCAAGAAAAAATATATTTTTCACAAATGTCGAGTGTCAAAAAAATCAAGTTACAAATAAGAATGGATTTGTTATAAAATAAGGTTTTTCGTGATAAAATTAAAATGTAGCATTTGCCAATGCTGCAGTAGGTACTAATTTATTATCAGAATCAGAAGTCGCTGTTAAAAGCATTTGAGAGACTAACCACAACTCAAATATGTAAATTTCAGTATTTATTTTAGGAGTCAGAAAGGATTGTATTGTAATTTTCTACAGAAAGGATTTTTTATTATATTCCCAACAGAAAGGCGGCCTATTTCATTAGGAACTTTAAACAGTTGCCTAATACACTGTACATATTAATTTATGGCTTAACTCGTAATAGCTATAGACTACCCTCCGCCCCCCCAGGGGAAATCTGATCTTCGCCGTTCTTATAGCCTAGGGGCCGACCTTTTTCATATATATTTTATTTAATTTGGGAAAACTAGAGTTTCTTCCTAAAGTCTGACATTATGTTTAGATGTTTTGCACATGATGACTGATGATGACTTTAAGTTGGCCATTAGGTATGTTTTTCAATCATGTTCATTAATTGTGTTCAATTAAAACGCTTTTTAATATCAAGAGGCATATCCCTGGTACACAGCGAAACATTCTTGTAGCAATTCTATGTACGATAATATTGGACCGCATTTATGTAGGTATATTTAGATTTGAATACTTGAAAACCTTAACTGATGATCAATATTGTTATAAGCTGTTTACGACATCTGAGAAAGATCAATTAGTTCGTTCTTCAAAGTGATCAGGCGGTTGAATACAAATCTCCCACACTTCACTTCGTTCAAAATAACTTTTAAACAATTCTAAGGAAAAATATTACAAACGAAGTAAATTGTTTTAAAATTGCTACATACGTACTTTTTGCAGCAACTCTAATAGTCTGTAAGTACATGCTGGCGTCCATTTTACTATTTTTTGTTTCGCGGGAAAAATGCGCACGAAAAAAACTTTTAGATCTCCTCTGAATAGTTCATGATTAGCTTTTTTTGTTTGTGTGAACTCGTTAACTTTTCGTGGTTGCTATGCAAATGAAAAAATTTAATATAAAGATTTAATTATTGTAAACTTTCTTTGATTATAAAAAAAACTACCGTTCGCATTCATTTAAATCGACTTTAAATGTCGAACCAAATCTTAATAAATGATTTAGCCAGTCACAGATTTGATTAACCGTCGTAAAAATCAAATTAAAATGCAGAGAGAGGCGGCACATAGCCTAGCCTTTTCCCAACTCACCGGATGCAGCTAACACCAATGTTTTACATGAAGCGACTGCCTATCTGACCTCCACAACACAGTTAATGGGTAATACGATATCTCTTGATAAGACTGGTCGTCAGACTCTTGGACTTCTGACGATCTGTAACGACTGCCAAATATCCACGAATGACAGCCAGGACCAACGGCTTCACGTGCTTTCCGAGGCACGGAGACGTGATAGTGAAGTTAAAGATGGTCACCTATCCACGGACAAACCACGGCAAACGTAGCTTAACCTGATCGAGCGGCCCGTGCGGCTGTTATTACTTCGCCACAAGCTCCTAAAACATAGATATATTGATATAACAATGACCAGTCTTCAGAAATAATCTCATACCGGATAACAATAGTAATGCAGTGGATAAGTAAGGTACGTGAATCTAAACAATTAAATCAATTTTCGTGAAGGGAAAACTATTGTACTAGTGACTTGTGAGACAATAGTAAGTACAAGTCAATAGTATTTCCAGTCTTTGTTTTACGTACTTGCAAGAGTACAGTTCCTCGTCAACATTATCTGACCCACCCTAAAAACAAACGAATTTGGACCCTCTGGCTGTAACATTAAGGTTTATTCAATTTATATGAGCTTAACAGACAAGTGCACGAGGACTTACAATCAATACAGACACGCAAATTTCATCTTTATAACGTTAGCATTAGGTTATATGTTATAACTACTTGTTATAATATAATTAGTGTAATAGCTTATTTTAATGATTGCGTTCAAGTAATTCTGGTCTCGTGGTCTGTGTATAAGACTGAGAAAATTAAGGTGCGAGATCAAATCCTGCGACGATGATATTGTTTTGCTTTCAATTTAGAATTTATTCCAAAACTATTTCTTGTATTATTATAAAGAACTATAGACGGATAATCTTCAAATATAAACTTTGTAAAATGGTAATATTTTCGCATAACTTGTAATAAGTGGGTAGTTGAAAAATAAATATTATTTATTATAAAACTGGTATTCAAATGCTACTAAGGGTATGCAGTGACTACGCTCAAACATATTTGACCTTGTCTTACTAAATTACAAAAACAACGTCTCTTTACCATTTTTTATTTTCTATTTTGTAGGTAGATTTTTTTATTATCATGTCTCAATGGAGTGATTATTTAAAATACAAAATAATCTATTTGCACGAGGAAAAGGTTGGCTGCTTGTGCTGTGCAAGAATAAACTTTATGAAAGTATACTATATGGTTCAAATTCTTTAGAATATTGCGTCTAGCATAACAACTAAGATCAAATTTCAATGCTACTTATAAGAGTTGAGTTGGTCTTGTGGTCACTAAGGTAGTGCGGTGTTCATCGTTGTCTACGTTCGAAACCGAGTTTAACCTAAATGTAGCTTTTTGCTCAGCTGTTTTTTTTATTACACTTTTTTTTTACATTTCTTTAATGGACGACGTAGGATCTTGTTTTTTTAAACGGGCAGTTTGTATAGAAATAAAATTAAAAAGTTGCAAGTTTAAAATGTTTATTATTTCATTAAAACACTTAGGTAAGATAAAATAAGTAAATGCTCATATATATTTCCAAATTAATATACCTACATTTTATATTAATATGCCATAATCAAATCTAACCATTTATTAACATTAAACAAGGCATGCTTATGCTTAAAAGTTTGTTATCGAGAAAATTAATTCATGTGTGAAATGCTTTACAGATTTATAGCTGCCTATATGTAGTGAATAAACATGTTATTTAAATAGAAACAATCTATTTATAACAATAACATCACCACATAATCTGCAACATTTTAATGGTTTAACAATCAATCCATTGAGCATTTACTTACATGGTGTGTTTAAAAATAGAAAATAAAAAAAATAAAATTTAAATATTCCTGGGCGAAACGGACCCTTTCTTCGCGATGAGCAGGTGTCAATGCAATTTTCTGTGCCGGTTTATAATTCCTTATCCCAGCAGCGTGTAAATGCCTTCTCACTGTTTCCACTGAAATATTGTGGTTTATTGCGGTTACACGAATGGGCAAAAAATGGATTTTCAACTTGACTTGAAACAACGGTGGCGTTCGAATTCGGGACTATACTTGATGGCTTTTGCTCCTGGACGAATCCGCTGAATATTTCCATTGTCTCCATAACGTCTTAGGCATAGACTGACCGTATTTCTCTAAAACAAAAAAAAAAACATTTTTGGAACCGTGTATGTAACTTGTAAGGAGTGAATGTAATGGTAAAATAGCCAACTACGCGTTCGTTAATCACAATCAATAAAATAAAATAGGTATAAAAAAACACTTACTGCTATATTAAGTCGATGACCAATCTCTCTAATTCCAACATTCTACTCATGTAAAAATATGATTTTATGTTTGGTAACACCAAATTGCTTAAATATACTTATCGAGTTATGTGAAACGATTTACAAATGTGTGAGCGCAGTCACTGCTATTAGGCGTAGTGTAACTTTTGTCACTTAGATGAATTTATTATCTACCTCACGAAGCAAATATATTTTTTACTTCGTTTCCAAACATTCTTGGTAAATATAAATTCTGTGAACTTAAAGTTTTTCAATTTACCCACCTGTCTACAAGATAAGTTATTAGGCGTAAATCATATTGGTCGTTCTTTAATAATGCAAGCAATATTGTAGAAATGAAAACAAATTAAAAAAGAAACTGATAATATAGGTGGACTGTATTTTCGAACCCACATGTTGTTCTTTGCCAATCCACCATCAAACCGCTAAGCCACAAGAACTTGTTGGAAATACGCGAAATTAATGATTGGGTTGTAATTATGTAGTGTGACTTAAAAGCTTTTCAACTTTAAAGTCAACGAGATAATGATTAAAATAGCTTAACAAAATGATATATAATGCCGGTGGCTCCGACAATGTTGGGTGGGTTTACCTTAACCTTACGTGTTAAAGATCAAATTTGCGTGTCTGTATTTTTACTGTATTTGTCCTTAGAGTGCTCGAGCACTTGTCTGTTAAGCTCATATAAATTGAATAAACCTTAATGTTACATTCAGAGGGTCCAAATTCGTTTGTTTTTAGGGTGGGTCAGATAATTGTGATGACAGACTGTACAAAATTCAATGAAAAGGTCTTTTGTAGACTCAGAGATTAAATCATCATGAATCACAATATTATTCTGAAAAGTGGTTGTCTGTCATTCATTGTTGGTTCAAGAAGATACATTAACACATACCCATGATGTCATTGCATTAGCATTATATTTCAGCATGAAAGAATTTGTCTTCTTCGTTTTTATCCAGTTTACAATCGTATGGGCACTAACTATGATAGATATAAAGGAGGAAACAAGTGTGGTGCGGTAGAGTCTCTCAAGCCAAGTGTTGTTTTATTTTTTTATCAACGGGTTAATTGCGTAAAACACTAACAGTAGCAATGTCTTTCATTTGACAGTTTAACAATATTCATTGCGCTATTTACCTTGTTGCACAGACAAATTATTCAGACATTTGAAGCAATGGACTAATATCCATTGCTTTTGAAGAAGAAGATTGAAGGATATTGCAAACAATATTCTTCAAAATCATTCAGATTGTGATTAATCGTGTGTTACGCAATTAAGGTGCAGGATTTCCATAACAGCCTCTCGAGCCCCTTTTTGTGTTCGATTGTGACATTAGGTAGCTCCCTATCACAAGCACTTGTAAGATAACTGGCAAAATGGTTTGGCACGTTTGCCCTTCAGGCCGTCCGTGATCAGGCGTTGATATTTGTCTTTCCATTGAAATTGATGCATTCGATGTGGAATTCTAGAACTTGTGCAGACGGAAAACACTTTTTATACTCGTTTGGAAAAGTTTAACTTCATTTGCTTAGCCAGGAACTCGCCTGAACACTTAGTTACTAACAGAAAGGAAACTATTTAAAAAGCCGGTAGCAAAAAGTATTTCTTTAAAGAGATTCAATTAGTTATTGTTGTGTTTTTATTGCAAGCTAAGAAAATGTACAAAAAGTTGTCACAAGCAGAGGCAAAGTAGCAAACCAGTTGATTGAAGGTGAACAATTATGTAAGATCTTAACACTTCAAGTGAGTGATGTAATAAAGAAAGAGGTATTTTTATGTTCGTTCTAGAACTGTCCAGAGGGACGAATGTATAATATCTAGAGTTTCAGATAACTTAAATGTCATCATCATCATCCTAGCCTCATCCTATTTTATTTCGAGCCTATTTCTTTCACACCTGTCTGATAGCCTTTTCTTCAGACTTGACCTCCTTCTTAGCCTATTATCTTCCTCACATTCCGTCCATATTATCTTCCTCACATTCCGTCCATATTATCTTCCTCACATTCCGTCCATATTATCTTCCTCACATTCCGTCCATCTTTTCTTTGGTTACTTCGTTTTCGCTGAGCGCTCTTTCTTCTTTTGGACTTGTTTTCTTTCTGCTCGGCTCCGTAGAGTCGTAGCGTGATGTTAATAGTCTTTCTCAAGAATCGGGCTATCGATAAAATTCAAAAATATTTTTTCATATCAGACTGGTAGTTACAGAGATTAGCGCGTTCAAACAAACAAACTCTTCAGCTTTATTATTATTCTTACCTCAACTTGAGATAGTTAAAAAGAGTCGTAAACCAGAATTACAACGAGGAGAAGGAACGAAATATTTAAAACAACCAAAACTAATGGAAACCAATAGAACGACATCCAACCAATTTACATCACCCAATGACAATACCAACAATATCATCAATCCGCGTAAAGTATGAACACCGCGATTCAGAAAAATGACGTATTTGTACAACACCATCTATGAGTAAATGGATAAAACGTCTGCACAAGGCGAATGAAGAATTAAGGCATTTGGTCTATAGTTAGCCATGTTTTCCTTATTGTTTTTATTTAAATAATGGTTTCACTCTTGAAACTTTTAGGGCATCCGGATATACATTGCACCTGAGCTGATGCACAGATTTATTAGTGGGTACAAATGGTTTCAGAAACATACTTTACAACCTTTGTAGAAATACCATCATAACCTGTACTATTGGTAGCTTTTAAAGATTTAATTATATTTAATATGTCTACAGGTATACTGGGTGGTACAAAGACTGAGTCTTTCCGTTTTATAATATTAGTTGTTACTTTGCTTCCCGAACTTTGACTTGGTCCAATTTTATCTACGAAAAAATGGTTAAACGCGTTAGCTATTTCTAGAGGGTCATTTACTATTTTGTCATCAATATTTATAGAGCTAATGGATTCTTTAGGTAAAAATGGTGTCGATTTATTGATTATCTTCCATGTCATTTTAAATTTATTTGTTGCAGTTTTAATTGATTAAGTAATTATTTTGAGCTTGTGCTTGCTTTTGTGCTTAAAACATAAAAGTGATATTAAAAGATAAAAGATAGAAATATGGTATCGCGGACTTTTTTGTAGAACTATTTAAGGCGTACCAGATTGCCATACATTGTTTTTAGTTATATAAAGCTGTTTAGGCAGCGCATGCAAATAATTCTGTTTTAAGAGGTACATCTTTCAGACTTGCTAGACAAAAGTTGTGATAGCTCAGCTAAAATGCATGATCTAAACATCATCATCAGCACTCACAAATCTTTCTACCAATGAAAACCTTTTTAGAATTAGATTACTCCCTACATACAAACAAACAAACAAATTTTATCTCTTTATAATATTATTAGTATAGACTATTTATACTATACTACAGTCAATAAAAGACCTGTTCCACCACAACTTGTTACGCACGTCTCTTTGATACCTATTAGGTACTTATGTTGAGACTTCGATGTCAATGCCATTGTTTTCATCAATATCATGTCATCCATTTGACAAAAACTGTAACTGGAAAACTCATATTGATGAATTATGTACGATGGTGGCCTAATCTGAATAATAAAAATAAATAATAATCATCATAATTACTTTGACTTTATTGAATTTTGACTTACACAATTAATCTCTGTGACCACTCTTTATTCCATTTATTTGTAAAATTCTGTAATCCTAATGATAAATAACTTAATTTTGTTATAACAATGACCCTTGATTTTACAAACAATATTTTATACGCCGGGAACGGCAGAATATTATGATAAAACTAAACACATGTAGGTACCTAACAACTTTGTAACAATATTCTGACCAATAAATACATTCTATTCCATTCCAATGTTCAGTAATGATTTGATTATAATCTTTATCTTGACTTTTTATCAAGTCCTAATCTGACCCAGCAGTATGTATAATCATGGTTTGTAATAGTTACCTCCTTTGTAACTATCACAAGTATTCGATCAAGTGTTACATTCACCTTTTTACTCCATCTTGACAGATACTTAGACATAAAGCCGTATTTAGCACGGAAGTGACTGAACGTGGAAGGAATCCCGCTTTTCTGTGTATACAATAAAATAGATTTCAAATGCCAGAGCCGTTTAATTGAGCACCCTCTTCGACTCCATTAAAGTTATTGTTATTTGTTCCAGGTTTACGGTGCAGACAGCGATGCGTTAACGCGACGATACAAGTAGTCGGATCATTAAAATCAAAGCCGGGATCAAGTGACCGCTGCGCCCGCGCGCCGCCCTCGCCGCCCGCCGCTGCGCCACTCCATCGCCGCGAGTCACCGCACGCGCACGCGCCGCGCTCCTGCGATATTTACTCCGATACAGTGTATCCCAAAGTGACTGATTAGTGTAATAAACGTAATCACTTACTGATTGCAGAAGTCTCTTCATTAAGTCAATCGACTGGTATTTTAATTGATACGCCTTTTTCTTAACATTTTCTCCTATAGACGGACAAGTGCATTGAGTAAGTGGAGAAGGCTACATTCCAAACCGGTGTCGTTCTTTAATGGACGAGGTGTGTACTACTCTGTGTGTGTTTTAGTAGTTATCGGGTGGTGACTGGTTCGGTTTTCGGAGTGTACAGCTTTTCCTTTGCAGTAAATAGTGATATACAGTAAGAAACGTTAACTGGAAACTGGTGAACTCACCTCAGCGTAGAGCTCGCTAGCCATAATGTAATAGTACCGACAAAAAGAGAGAAGCATTCAAGAGAAAAATGGCTCGCGGAACGCTGAGTGAAAACGAGCGCCAATGTTTAGACGCAGGCGCAAAAAATCAATCAGAACGTCTCCAAGAGTCGGAAAAAACACTTAGTGATTGCAAATCGAATGGACTTAGAGTGCGCTTCCTGGACGAGGAAGGAAAAACGGAAAGGATGGTCAGCACCGACGAGGTCGACTGCACCGTCTCGCGAGTCAAGAAGATACATATTCTTAAGAACAGAAGCTCGAGCGAAACGAGCATACTGCTGAGGAACCCGTCTCTCATGAAGAGGCGCTCAAGTTCCGAACGCCGGTTCAGTGACGGACTCACCGACAATCTAAACAACAACAACCTGAACGAAAACCTGAACGGTAGAATAAAAACGACAGAGTTTGACAAATCCGATAAGACTGATGAAGCTGATCCAACCAAAGAAGTAAATGGCCAGAGCTTTAAGAAGAACTGCAACGTTTACAGTGTGAACCAGGCGAAAACCTTGACTCCGGAAAGGAAAAAGTCGTTACCGCTGACGATGCCGCGGCTGATCGGTCACAAGATTCAGGAGAACGGACAAAACAAGTCGATCTTGCCGGCTGAAGTATGTTTGGCGGATGGTGCTTCCGGTAAGGACTTCACCGCTCGAGCGATCGGGCGGCTCTCCAGAGGAATTGGGAAGCTGCTCCGTCGCACAAACAGCGTGCGCATTAGTGATCCCGATCCGGTGTACAAAGTGGCGTATCTCGGGAATGTACTCACCGGCTGGGCTAGAGGTGAGTTTCGCTTAGTCATTATCATTACTTATTATTTAGTTTTCATTCATCATTAAATATTATAGAAAGATGAAAAAGGGAACATGAAAAGTTTATGTAAATATAAATATGTAGAAAGATGGGCGTAATATAAACAACGTGAATAATCATATGAAATGTAGCCTTCATAAAAAGTGAATTTTGGCAATTTTACAACCGAGACGGTTACCCTGCGTTCGGTTAACAAACGAATCTCGTCACGCTCTGTCTCTCGCCAGCCGGCACAACGGCCTGTTAGATAATATTATCACTTGCAGTATCTCCTAATAAAAGTGTTTGTTACTCAATCTTCCAGTTATCAGATGATGTATTTGGGTCAGCGTATTGATAGGTAATTTCGCAAAACACAAAAAAAGCGGCGGTCCTAAGCAGGTTCCTCGCAAAACACCGAACCTTTGCTACATTCCGATGAGCATATTGATTATGTATTGGGTTGCTTTCAACACTGCACGTACAAATATTACAATAATGTACCTGTATTTAGTAATATAATTACGGTTGTTGTAAAAAGATTAGTTTAAATAGGAAGTGATCAAGCAAACGCTCATGTTAATCTCAGAAGGAATTATTATTAATACTACATTAACGCCTAAGTAAACATAACAAGTAAATAATAAGATAAAGGTAGCGTTAGAGAACGTATCTATTTAGGTCTCAGCACGTAATGGTGTATAGTTTTTTATAGTCATGTCAATAGAATCGTCGGTAACTTAGGTTGCGTAAGTGGTCCAAGGCGAGTCGGCCAAGCAAAACGGTTGGATCTCCAAATTAGTAAATTAACTCCAAATAGTGAATATTACACATTCATAATGTGCCATTTTGAAGCGATATCCGAAATTTTAAGATCCATTACAAGCACGAAGCAACACGATGATTGATGTATTGATTCTATGTATTTATGTAATTGCTGTTTAAAAATACAAATGATTTCGGTTGCTGAAATGCTGTAAGTATAGTGTTTTATTTGTGATTGTTGCATTATCAATATTAAATAAACTACTGAATGATTGTTCTTGCCATTCTAGACATGTCTCTCATCTATTCTATTATGAATTTGCGTCAATCTTAGAAGCTCTAAAACTCGTGCCAACGAACGACTAACTGCTTTGTTGACAAAACTATACTTCGAATCGAATATTTGTAATATACGAAGCGCAAGCATACCACTCAACTTCTATGATAACCAATCTGTATTCTGAATATATAACTTTTATAACAATATCTCTAGACATAACAATGGAATCTTACAAGAGAAATGAAAATATTTGAAAAAAATTAGCATCATTTATCTTCTTCGCTGAATGACAATGAAACTTTGAAATGCAGAAGCAGTATGTAAACACGAGACGTAAATGTTTCAATTTAAATAAATACATCGAACAAAGCGAAAGGAATGTCGATGATAATCAGTAAGAGACTTTCGTTTTAGACGCATCTGTCATGCGTCGCTGTGTGCGGTAATTGGCGAGATATCCGAAACGTTCTGAGAGAAACTGAACATTTGAACAAGCCTTATCACATGATGATGCAGCAGGTTGCTGTTATTTAAAAACTGTTTATAGAATGATAAATAGTATAGTTGAAAAAAGTAGGTGAAGATCGCGTACTATTTGGACAAGTGTTGATATTTGCATTTGAAGATTTAAATGCGACCAAATATTGGGATTTGTTTCAAGTTTGTGATAAATTATTATGAAGCTTTACAAAATATGAAGCTTTGCAAAGTCTTTGTCGTGATTTGGCAATATTCGCTATTCACAACAATCACATTATCCTTATTTTCTGATAAACTGCATTTCATAATGGAATTACTGGCTCAGATGTAGTCAGCTAGAGAATGTTTTAGTCATTCATTATTCTGTTTAATCCATATCAGCTTCGATTAGGTAGATAGTTTATTCTTTCAAGTGAATGAGGTTTTCTATACTTTTATGTCTGTGGTCCAAAATTAAGATTAAACCAATGTTGGAAAATAGGTTGACAATACACGTGAAGAAAGTAAACATTAAAATCCACAAGATTCAAAGAAAGTTGTAGTAGTCAATGAACTGGACATAAAAGATTGTGATCAGAATTCGTGTCAACCTGGACGCGGACTTCACGAGTGAAAGTCCGCAGCATCCGCACAGTGCATCCTAATGTACTTTTACTTGATGCAAGTACTGGATCATTAAAATTCTTATCATACGTGACGGTATGAGATAAGCTTAACTGCGCAGAATGTTAAGATCATGGCTAAACCTATTATGGTCATACTCATTAGTCACACACTTGACGAGTTTCTTGTGATTTATGGTGCTAATTGCTCTTTTTTCACGTGAGCCTGGCTTGAGGATGTGTTTGTCAATTTTACCTTTGACACAAGCGTGAATTCAAGCTCACTCAATTATTGATAAGATGTGAATTGTTTGATTAATGTTAAGTAAATATAATTATAATGTTTGACATACTATGTTGCTAACTAAACTGTTTTTTTTGTGTGTTTAATTTACATATAGCGAGTATTACTAATATTATTTCCTATAGTAGTCTTCCTCTAGCTAGAATAGGTAGCACAATGCAATCTTCTTTGGAATTGATAGTAATTCGGATAATTTCTGTTTTCTAATTCTAGCAAAGGTTATGAGCGTGGACCGAGGGAAATACTCGAAAGCCACCATGAGCATGGGCCAGCCTTTCACTGCCATTACAATCTTTGCACTGACCAAGTTATTGTCGGACACAGCCGCAACCAACTCTCTATACACAAGAACATAATATTTTACTTTTGTTTACACCTCTATCGGAATCAAATGTTATCCGGCTTTTTATTTTAGTTCTTTTTATCGAATTTAACATTGAACTTCTTCAATGTTAAATTCAAGGTCATGTATAGAGATGCAGTGAAAACAAAGCGACGTGGGTAAACAAATTATCATCCATTGTGTACCATATTATTGTTTCATGTCGCTTAAGAAAATAATATAAGTTGTTTATGAGCAAGAATCACTTGACCTGAGATTTATTTTTATATGCTATCAAATTAGTGTTATCTCAATTCGTAAATTTATTTCTGCTCGTCCCGTCCGTGAGAACTGTTTCTATCTGGTTTTTTCTTTTTTATCTTATCAATTACTTTAACCTACTAAATGCATACTACGCCCGTTAATTGCTTCTAGCATATAAATGATTATTTAACACGTGTTTTCTTAGAGTCGCATCGTGTAAGTAGGTACTTACACGATGCGACTCTAAGAAAACACGAAACAATATTGGAATAAAATACAACCGTCTGTATGTATATTTCTAGTTACCTCTTTAGAAATATGGGGAATGTGAAATATTGCTGTTATTTCAAAATGCCTTTAAGAAACTTGTATAATTTATAGTTCAGTGTTTGCTTCCAAAAGTTTAGCAATGATCGTCAAGGCTAAATCTGAACGATGATATTATTTTTACAAATGTATGGCTACCGGTCGCAATCCGACTATTTTTATCTTTATTATTGCTGTAATGTGATATTTATTTATAATCATTATAGTCGCATTTATACTAATGGTTCTATTGTTCTCAGATAATATTTCTTGTCTTCATTATTGTAGTATAATCAGTTAAATCAGATGTCCGATGAGAATAAAAAAGATAACAATCATTTTATGAGCGACGGAGGTGTTGATACGGGGAAATGAAGCCATTGCCTCAATGCTCTTCGGCGACAAATTAATAGTGAGAACTTAAGCTTTTTTACATTATACAATAATCCTATGTGTATACGCTTAAGGCTACAAGTTTCATAACTGTGATATATATTTTAGCTTTATAACTATGATCATTATCTGTAATTACTTTGAACTGTTATGTATGTAGCTTGGTTTAAAATTTATTGGAATGAGAACGTTTTGATGTAACTAGGTACTCGTATTACGTATTCAAGAGACGTTTGCATTCTACACAAGTTACATCTAATTCCTTATCAACGTATTTTGTGTACTCACAAGTTCATGTAGATGGTTGATATCTCCCCTCGGCACACCTGACACACTATGGGTTCCACTTCCACCTGAGACTGTCACTGGACCCCATGCTCCAGCGGAAGCGCACGATTGCTTTCTGTCTCGTTTGCACCCAACCTCTCACTCGCACTCTTTTTTCGTATCGCATTCCAAGCATCATTGTTTGGTCGGTCGCTCCCACAGACACGCTCGGCGGCGTCTACTGAGCCAACCGACGCTATATCTACCATCCATATAAGCTCTATCAATTAGGGATTAAAGTCTAATTTCCTTTGTATCATTACTCTCGTGTTTGTCCCTAGTCTACTGGTTTTGTAGCATTTGTTAACGCTATTCTTCATTATGAATGTACTAGTAAATTGTAATCAAACGTTCACCGTTCCTTTGCTTTGATGTTCTAATAGGAATTCTAACGCCATCAATCTTCTGAGTTTTATGAGTAATTTTGATATAATTTATGAACTTAATTTCTTGTTAGATTTATTGTAATTATTTTCAATTGTCTTAATTTGCTGATTAGTATTCCTTACAATCTTACATCAAACTTTTCTTAAGTTGTTGAACAAACTTTCGTCTTAAGAAGTGAGTTTAATTTTCTTAGTAGTTAATGGAAAAGGGTATCTAAGCACCGTAACTGTACGTTGTGGTAATTTCATGGTTTTTAATATGCTTCGCATCGTACCCATGTTTTCTAAAATAATATAATTGTTAATTTTTACCGTGTTGCAAAAAAACAAAAATTTGACAGGAAAATACGTCATAAAACACTGTTATTGACGTTTTTGTCTGAAATGATTTGAGGCAGTCATTACTATTATAGTGTCGATTAACAATATTTTTAATTTTCGTGTTGATTAATTAAATTACTTTGCAAAATGGGAGTTAGAGTGTGACAAAACGAACTTTAACCCCAGATTATATTAGCTATCTTGTTATTGATAGTGACACGTATTTTGAAAAGTCTTAGATTCATTACAATTAGTTTTGAATATTCGCCCATTTTATACTACTACATATTATTATAGTTTATGCATGATACCTCATTAAATCTCAACCCTTTGTTCCCAAAACCGATCCGTATATCAAATCTAATTTAAAAAGTCGTTAGTGAGCGGAACACGAGTAATTCTAAGCTCGGGCACATTTGAGCAGGTTTTATGTGAAAAGAAACAAAACGACACGAATGAACTATCATTTTAGTAATCAAACCGTGACTGACATCACGTAACCACTATTTATGATCGCTATTAAGATTTTTTGTCGTACTTTCAGAGTGCCATGGCGTTGCGCGTACCCTTGGCCAAAATGTTCGCGTTTTGTATCTTGGAGTTTTTATAATTCAACCTTGAATTATGCGCTAAAATATGCAAAGTATTAATGGTCACTTATAAGAACAATTGATACTGTAACTGGGACAAAAAATAATGGCATTCATAGGACTTTAGAATTCAACTTGAATATAGGTATAATTGGTCTCATCGAGCTAAGTTATGTTAATTAATATAATATTGATGTTATTATTCTTCATGACGATGATGGTATATTTATTGTTAAAAATTGACCCTTGACTACGATAAAACGTAAGTCCAAACATAGAAATCTAAATAAAGCTTGTTGTGTAGGTACATACGTCAATCGCTTCTTAATTGACGCAAAATAATTTAACATCTCGCTGTTTATCAGGTTTTGACAAATTAAATCGCGTGAATTATTAAAAGAATGTTTTTACACTAACAAAACCCGTTGGTTCACTTAACTCGACACTTTGTTGGCCAGTTTGCCTTCACAATGTTCATAAGGTTGGTATTTTTTTACTGTCTTCCAATTAAGGATCAAGTTTCGAAAGCCAAATCTGTCTTCAGTTCGTCATATTTAATTGAACATTTTCATTATGTTATGCTCGTAAGTACATAGTGTACACTATTCATTCAGTATAAACAAATGGCGGGTTAGCTAGAGCTACATGTCACTCGGTACATAGGGCAATCTGATTAGCATTCACACCTTAATTAGAATGCTAAACATTGTTCAATTACTTCATAATTGTTACTCCAATGTGGGTTAGTAGTACTTATACCTACCATAGGTAATGAGCTGATCATTCATACAGAACAAATGAATTGAATGATGAAGTGATTGAATTATGTGAGTCAGACATAGTCGCGCTTGATTTGGTGTAGGTATTTATAATCTGTATTGTTACATCGACCATCTAACAGAAGTCGCGATAGGATTCATTTTAAATTATATTATTTTATTTTCATTGATACAGATATAAGTTTCAAACGGATTGGTTTATAAGATACTGTGCAAGGTAGTTTCGAGCTGCCTAAATTATAGCCATTTGATTGCGAACATAACTATTCATTCAGAACTAAATAACTCCTAACTTCTCTACATTCCTAAGCCCGTGATACAACAGCTAACTAAGAGATACCTGGCCCCGATGTTTGCATGCAAGCGAGTCGATTACCGTTGATAACCGAGCGGTTATCGTAACCCGCCGGTAACCCACTTCGCAACAGGTGCAACCGACACTCGGTTAGATCTTTTATTTTATTTCTTTCCAACGTAACTGGCCGGAAGAATTTCACTTTGTTTCAATTGCTACAGCTTTCTTCTGCAATTATGTATTCTACATTTTTTTCTTTTGTTTATGAGAATGTAAATAATAATGTATTAAATGTATGTATGTATGTGTGCGTCTATTTGCACATTGGTTACACATTTTGGCTGTCGTGCGTGAAATTACAAAATGTTTATGCGTTAGCGATAAACTACAAAGATTATAACCAAGTACAGTGCTAAGTATTGGCTAGTAAAGTAGTAGCCCATTACTTGGCAGCCCATTAAAATGCCCTCACTGGACAACATACGTACTGGCAGCTCCTCATAAAATGGCGCAATACACACTTCCTATAATAAGCGATACGGTTATATTGCAGTATCATGTCAGCGTTTATCGCTTATGCGATTTCAAAATTATTGGTCTCCTATAAACATGTATGTTGGATCATCGCTTCACAGTTATGCCGTAAAATGGAGTTAATTTAAATAACTCCCTATTTTATTACACATGGGTGCATAGTGCATGGGTCGTTCCGCTTTAGGAACAACTTCCTTCTACAGTTCAGTGAATTTGAATAAGAAACCCTTTTTAATGTTTCTATTCCCGTGAATCCCCTGAAATGTGACTAAGAAACTATCAACTGTTTTAGTATGAGCAATAGCTTCCACCTGTACTTTTTGTTTAATATCTGCAATAACTTTGACACTCTTAAACAAATGTCAAATATCTGGAATTACGAAAGAAGTCATGGCTCTATATTCCGATATACATATATTATGTATGTATATTCCGATCAAACCACTTTACTCTGGCCAAACTGAAAGTAGCTGTATAGTTTAGCCAGCCAGCAGTTTTCCTACTGAGCTGGGGTCGATGTCTTGTCTAGAAAGATAGGCTGAAAATGTAACTTACCTGCAACAGCTGCAACTTAAATGATGTTGAAAGAGACTTGTATCCAAGATGTCAGCACATGCTCATCGTATTTTCTTACACATGCTAAACGGCCTCTCGTACGCATTGTCACGGCTGGCTGCCCCTAGAAAGTACAGCGTGAAGGTCGCTACATACTGGTCTGACTGAGGTAACCATAATGTAATGCAGCTTCGAAACAGCACGTGCCCAGAATACTGAGCATGGAGCATTTGTGGAGGAGCCTCTGTGAGTTTTGGGACGAAACAGTTCGGTTGCTAGTAGTGGCGTCAGTATATTATCTATTCTATGGTAGAGGTGTGTCGCCAAAGCGATGATCATAAAATACTTGATGTAGAAACATATAAGGTTGAATACATATAAGGTTAAATAAATAAGGTTGCGGGTGCGAAACTGGGCATTTACCAATGTGCGTGTTCAATGTTAAGTAGGTTTACTTTAAAAAAATTAAGACGTCATCTGGCTTGATGGAAGAAAAGTCGTAAGGAAAATCTGAGCAAACGGCTACATGTCCTGGCATGGTGATATGATTACTGCCTGTTTCTTATCTTCATAAGAACAGAGAAGCATTGGTCTTGTTGGGCAGTTGCAGACCACTAGGTATCATTAGGTGGCCTGAAATTCATAGAATGTGATAAATTTCTAGGAATTATCAACGATTTATGTTACCTCCACTGATACGAGTATTAACAGCGATACATGTATCGCTGTTAATACATGTATATGAAATGTATATATGAAAATCTGTGCCTAAACATACTTTTGCAATTGTAGGTGACGAATGCAACTTTACCTCTGTAGTCATGGGTCATTTAAGGACTCGGTGAAAATTGTATGTCCTTCGGTTATTAAACATTTCCATTGTTTTCTAAAGTGCTCCCTTCAAGCTGCCTTTGTTTTTGTAAAACTTGCAACAATGAGCTCATAAAAACTTAAGCCCTAATGCACGCTTTACGTGACATGTGTCACAGTTGTCGTGGAATTTTTGTATGAGGGATTCGACAAACTTCTCGACACCACATATCACGGTGGTGTGTACTTAGCTATGTTTATCCTTGAACTTGCTTGTGGTCGTTTAATTCAATAAACAAACACGTACAAACTGTCACGCACAAATTAGGTATTAAAATCAAGTGGTTTTTCATTATTTGTAACTTGGTTAAATTATTTTCTTTATGGTTTGGGTAATTTTTAAAATAATCTGTTTAAACATCATAAACTCTATTCATTGGGTTATTTTGTAAAGGAAAAATTTAAAAACATACCTAATTGTTTATCATTAGGTATATTTTGAAATTTTTAAGCTGTTTTTATTTTTGCCAATAAGTTTTTACCTATATTATTCACTATGACAATACATGTTTTGCTGATAATCATAAAATACATTCCTTAGAGACTAGAAAAACAACGTTCAATATTTAAAATAAAACGCGCAAACGCAATATTGCATTCCATGCAAAAAATACTGACACAGATTCCCAATACTTTGTAATGCAAATTCTGTCATAATCTGCATGATTTATGTTTTTATTTACGTCATAATTGGTATTCATTTGATGAGCACTGGTCGATATTTTCAACTATTGAGATAGTGCCAGCAGGCCACCTAGTCAGACTCACAGCATTTATTTTAATTAAACCATTTACAGGCACCTGAACTGTCAAGGAGTCATCAGTCAGAAAAATTAAGCTAGTTGCCCATTCTAAAGTGTAGTAGGTACCCATGGAGAGGAACGGGGAAGAAACTTCATGAACACTCTTTTAAATTATATTTTTACAAAACTATTAATGTTGAACACGTTAATGGCACCCAGAAAGACAAAATCGACAGTCCAAAATGAAAATAAGCTAAAAGATGACCAGTCCCAAGTGACGGCGCCCGTTCACGAATATGACGTATAGATCAGCACCATTCTGCTCACCCATTATGAAGGGAGCTAAATGATCCAAAACATGCGCCGCCGTCAGCCAGACATTTGAGTGAGCATGACTCTCAGCTGCCAGGGCATATTCAATTCAATGAAAGACATATTACCCGGTAAGTGGTAGCTTTATAGTATATACTCGTAGTGCTCACATCTGTGCAATTATATAATATGAGTAGTGTATTGATCGTGTCTGTAAATGGTACTCAATAATAGTATCTACCTAGTTGAACGGAAGGCGAAAAGTACTTAGAGAGCGGTTTCTTCTCAGTTAGTAACTCCAAACTGTAAATATCATTCACCAGTAGTTGGATATTTGCACCAAGCGTGATTACGGCAATAATTATAATATTAATAATAATCTTTTTGACCACCAGCAGCCTAGTTTTCACTGGAAGGCTCATGTAAAGTTAAACGGTGATTCAAACTACTATTTTTAACCGACTTCCAAATAGGAGGCAGTTCTCACTATGCCTTTAATTTTCACATGCAACAGTTACTTATTTCGTCGTATCAGAACCGGCCGGCAACTCCGGCAAGCGTGAAATATTCCGACATTCCGAGTCTGAGCAATTAATTCAATCGTTGACAAATACGAATGCTTGAGATAACATTGCAATGAAACGAAAGGAATCTTCGATGTTTTAGCGTTCGATTTCTAGAATAGAGAAGAAATTGTTATTTGATACAACATTTCTCTCTGTTGGTCGTAGGTGCATTTTGATTTAAAACTACATAACAACAACACAAGGTACAAGGTATTGATTCACGCTTGTATTCTCCGAAGGGTTGAGCACAGCGGTATACTAAGACACCAAAATTGCCATTTCATGTATAGTGACAGCAATTAAATAGAGTCTACACATACAGATTAGTTGTTTGAATTTCAAAAATGTTAGGTATACACAGTTAGGTACAACTGCAATAAGAGTAAGTATACAAGAGTAAGATTAATGTTATAAGAGTTTGATTAAGGTGGTATTTATAGTCGAGTTGATGAGATGCATAGTCACGGAAATGCCGCATGGACTCGAGCCAAACAGTTGACTAAACGATTGTTGTGTCTGGCGCCAGTTTGTAGGTAAAAGATACGGAAAGTTTTTATTTAACTACAAGCCATGCGCCCTATGGGATGTCCCAGCAGCATAAATGACGAACATACATACAAACTTTCATTCCCTATTTTACCCCTTTGAGGAATGAATTCAAAATCCTTTCGTAGTACTTGAAGTAAGCACTACGAAAGGATTTTCCATAGTTGCATGTATAAAGTTTCATGCCTTTAGACCTAGCGGTTTAGTCTGTGCGTGGAATATCAGTGAATGTATTTAAACAAATTATTACATAGAAGATGTGTAAGGTTCCTAAAATAGTTCTTAAGATAAAAACTATATCGACCAATAGTTGTGAAAAAACTAATTTGAGTCATTCTAACACGAAAAATACAGATGTGACATAAACACCAGTAATATTGTAACCACGAGACTTCCTTAACTAGATTCAGTTAATATGGTTCATGGTTCTAATGTGTCAATAGCCGGCTTTAGCAACTATGGACAATGTCGTACACTGCGCCACTCAGGTGCAACAATAAGTGCAAGCAGACATATCGCAACTGGTGACACAACTTATTCGCACGATTGTACAATGTGGATAAAGTGATGCAGTAAAAAACATGGCAGCTGTGAATTAAAATAGTTTGTAATTGTTAAAATTACGCGGATATTGTTTTTCCTTATCGCTATATTGTTCTTAGTATTATGTTATTGTTTTATGGAGTACATAGGAATTCTGGTCCTATGTTTTAGAGTTTGACGTGGAAATTAAGTTATTATTGTGGGTCCTTCTGGTGATTCTTCTTCTATGTCGGTTCAAACGTCCAATGTATGAGGAATTGCGTAATTTGAATTCCATTTAGTACATACCTATACTACTCGTATGTACGCAAGACAAGAGATCATGAAATTCTGGCCTATTCAATGTTATCGTGAACACTCACACAGGCTCACCGGCTCTAGAAACAATAATATTTTACAAGCATTGCCACCTGTTCAAATGTTTTTCTTTTCTCAAACAGAAACAACTAGATATTATTAAAGTTTAATTTTTGTAAAGAGCTAATGCTACTATAGTAGTAGTAGCAAGAAAATTAGGTCTTTATTATTTCTAAGCTACGAGTATCTGGTCCTTTTAATTAAATACATCAAAAAGCATTACAAGAAAAACCCACGTAGTTACGCTTACCATTTTCAATAAGTACCTATATGTACGTGTAAGTACATACTTCCCACCAATTAAATCATTTGAGTGCAACAATTAAAGAAATAATAATCGATGATGTTAATTATTTATTTTCGTGCATGCAGCAAGTCTCGAGTTTCGTAATGTTATACACAAGTACAATCAGTTTCGTAACCTGGATAATTTGTAATTAAATTAACATAGTTCATTGTCTGTACGCACACGTATTTATGTAATGATCGTTCAAATGTATGATTATGAACTAGTTTACGATGTTCTATAACTTTTGCACGCGATTCACTCAAATATAGATATTGTAAAAGTTGTAACTGTTTTGGATTAAACTTTAGGGTAGGGACACACAGCACATCAATATCTGAGTAGTACACGTATCAGCTTTATACTAGAACAGCTCATTTTGTAGTGAAAAGATTAATAGTAAATTAGTTTGATAATGGAACTGAATTTCTCATGTTCGGCTTCCTGAATTATAGTCATAGTAGAGGGTGTTTACATAAACTCATAAACAGTTAATAGTCGCTCCATAAAAACAAGAAGTAAATCTCGCAAGTAGCTGTCAAAAACTTTGGTAGGTAGTCTTATTTGGAAAAACGTGTTTCAATAGTATTGCCAACCAAAAAACAGTTAAAACATAAACAAACACACGACCCGATCGTGAACACGCCCAAGAAGGCATTACTTCTGAACGATTTATAAGCGCACAGATACAATCTGTGCAAACTGGCCCGGCTGCAGTGTGCAGTGTGCACAGCCATCGCGCCATAATCTGGTGTTAAATACGAGTAACATTGCCGCTATAATTGTACGATTCGGTACGAGTTTAAACAAGCTTACTATCTTACAAATAATAATGTATGAGGATTACTGGATCGTTGATAGGAATTAAATCTGCTTGAGTGGCTGAGACCTAAGCCTGTATTAATGAACCGGGATCTTTCGAGAACACATAGCTTAAATCCGAAACATTCGATTGATTTATTCTTTGTATTTATTTAACGAAGTAAGGTAATTCGTATTTCGTTGTAAAACTCACTCACTTCTTTCTCTTTTCATAAGATTTAACCAAAATGTAAGACCTGAATTTTATAACTTCATTGCTTTATTGATTTAAAAAAATGTCTTTTCCACGATTCATTGATAAAGGTTAATATTATTAGTTTATGTATCAGTGTTCACACAATCGTTCCTGGTTACTACCGTAATTACTTTAGTTATAATGACTTGAGTGCACAGCAACAATTAAGTGGCGAGTGGCTCGGGTGAGAGGTTGAATTAGATAAGATAATGAAACGCGGCTCTGTAGCGACTGCGTTAACCTTAAGATATTTAATTATATTGTAGGTTTGTGGAGAAAATTAAATTAATGTGGCGATTACACATGTTGATTAAATTGCAATAAAACAACGTGAAGGTGAGTAAGGCTAGTTAGGGGTCAGAAAAGGGAGAGCTAGGGTCCTAAGTCCTAAGCCCAATATGTAGTGAACATGCGACTTTTAATTATGTACGAAAACCAGATAAACCAATCGTACCTATACTTTTCAACACGCGTAAAATAATGTTTTTACTTCAATATTGTATTTCAAAAAGTGCTCACATATATGCTTACAAGATAAGCTATCACATAGTAAAGATACAAATAAAAATCCATTTCACTCAGTCACCACCAACGTTTTCATAGACTAAGTGAAATGGATCGCCGGATGTTCATTACAATAAAATATTTATATAAATATTTTATTCTAATGAACATCCGGTGATCCAGCCTTATGACCATACTCCGTTACATAATACGTAATTAACACTTACTTAAAATAATCTATGCACCGGTACTTACGCCATTGTGCGCCTGCGCAGTACGTTCACACTTAATCGATGTTACGCCGGCCGGACTGCAGAGCCTGATGTACTCAATTTTTATTAACTGATAAGCTTCGGAATGTCGGAGCAAAGTGCGTAGAAATTGTGTTTCAAGGTAAAACTGTTTTGTTTTGGATCGAAAGCTAGTAGCGAAGAGTAAAGTGCCTCTACTTCTGTATGCCCTTGTTCTGTTATGTGTGTTTGCGGCGCAAAATGTTTTTCCTTTACATTCGCTCTGAGCCGACAGTCCGACACGTTATCATTTCATTTTCATTCATAATGTTATCACACTTATCACACTATCCATTCATCTTTTCCTTGGTTTCCCTCTGTTCCTATGTTCCGTAAAATGTCCTACCATTTTAACGCTAAGCAACACAGCTACCACAAATTAATATATCTCCTTCGGATAAAAAGGGTGTTAAAAAAACAGACACATAACACATCTGATCACCTTTGTCCTTGAGAGCCCAAGGACATGTAGGGCAAACCTAAACCACTTCCTTGATCATAAAATATTTATTGATGATCATTAGGTATTACCTGAACGGGTAAATAACAAAAACGATAAAAAGAAACTTTGATATTTTCCTCTTCATTCTGTACAAACTTGTTGCGTTTTTATTACACTTGGGATCAACTAATTGAATACGAATAAAGATGAATTTAAAAAACCTTGAATACAATAACATCACATCACCATAAAAGTCAGGGCATTTCGCTAAAAATTATTATTTTCAGTTAAGTTGAACTAATAATCCTTGTGTTTTTCCACGTTTTTTTTACTAAGATAAACTTATTTTTATTATAACTTACATCACCCATAATTTCAATTTAATTGTTTAATCAATTAAATTTAAAAAATGATATCATAAAAAGATCTCGCGATTGTGAAGTAATTTGGCAATTTTAGATAATTATAGGCACGGGTTGTTTGCATAAATTCCACATAATAAATTGAAGACAATGACAGATATTAATTTTTGAGCAAAAACATACCTAATAACTTTAGCGAGTCACTAAATAAAGTAAAACGATTTTCTCAAAATATGCAAATAAAACTGGTTTGTATTGTTCGGAAAATTCATGGGAAACTGTAAAATTAAAATGTGGTTTAATGTTTTTATTATAACTCTATTATGATTTCTATAAAACTATCATTATTATTATTTTTAGCTACTAGTCTGGGAAAATCGAAAATTTGTATTTTCTTGGTGTATTCCGTTGAAATAAGTTGATGTCTAACACAATGAAGTATTTAAGTATGGGTGATAAGAATTTAACATTCGTTTTATATTAGTTAGTTCAGACTTCAGGTATATGTAGAGATCATTCCCAATGATTAAACATCACATGGCTCACCACGTGATTCATTTTACAGAAAAACTTTAATGTGAGAAAACACGTTATGATGTAAGTACAACTTTAAGTCTACATAATTTATAGCCATTAAACAATACATGGGGCTCAGGTAACAATGAAGTTAAATTATACGGAAGGACGATTAGAAAATTGCTTAGCAATTTTATATAAGTAACATAAACAAACAGTTCAACAAATAAATATCAATACCAAATCTGTTCTGGTTTGTGGTTTCCTTCACCTTGCCTTCAATAAATTTTAAATCAGAAATGCAAACTTATTTATTCGAAAGCGTACTCTTCCATTTTAGCATAAGGTTTTTTCTCCAGTGGCAGAAAACAGGCCCAGGTGGAACAGGCTAAACTAGTTATACAACGATGTATCTAAACAAGTCTAACATTCAGATTTGGACACGTTTTTAGGCAGGCGTATTTTTTGCGCTCAAATTACTAGATAAGAACACAAAATAAAAAATGCGTCGTTAATGTCTTTTTCTTGGAGAGGAAAAAGCATCTGCAGCATATATTATTATAAGTACTTTGGTTATGATAATTAATTTAAGCGTTTACAGTAGGTAAGTATTCTTGAGTGGTGTAATAATCTTATCAGAATTTCCCACGGTAATCGAAGAGCTGTGGTGGCGCAGTAGTACGGTCGCGACTACGAGTTTGTAGGTCGTGGGTTCTAACTCCACGCAGGCACTTTACTTTGTGTAAATTATTTCATGACCACTGCTCTCAACACGGTGCAGGAAAACATCGTGAGGAAACCGGCATAATCTAAAACCAAAACTTCGAAGACATGTGACATCCGTCAACCCGCACTGGGCCCGCTTGGTGGATTATGGCCCAATCTCTCTTATAGAGAGGAGGCCTGTGTCCCAGCAGTGGCAGCATTGAAGGCTGATATTATGCTAATCAAAGAGCTTCTTACAATCATGCACGGTTACAGAATTATGGCAAGAACAGATATGAAAAGGAGAGAATTTGTAATCTGTCAATCTGTCGGTAAAACTAAATACCAATAGTAGAACTGGTATAATAACGAGGCATTTAAATTGATTTTTGTCAATTTCAATTCCTCGCATCTACGAAGAGACACGTTTCCACTTCGAACGAATTGTATATATTGAAATATATAAGTATATGCACCTACACTTATTTATTTACTAAGAATATAGCAATAGAACGCACGTCTTTCATATCGAAACGTTTACAAACGATTGAAAAACAATATTTCCAGCGAAAACATAAGTACAACCGCGGTAATTAGGTACTATCATTACAGGTTGTACCAAACTTAGTAATAAACTGAGCTGAACAAATGCATATCTGCATGTAGTCAACATCATCCGTAACATTATAATACCTGAACGTTAGGTCATCAAACTAAATCTCCTCTGTTTGTATTCCAACGGGTATGCGACAAGCCGCTATACGCACTTTAATCCTCGGATTACATAATATCAACAGGCACTCGCACTCGTTACACATTCATGATGTAACGCGTAGCCGATGTACCAGGAGTCAATACGTTACATATAACAGCATTTAGTCGCACGTGATAGTCGCAGCGAAGTTCACGCGATCGCATCCAATCAATCGCAGGTTTGAATCAGACGATTGCGTTACGTGCGAAATGGATTCCCATGTGACGCGTGACTGGAGGCTGTAAATGTGTTGTCGAGTAACGCAATAAGTTACAATTGGACTGGCAGTCGACAGCGAGTGGACCATAGTGGACAAGTTTTACGTAGCTACCTTAACTTCAAACAAAAAAAAATGAATCGAGATGATAATCAAAATTGAAATCCCCGGCCAATCTCATTCTATGTCAGTTGTCCCACTAATGTTGTTCAACAACTCCATTTTTTTTACGAGAGGCAGAATATTTTTTTTTTATCTCTGACAGGCATTTTTGCAAAGAAAATAAAATAAAGCACCCAGTCTCGTCAACCTTCTTTCAAGTTGAACAATAAGTTGGAGTCTAACAAAAACGTTGGGAAAAACACGTTTTTCGAATAATACTGTCACGTACATATTCTAGAAGTGTAATTAAGTGGGGTATGTTGAACTGGCTCACCTTTCAGAGGGCACGTTGATAATACTCCCTCGTGACGGGCAACGCGCCGGGTCCATGAGGCCATGTGTGTGATAACAGTGATAGTGAGGATATAAGCAATAGTAGAATCGATTTGATGAAAACAGGAATATAATCTGATTTGGCCTAATAGTAATATTGTAAAGATTGAAAGAATTTGATTGTAAAGCAAACGCCACGGAGAACCAAAACGGGCGCGTTTTCTCAAAATTAAAAGAAACTTGGCATAGGAATTCAAGCGCCAAACTAGTTATACTGAGTGTCTGGTACATTTTCGCTCTGCTCTGTGATTATCTACTAGGATATTCCAAATGTTTAAAACGAAAGGTTACAACATCATAGTTGGTTTTTCTAACTTTATCTTTCATCTTTAATAAAGGTTACGTAAAGGCCACCGCACTAAATTAACAAACAAGTCCTTTCACTGAAGCGGAGGTAGTTGAAGTAAACACAAGCACAAGAAACTTCAACAGGTACAATTTGTGCTGAAATAAAAACTAAGTTAAATTTTCGGGTATAAATACAACGGCTGAGAACAGCAGCCTTTGTTCCGAAGTACTTTATAATTTGATAAGTTGAAGGATGTACTTGAAGACCAATATAAACCCAAACAAGACTTTATGGGATATTAATTTATTGATCGCCAGAATACCTGCCGACCTCCCAGGTTAAGTTGAATTGCTGAAATTAATAATACAAATTATCGTGTATTTTTTAAGGAACTCTTCTATTAAATTTAAAATACCCTTTAACAGCCTTTTGACGACACGGTTGGCGCAGTGGTTGAGCAATCGGCTGCTGCGCTGCATGTCGCGGGTTCGGTTCCCGCACGGAACAAATTGTTTGTGTATGTGAGTTTAAATGTTTGTAAACGCACCCACGATACAGGAGTAATCCTAGTACAGGGCAACGTTTAAAAAAAAACCAATAATCCAATCAGCTCTATTTCTTATTTACTTATGATAAGTAAATATAATCCTCGTGAATCCTTAAATACGCACATTAGCACTATCTTATCCACTGTTTGTATATATATCTTTCTCAATCGTAGTTTTATTTGTCTATGTTTACACTGTAATCTGAATGAAGCCTTGGCATTTGGTACAAGATATCTATGCTAATATACATATTGTTGTGCTGCCTTCCTGCGATTGGTATTTGATTAGTAACTTCCCCTATTTCCACTTGCTCTCACTCTATTGCGTCTTTCTGTCTTCGTTATTTCGTCTAGTTATGATCTCGTATATTCATCACCTTCATCCTCGACCACAGCCGAACTTAACCCACTGTTGGCCATAGGCCTCTCTTCACTTGTGCCAATTTATAAATTACCTTCAGTTTATTTATTCATTTCAATGAACTGTATACATTGGCATAATTAAAGGGAATCTATATAACATTCTGAGAGGCTCCACGATAGTAAAAGCACTAGTGAATTTAGGTTCAGCTCCAAAAATACAAAAGTTTTAAAAAACGTATGCCTGAAGAATTATCTAGAGTTTTAACATGAGAGACCAACAGCTATCGCTATACTTTAAGATTTGGAAAATGAAATAGTATATAATAGATAGCTAAAAATAATGATGAATAGAGCAAAGTTCTGAAAGTTAATCATCATGTGGGTAAAGATGAAATAATTTGTTCGCTGCAAAAAATGTAACATGAGAATGATGCGTGTGATCGTTTTGACGGTCACAATGATAAACTTAAAAAAGATATGACAAATGCTCACCCATTGTCTTAAGTATTTACACATACTTTATAACAACAGGGCTTATTGCATTCGTTGCTTCGCAGGAAACACATCTCTTTTTCTTAAAGTAATTTTAAAACGTTTTACATGCATTATTGTATTTTGGGATGCCTGTGTCTTGTTTAAACATTTTAAAGATACAACGATATATTCGCTACTTGAGCTTAAAATATTTCATGTAGATACAGCTCTTACAGAATTTGAAGAGGTATTATTTACATGAACCTTGATGTGTTGATTTATACTTACAGTGTTAGTGTTTTTACATGTAAAGATGTATGTCAAGTTTAGATGACATTGGTCTCAAAGTATTGAGAATGAAGGAGTAATAAGGAATACAGTTCTAAAAAATGTAGCTATTGTTCTATGGCAAATGTGTGTATGGGATGTTTAGATAATTATAGCTCTTACACAATTTGCTATAGTCTGTCATTACTTTAATGTTAGCCTTCTGTTCGCAAGTCATATAAAAAGTTTGATTTATTACCTATTTGCTGGATTTCCTGTTGCCAATTTTTTTGAGAATTATTATGTTCGTATTTAAGGTCTATAATAACATGGTATTTCTGAGCCATGGGTATAATATACAGAATTCCAACTTAGCAACAGATTTTTTGTACAAGAATGTTTTGAATACAACGCGCGCTGATGAGTCAATATTTTGGGAAACAAACAGTGAATTAACTAAGTAATTAGCCTGCTATCTTCGTTTATATATATAAAGAGCGTACGATGAGAGTTTTACGTCAACGGCCAAGACCACTCACATTCCAACTACATTGTAATCTTGTATTAGGATTTGTTTAACTCCATATCGGTGTAAAGATTACTGGTGTCACTGACGTCACCGTCTGGACATCAGGGGACTATCTGTGTCGACTGAGTAAACTGTGGCGTCATCCAACATGACCACCCGGTGACTTTGGGACCATCATCGTGTCGCATCGTGCTGTTGTACCTATGGTTTTGATGTTTTCAACAATGCCGTTCAAATCCGTTTTATATCTTTATTAATACTAATAGTTAGTTGCTAGTATTAGTTAATAATTTTTATTTTTCTGTGTAAACAATTATTTTCGAGGATTCTGGTTAACATTATAATTGGTGACTGTAAATCCAAGGCTAATTTTACCTATACTTACATAAGATTAACTGTGCACGGAAGCTGTTGGTAAATCTTTATTATTGATAAATTTTCTGCTGATTCGAGTGTCTTACGATAAAAGTGGTGATTGTAAAATGATTCCTATGTCGTCCAATGCTCTGGTCAGAATGTTGTTGTAGTAAAAGCAGTTACCTAACTAATCTCAAACGCCAAAGTTTCATAAAATAATGTCATTGTTTCTTGCTCTACACAATTGTTTCAAGAATATTTCAACCCAAGAAATATTCGAATGACTTTTTTCTTCTTAATTCATTTGCAATCTATCCTTTGGAATTTCCGCTCAAGGAAAAGACACACAAAAACCAAACCAGTGAAACAAGGAAGTGGTTGAAGGAATAATTGATCTTAAAACGTAAGTGATGCCCTTTTCGCCGGCAGAAATGTCGATGATTTTTTTCTGTTCACGGCAAACGACAGCGATCGAGTGAAAGTAGACGAACTTGACAGGAGTCGTCGCATTCCGTGGTACCGCGGAGATGTGATACCTGTTGGGGAAAGGCTTCGTGATGAAAAGAGTGTGTGGCCTTGCGGTTTGAGAGTCAAGAGACAGGATTTGTCGGAAGATAGGGCGATGTAAAGAGCAAGGATATATTTCTTAATATCCTATTGATAGTATTCGCTGGGCTTGTAGGCGGTATCATCAATCATTAATATGGAAAAATTTCGTATGGCAAAGTAATTGGTTGCTGACCTCATTTCACTGATAAAACTTATTGATAAAATGCTTTCAAGGTGAAATTAAACATGTGTAATATTTCGCTTGAGCTGACAAAATCAATGTACAGACGCCAGCACATCAAGCGACAACAATCTGTCAAATTTCTTTAATAGATTTCAACTCTATCTCTGAAGCATTAAGGTTCAAGGTTGATTGGGAAAATTTAACAGTTTCGGGTAGCTTGATCTGCTGGCGTCTGTACCTAGCTAATATAAGAACAGGACGTTTGTCAAAGAAAGTAATCATAGATCTTAGAATTAAAACTGCTAACTTCAGTTTGAAACATGTTGATACCTACATATTGAATTTGATGAATTGTCAAATGGTACCTATTAAAATGGCCATACTTTAGATTACTGATGAACTAAATGTTGCCATGCCAAAAATAAAACTTGTCGTGTGATGAATCGCTAATAACAGCTGCAAAATTAAAATAAGTTGATTGATTTTTTCGTCACTTCAATCAGTATTAATTTAATTGTTTTTAAAAGCGACCAATCATTTCAAGGAATTTTTTTAATGATTTATCATTAATTTTTTGCCATTCAATTATGGTTAGATAATAGTGCTGTAGTAATTGGTTTGGATAGATAACAATTTATTATTTTTAATAATTTTTTGCTATATAGCAAAATGAATAACGTCTAATCTATTTTTTTCTATTTTTGTCATTTGCTAAGCCGTTTATCAAATTAATGCTAATTAATAAGATATTTGCAATACGTCCAGACGTATCCATCACAGTATGTAGGAACCTTTTAGGTGTATGAAATACATGTTTTAAAACTCAAAACTTTTCCGAGGACGAAAGCTTTTACATCAATATGTCACTCACGGGACAAGTCACATGCCTCATATCAGATTTAATATCTGTAATGGACTCAATATCGTTGATGGCTGAGACAATAGATTCGTTGAATGGACGCATATGATACCACTATTGAGCCATTATTATAAAATTGTTCATAAAAGTTATTGGAGTTATGTATCTATTAAATATATTTGTGTTCACCCTTGTGGTGGCCTTAAATTGACCTTGTGTGCACACAGATGCAAAAAGAGTTTTAAAAAAATTGGCGACTTCCATCTCTGTTATTTGAAAATGTTTCCATTTTTAGTACATAAACAGCTTTAGACAGCATCATTTTGTCTATCGATAGAATGTCTTGATCGGTCTTCATAAAGCCAAGAAATTTATTATTATTAATTGTTTATTCTGTCCTTTTCTTATTTCATATAAGAAAAGGACGGAAGATAAAATAATATTAGTTTAGTTCTGTCAAATTAAGATACTCAGGGCGAATTCCAGCAAGCTTTTTTTCGTAGAATAAGTCTTATCCTGAGAATAAATTTTGAATTTTTGACAGTTTTTCCATACTAGAGCTGTCAGATGTTAATTTTATTCCACGGATAAAAGATATCTGACTTTAATAGACAAATTAGACATGATTAAAACATGGCTACTAAATATACGTAAATTTACGTCAGACGCTGACTAATTTGACAGGACTAACTAATAAACTACTAATATTTATCTTCTGTCCTTTTCTTAATGAAATAGAAAGAAAAAGATGCACTGAACTTAAAGTTAGTTTAGTTTGTGAACAAGGGAATCGGCGCCAATATGCAATACTTTTAGACATTCGTTGGAATATTTTCGGCTCAAGAATTGCTTATTATTATCTTCTTCTTCTATCGTTCCGATGGCACGTCCCAAAGCTTAACAAAAGTAAACATAATTCGATACAAAGGCAATAAATGCACGAATTTTGGTCATAAATCAGTTTTGTCATAGGATTCAATCGTTGAAACGTTTATCAGGGAACTAAAATCATTTTTAAATACATCGGGGATAAGCTTAACATCACACTCATCTAGTACTATCTGTAGTAATTATAGTTAGCTGTGATAGTATAATAGGTAGGTATGCATTGTGTATGAGCGCCTGAGCGGGCACTCGA
Source organism: Apamea sordens (assembly GCA_945859715.1). Classification (NCBI taxonomy): domain Eukaryota; kingdom Metazoa; phylum Arthropoda; class Insecta; order Lepidoptera; family Noctuidae; genus Apamea; species Apamea sordens. Next base: position 22,756,228 of record OX243987.1, on the reverse strand, counting down.
ACCCGTTACGTTTAACGGCCGGGAGCGCCGCCCACTGCGCACCGCTTAATCGTTTGAATAGCGATCTATAATAGTTTTAATTATTTACTGATTATTTTGTAATATCTGGTGCTAGGTAATTTTTAACTGTAGTTATTTGGTGAAAGCTCATGCTATCACAAATCGCTTTCTGAATATTTCTTACTTTTCAAATTCACAACCATATTATTATTTTTCAGAAAATATTTTTAGACCTGAGAAATGTTTTCCTCCGAACCATCTTATATTTTGACTCACAAACATGTTTACCAATTATTTACTAAGTAGCACTCCTTCTGTATGTACTTCGTTGTACTAAGTAGCACTCCTTCTGTATGTACTTCGTTGTACTAAGTAGCACTCCTTCTGTATGTACTTCGTTGTACTAAGTAGCACTCCTTCTGTATGTACTTCGTTGTACTAAGTAGCACTCCTTCTGTATGTACTTCGTTGTACTAAGTAGCACTCCTTCTGTATGTACTTCGTTGTACTAAGTAGCACTCCTTCTGTATGTACTTCGTTGTACTAAGTAGCACTCCTTCTGTATTTACTTCGTTGTACTAAGTAGCACTCCTTCTGTATGTACTTCGTTGTACTAAGTAGCACTCCTTCTGTATGTACTTCGTTGTACTAAGTAGCACTCCTTCTGTATGTACTTCGTTGTACTAAGTAGCACTCCTTCTGTATGTACTTCATTGTACTAAGTAGCACTCCTTCTGTATGTACTTCGTTGTACTAAGTAGCACTCCTTCTGTATGTACTTCGTTGTACTAAGTAGCACACCTTCTGTATGTACTTCGTTGTACTAAGTAGCACTCCTTCTGTATGTACTTCGTTGTACTAAGTAGCACTCCTTCTGTATGTACTTCGTTGTACTAAGTAGCACTCCTTCTGTATGTACTTCGTTGTACTAAGTAGCACTCCTTCTGTATGTACTTCGTTGTACTAAGTAGCACTCCTTCTGTATGTACTTCGTTGTACTAAGTAGCACTCCTTCTGTATGTACTTCGTTGTACTAAGTAGCACTCCTTCTGTATGTACTTCGTTGTACTAAGTAGCACTCCTTCTGTATGTACTTCGTTGTACTAAGTAGCACTCCTTCTGTATATATGTACTTCGTTGCCAATTGTAGACCAACTTTCCTTTAGCATCCTTTCCACAAAGTTGGTTGCCAACAGCTTTCCATCATAAACAGATGCCAAAGCGATCAGGTTTCTTCCCCACATTCTGTTCACGTATATGTCCACCTGATTGTTTTTCACTTCGCCAAGAATGTAAACAGAGAGCTCTCTAGGATGTTTATATGTGTCTTATTATCCTTATTAAGTCAACTCTAATCTTGTAGTAGTTAGTGTTTATTATTGCCTGTATATCGTGTGTTACTATATTAACAGTTATTTTATTGCAATCTACAATAGACGTAGTCCTGTTTCCAATTGCTCTTCAACATTCAGTTTGTTTTCGGCATCCAATATATCCACTGACACCTTCATTGAACGTTTGCCATTTTCAATATTCTTGACTTGATGAAAGGAATGTCATGTATCTGCAGTATGATCTGTGGTAACAGTTGCAAATATCCGGAGTTCCTGGGAGAGCTGTCGGCCGCAGGTGGCTCGGTGACGTCACTGGTCAATATTCAGATCATTAGGGGTTGTAGCAACTAGCTCATGGACGCTTCAAAGCGTGCATATCGACTGTTATTAATATGAAACCAATAATTGGTTGGTATACGAGTACATACTCGTACATACAATGTAAGCTGATATTTTACTGTTCACCAAATGAAGTCTCAATTTAATGATTTTTAGGTCCAATTAATTATGCGTTTAGGCATTTAAGGGTCCTTTTTTATGCAAAAAAACCTACCACCATATGTTTTGGACTTTGGATCCGAAACAACCTTTGTATTCGGGACCATAAAAAACTAAACCGAACCCTAAACTACCTTTTCTCAACGTTAGGGACCCAGTCCGTGACGGTGACATGAAGGTCATATTACATCTGCAGTTCGATGACTTGTGTTGGCTGCATATTATTAAACATTGCATCGTGATTAGTTTACATATTTGCAAATATTTGAGAAAGCATATCATTGCCAATCTATTGCTGTCTACTCTGATTCAACTTCGTCATTAATTGAGTAACTCTATGTAACTGGTTTCGTCTGGATTTATTACCAGTTTTGTCATCTACATATTTTAAGATTTTGATTCCTTCTGCTCATTTGTCCGGCACTATACTTATTTAAACTATTTCCAACATCAAAATAATTTATCAGTTGAGATGAGACATTGACTTCACTTGTGAGTCACTTTGATAAAGTGGATCATTTATCGCATTTTTTTAATGATTATTTAAGTTTTTAATCAATAGGGTTTAGTAGGGGTCTATAGCTTACCAAATAACAATATACATAGTTAAAACCCATGGTGACCTGAACCTATTCATAACTGTTAACAAAGCTACACATAAGTCACGATTGCGCAAATATTATAGTAATAGAATGGTAGGTTTTTTTTTTAATTTTATAAACTAGCGCTTGACTGCGATCCCGCCTGATGGAAAGCAGAGATGCAATCGGTAAACAGGAATACATAAACATACTGCAATTCCAAATAGTTGAAACAGATAGAGCACCTAAGTAATGTGCTCTATCTGTGCTCTATATACAAAATGGCTCTATATTACAATACGAATTATTCGAAGGTTTAGGCACTAATCCTTATGTTAATACACTTTTTTTTTTTTTCAAGATGGGAAATCATCAGTAAACTTGGTTTAGACGTAAGGGTCTCTAACACGCTACTTTTGAGTAGCGTGGAGGACGATGGGCCCAGTTTACAGTACTTAATGCATAGCTAACTCCTCGGTGATGCATTTGACTTTAAGAAAACGGTGGTCACGTTCCATTAGATCGGTCTTCGGTCTGATTATCAACAATGGAAAAGCAACCTTGAGCTTTATAGATTTACGTATTACAAAATTGAACGTTACCAAGCGTTATACAACGTTGTTACTTTAATTTGTTGTACCGTTCCAATTAAATCCGAATGGTAGATAGGTAGGTAGGGGAGTCAAAAATAGACCTTACCTGACGGACTTCTAGAACTGGTCCGCGGACGTAATTGTCAAACCTGTTCCACGCTTAAATAAATTAATAGCCGCTAAAATAGTTGTTTGCTTTGCTTTGACGAAGGCTCGGGAGCACGACACCCGCGGCTTGAAGAGCCGAGTGTTGGTGACAGTAACTAGCTCTTTCTATCAAAACTATAGTGGCAGAAGAAAATGTGATTTCTCCAGAAAACAGTACCTATTGCAAGTAACCGTCTAATCCAATTATTTATAACTCAAGTACACTATTAATATAACCTTCATTGATTGCACCATTTCAAAACTTCTTTAAAGAGGTTCTGTTGAGATGTTTATTAGAATACGTACGTTATTAGAATACGTAATGCTACGTACCTACTTATGATCAATCAAAAAATAGTCTATTTCGGTGTAGATTTACAATAATGGGAATATTTTTGCTTAACTTAATTGTAGGTATCGCAGATTGTACCTTCTGTTAATAACTGCTTTCTATGATGAAATGCGATTGCTGATCAGTCTGACATAACACCGATGCACGATGGCATCAACTGCCAATATCCTGCTTGTAGGGAGCTAACTGGCCATCGCCCTACTTTTGCGAGCTTCTACACTCTCATAGCTAAGGTCTTGTCCAGACGAAACGTCCCGCACGATTCTAGCGTACGACAGTACGCTAGAATCGTGCGGGACGTGCGGGACGTCGTGTTAATTTGTTGAAGCAGGTACTAGGCGCCAATGCATTTCATCATGCGACTGCGAAATCAAAACATATGTGTGAATACGTGTGTAGCATGATGATGCTGTATGGTGGCATAATGATTTGACAATAAATGTTATCAGTGCGAAGCTGTTACATCAGCAGATCAAAAGGTCATCAGCATAGCACCTATTATTACCATTTTGATCCATTATTCATGGTGATTTTTGTATATGCTTCGGCATAAACGATAGCTTTGTTTAAAATTGTACCCAAGACATATCGATGCCAGTTGCAAGAATCGCACGTGTAGCGAATCGCACGTGTAGCGACTGTAGCGAGTGTAGCGAGTGTAGACTGTAGCGAGTCATCTGAACCGGCTTTACGTTGTACCCAGTTCCAAGTACCTCGTAACTTGTACAAGGGCTAGTGTGCGGCCGCTTCAGATTTATTACAGTATACTCCTTCGATAAGGTATGCGATAGAATGCAGTTATTTGCTGTTCAGGTGATTATTAAAGAGAAAAGCTTGCTTCGTGCATTCAATGTCGTACCTATTTCTTATTAAAATTGCAGACTTTTAATAAGAAATACGACATTGAATGCAAGTACATACTTAAACGCAAATTTTACTTATGACCTAAAATATTTATCGTTTTTAGTTTGAAGTTACAAGTAATATTAACGAATATAAGGAAATTTGTGTCATATTAACATTAAATTCAAACATTTTACACTAGGTATATGCCTGTCGTATGTGCGCATGTGACGTCAGGCAGGTTAGTGCGTCAGTGGCATGGTGGTGACACCACATATGTATTGTAGGTATCTCTATCCATGCATATCTAGGTGACAACATAATAATATTGTGAAGACGCTGCAAAGGAAAATATGCTTGAGAATAAAAATAATGTGATAGCATTTTTTTTGTAATTTAATTAAGACAGCTTTTTCTATGCGATTTCTTATAAAATCGCTTAGATTTATCATGAAAATTCTTCACTTTATTATTGCAAAAATGAAAATGAAGACGTTGTCTTATGTGTAGACAACGTGCCGCTACAATGGCGATATTAATTTTACACACGGGTAGGGCTAGTGGCCAGTAATTATAAAAAATTATAACAACATAAAATCCTTCAATTCGCCTACTCTTTGCACGTTTTTATAATTCGTGTAAGTCGTAATTTCATTGATGCGATGTTATAATCCTTGACCCCGGCAAATGACCCTGCTGTTCTTTAAGTACAGGTCGCTCCAAGATGCTATTTTAGAAAATTGTAAAATAATAATAACGTTTAATGAAATTAAAATATGCTCATAAAACGCAAACCGTAAACGTGTGTTAAATGAATGTCGCCATGAAAGCGGCACGCTAGTATAGTACGTATATGTATATAGTACGTATAGTCTCACATTTTCACAATAAAGAATGTTCAATAGAATAAAACTATGATCACAGCTGTATCACCTTATTACACGCAGCCTGATTTCTCCTGGCAAGCGATAAAATAAATCGCGCTCCGATTTCTACACCACGTGCGCTTCAGGAAACTTGTAACTCAGTAAAAAGCGGGTGCATTACAATGCCACTACCTACCTATATGTATACCTCATACCTCGATGGGCACTACAGTGCTACTAGATACCACTAGATGACTTCATGCCACAGTTATGATGTGGGGCAACCTTTAAATTGAATCAATTCCTAGTGTTGAGGAACACTATCCGCATTGCTCTCGCAACCTATATTCAAGCGTAGGTGTAGCGGAACTGTGGACGTTTTAATTGAAATATTTTATTGAGGAATAAATTACCACACAAGGTTTACTTTTAGGACTAAGGTTAGGTATCAACTTCTTGTTAAATGAGAGTTTTGGTAAAACTAGCTTTAATTGTTTATTAATATTGTGACAGATAGAGTTATGAAATTCTCTCAATTTGCTCGTAGTGCCTTGAAAACAGTCAGTTCACTGCAGCGCACATAGTTCACCAAGCAGCGCACATAGTTCACCGCAGCGCATAAAGTCTACGAATTTCGTTTATTATGTTTCATTAAACACATAAATTACATTGATGTAGCAAATAAAGAAACGTGAAATACGCATGCATTAACAAGCCGCCACCGCTGAATTAATGTTATGTTTCTATTAGTGTCATTTTCGAAACACGTGTTTCGAGAAACTATTAATCTCTCTTCAGAATCTATATCTAACCCTATTACTAACCACGGAATAAGCTAGTATCTTAGAAATATCCAGTGAAGAGTGAAGCTACCGAGCGGGCTGGCACCGCAACGCGCCGGAGTGACTCGCTCGTGCACCAGACGCAAATAAACGCTATTACTATTATATCATCGCAATTACGAACATACGACTTCCATCATTCATAGAACATCCACATTTATATCCCATAAATATTGCCCGAGATGTATGGAGACCTTGGATGGGTCATACACAGATCATGCATCTGTAGTAAGTAGTTGAATCGTGGGCAACTTATAAGCATCTGTTGCAGATTGCAACCACTTGGGTGGTAAGCTTTGTTACAAACATGGCGGGGCTTTATATTAGTTGGTGAATGTACACACAGACATAACATCACGCCTGTAGTCTCCGAAAGGTAGGCAGAAGTGTAGCTATAGTTCACCCACTTGTCGCCGGGCGAGCCTATCGCCAACTACCGGACACAAATCCAGACTCCGGGTTGCTACTGAGAAATTCCTGATGGAAAAAAACCCAATAAAAGTTCGCCTGACCTGGATATCGAACCCAGGACCTCATGCTCAGCAGTAGCGCGCCGCCACTAGACCAACGAGGCGCTTGCCACCACTACACTAACGAGGCAGTGATTGGTGAATTTATTGGAAATTAATTTGAGTTGGGAAATAAAATAATTTAGCTAATTTATTATGGGTAGTATTGTCGTCTTGTCAGAATACCTATAGAAATACCTATCAGCATTATGAACCGGCTGTTTACACGCAAATTATTATGCAATTTTATTTGCTGTCAATATTTGATGAGACATACCCTACTTATATGTATAACACATTACTCATAACAAGTTATTAATAACGAATACCATCACCTACCTATATACCTACCTATACATATACATTCTAATAAATGTATTTCATTTGTTTCAGGTAAGCATGTTACCTATATTTTGGAGTATCCTGATTTTTCCTGAAGTTATGGTAGATAGGATAGTTTTAGTAGAGAGAAGGCCCTTTCAACAATGTTATATTATTCTTTATTGTTAGGGAAGAGAATAAAAGTATGGAATTCGGAGGATCCCACCTTTTTAGAAGGAAATGTGTGACTGATTAAACGTCACGAGTTTTCCTTTTTGAAGAGTTTCGTTTTTTAAGACCGTCTTGTTATTATGTAGAGCTTATTGACACCAATAAAAATTAATTGAAGTTCTTATTACGGAGTTCAAGTTTTTTTTAATATAAATCAAAAAGCTGTTTTGCTGTCAAGTCGAACTTTGAGGCATTCAGTAATTTGCATGTCAAAAGATACAACATATACTTAATTTTGAATCTGAACTAGTTTGGATATTATAAACTCATCAATAATAATTCATTCACGGATCGTTTCCTGATGAAATATTATTGTTTGTCTCACAAGAGTATTTCTGTCTCAGCTTTTTAGCTCCATTGCAAGGAACAAAGATTACTTATTCAAAACATGCATTTTCGCACAGTACTCACCGCTAGCAAGCTTCGCGAATTTAGTTTTTAAACAATACAATAGATTTTAACAAACTGTTTGTTTCGCGACTGAATCTTCGTTTGGTAACAAAAGCTCAAGCAACGAACATTCAATCGCGAAGCTGACAGTGTGTGACGACATGAATCCAAACACGAAAAACAAATTTTAACACAGTCCTTTCACTGTTATTTTACCTCTGACAGCAGCAAACCAACTGCGACCTTATCGAAACGATAATAAAGATCAATGTGATTTTGACAATCTTGTCAGTGGCAGCCACCCAACTGCGACCTCTCGTAATTTAAAACGTTCAAAATCTAGTCGGAGTCTTATCACGATGACCAACAAATGTCAAAAACTTGTCATAATGTAGGGAAAATAGACTTATTTTTGACAGATTTGAGGCTATGAACATTCTTAAAATTACGAGAATTGCCCCTCAGACTGTGAACGTTCTTCTGTGAATTACCCCCCTTATTGTAACGAGAAAAAAGATCACGGCCTCTGTGGTTTTGACAGTGATGCAAATCTATAGCTGTGCGCGCGAGAGAATCTTCATTTCACGAAGGAATGCTTTTGTGTAACAAAAGTTCGCCGTTCAAAGTTCGACACGAATATTTACAAAGCAATGTTAATGTGCTCAGTCTGTACTATTTTGACTAATCACCGACACGCCCAATAATACCTGAATAACTAGTTCTATAGGACGCGTTCATTATTTAATATTACTCTCGTTTTGTTACTAAAATACTTACTCATTGTATTACATAATGAACTTGACCGTGAAAAAGTCTAATTGCTGGAAAAAATTTGATTCCTTAACCTAACTAATGTACTAGGAGAACAATAGCATAGAGATGCTGAACATTACATATAGGTACATATTTTTCGTCATCAGACTTAGATTTTACCAACCCAAATAGGTTGGCAGAAATCTACTTCATTAAGCAACTGTTGTGAAAATTAACACTTAAGTGACAAATTCACTAATTTCCGGTGAAAGGCAATGTTTTCTGACATAGTTAACTTTATTTAGAGTTAAGAATATCTGTCTACTGTTAAAACTTAAGATAAAGCAATTTTAACAACAGACTTCAAACTCAAGCCTTTAATCTATAAAAATTAACTATTTTTAACTTTACAATTTACATAAGTAGTGATCAGCGTCTGACGTCAGAGAACTGGCCCCACCTGGTTTGTTATTTATTATCTATGCAAATAAAATACCAAAATATTCCGGAGTGTGGAATTTAACAGTAAACAGTTCCACCTACTTCTTGATTTATTTGTTTTGTCTTAACGTTTAAGTTAGAGACAAGTAATGAACCGCCTAACACGGAGTGCGCATGTACTCATAAATATCTACGTAATGCTACGTATACTTACGACACAAGCTAGACTGCTGGTCATATTGTCAAATATTGAATATGTTGTAAATAGAGATTCTGTGCCAACTACTGAGAACATTATATTGATTTAGGTAAATGGACCTGCCATTTAAATATCAGTCACTCACGTGATTTTTTTGCTAAGATGAGTAGCGGGGGTTTGCACAAGTTCATAACGAAAAGCTTCTTAATAAAAACACACAAACGTAATGTACCTATCAAAATATTATAATATAATCATTTTAAGTTTTATAAAATACGTACCAAAATAACGTAAAAGATCAGTTGCAAAACCTTAATTTCACAACTCGATCTCGATCGAAAAGGCCAAACATCCAAAAATGGATGTAATAATAAATGCCATTGATTTCCGTACAAGTGACGAGCGAACCCAATCACTTCCTTGGTATTTTTTTATATGTTGGTGGCAACATAAGCTCAATTTTATTATCTTACAAGTTTCATCCGCAAGTTTTTGATTGATGATGAAATGCTGATTAAAAACACACTCAAACTAATACAACATTAAATAGATTAGTATTGTTATTGCTTACTACGTGATAATTAGTACCTGCTTAGTCAAACATTAATTTGTCTTCCTTCAGTACCTGTTCAAAAGAATCCCACATTAATTTCGTACTTACGCAAGACTGTATGCCAATACCGGCTCTTCAATTGATGTCACTTTCTACAAAATAAATAGAACATGAAATAGGCATCTAAATAGTAGGCACATCACCGAAACATAGTGTTTTCAAACCTATCATTTGTTATGTACTCGCCTTTACACAACACTTACACAATGCTTACCTAACGACCACACTCTCAGAACATAGCGTGCTCATACAACACGTCTTCTAAATGTTTGTTTATTCTGCTAAATCTTAAAAAGCATGTGTTGACCATAGTTTTTACTAATATATGAACAGATTTACTGTATTTTAAATAAGTGATTTATTAAAACAAAAAAGGTAAAGACGATCCGGGTTCGAATGAAGTTCAAAAATGTTTTGTGGTAATTTTGTGGTTGATTGATTTTTTTTTTGATGATTGGAGTGAGTTGTGTTTTGATTTATAAGTATAACTTACCAGCTTCCGCCCGCGGCTTCGCCCGCGTGGATGTCGGGAATCATCCCACGGGACGTGCTACCAGGATAAAAAATATATCCTTCCCCAGGATGCCATCTATCTCTTTGCCAAATCAGAAGTTCAGTGGTTTAGGTGTGAAAATGTAACATACAGTTTCAAGTTCAAATCCTTCGCTTAAAAATCAAATTACCCCTTTTTTACCCCGTTAGGGGTCAATTTTCGACAACTTTATATACTATTAATTATTTTCAGTCAAAAGTATTGATACTAATTTTCGAGTTAATCAAGCCACGCATTATAATCCTCCCCTGTAAAATTAACTACCCCATTTCGACCCGTTACGGGTAGATTTTAAACTTGTAAACCCTGATACATGTTATTCTTTATTTTTGGTCTTAAGTCTTCTTCTTTGTTCTTCCACACAAACTTCAACACCCATATCCCCCTTTGAGGGGTAGTTTTGAAAAATTTATAATGATTAACTTTATTACTTAGGTACTCAGATGAGTATTCTTGAAAAGTTTCAAGTTTATTAACCTAATGAAGAAGATTATTCATATATAACTGTATAACCCGCTTTTCACCCCCACAGGGGTGGAATGAAAAAAAATCGTTTGGGATGTATTCATAACTTGACTCAAAGATTATTTATTTATACTAATTATCGAGTTATTCAAGCCATGCAGTAAAATCCTTCCCAGTAAAATTGACTACCCCTTTTCAGCCCGTCAGGGGTAATTTTCGAAAAACCCTGATACACATTATTCTTTACTTTCGATCCTAGGTATAAATACTGAGTTTCGAGTTAATCGGACCGCGCACTAAAATCCTTCCATACAAACTTTGAAACCCCCCAATCCCCTTTTAGGGGGTAGTTTAGAAAAACATAAAATGGCAAACTTCATAATTTACTTAGATTAGTATTGGTGCCAAGTTTCAAGTTTATTAACTCAAGGAATAAGAATTTCCATACAAACAAAATCCACCCATTTCACTCTCTTATGGGTGGAATTTCGCACTCTTCACTAAGAACACACCCTCCAAATTTCATGTCTCTAGGACCAGCGGTTTAGGCTGTGCGTTGATGTATCAGTCAGTCAGTCAGGACTTTGAATTTTATATATATAGATTAATTACAAAAACTGTTCAAATATAGCAAGGTCGCTGCTATGGACAGTGGGAAAAAAAAGTTAACAGAGTGAAACAAATGAATGATTTCAGCCCAAAGCAAGGGAAACAATTAAACACGACGCGTGACGCTGTGACATTTTATATATCATTGGATAGGTTGTGCTATTATTATGCCTACCACAACATTGCTTTTATTAAAACCACATAATCGGTACCTATTATTTCAATTTCAATGGTTGAATTCACAAATGGTATTAATCAAATGAGTAAGCACAACTAATAAGCAAGTGCCATCCTTGGGCAAGTTGCTTACAAAATAATATTAGTTTTGGTTGCCAATTACGGTCAAAGATAATAAATTCACTTAAATTTAAAGTCAAACGTAGAACGTAGCACTAATTAGATAGTTGTAGCAAATTAGCAATGACAAAATGCAGCCAAAAATATGTACTTATTTGAATTTTTTTAAAAAGACACTTGTTTGTATTCATTAAATGAATAAATTGAGTCAGGATTTAAGTTATCAATTGCCCATAGTAATATTTCTTGTGACAAAGTCATTATGTTATCAAAAATTCTAATCAAGATGTTACATCCGTATAATTATTCTAAATATTCCTATCCTTTCATTAATCATGTGTGTAATAGTGGACGGCATCGTGAATCCTCCTGTTGAAGTGCGGCGTGTGCTCGGAATGTCCCGGAAGACGCGGCGCCTAGTCCCGCCACGTGACTTCCTTTCCTATCGTGCGTGGTTGGACGACTTGGACGTGTCTGTGTTATGTTCGATATTTGGTGACGTTGACCGATTTTGAGAAACATTAGGATAATTTTATTCCTCCTCATGATCATCATCATCAGTCGATGATAGTCAACTACTGTACATAGGGTTCTCTTATCGCACACCATTCAACTCAAAAATATGAACAGCTGAAATTATCCTTTTACCTTATAATTTACAAAAATATAGAGTAACGGTTATGTGAAATCATTGTTACATTTAATTGGCAAAGTATGCATTTAAGGTATATTATACGAGAATCCAAATAAATATCATACTACACAGACACTTTCTTTGAACAACAGACAATTTAGATTTATTGTTATGCAATTTTGTCATCAAAACACGTTTCAAAGATTAATCATCCATACATTACGAACAATAAATAAGTACCTACTATTAATACATAGATAGTTGTCAACCAACCGCACATTTCTATTGTTGAAAAGAATTTTAATTTATGACCATAATCTATCATCAATGCTGACCACAGTCGGACATAATTGTCAGTCTCCGTGTGGTCGATATGATGCACTCCATCATCATGACGGTACGACGTGATTAGTAATTGTATGAATCACAGAGATCCGATCTTCTAACGTTTATTGTTAATAAAAGTTGTTGTATTTGCAAGTTACATCATCATGTTGGATGTAAATAGTTTGAAGGAAAAAGCCTAAAACGAAAACAAAACTAATAAGTTTACATCTTCTTTTGGGTGCGGAACAAGCTAAATATTTATTAATCCTTTTACTTTATAAAAGTTGCTTAAAGTTATGATTATCGTCTGCTTAACCACACATTTATTGACGTTTAACTTACAAAGCAATGTATGAAAGTAAGATAGCCATAATGTATAATAGTAGGCACTGAAATAATTAGGTACCGAATACTAATGAATAATAACATCGTATTAGGTATTTTGTTGATTAATTGTGGTAAATAAATTATTGTGGTAAAACCTTCGCATTATAATACTACGAGTATATCGTGCTGTAGGTATGTATGGATGTAACACATACCTACAATATGTTTGTATATTTCAGTTCGCAATCTAGAAATAACAGGAAAATGCAGTTAGTAAATAAATATGTATAGGTAGTGGGTACCTATGTACCCATTACTTATCATCTCGCACAAGATGTAAAAGGCAATTTATGGAAATGAGGAAGACCACTCGGCTCTCGTGCGCAGATGAGATCGTTACGACAGCAATTTTTTCCACGTGGAGTCTCTATTAGTTACATAACAGGACCCATATCAAACTACTCAATTGCAGTAGAATAAATATGTAAAGATTGCACAAGGAACAATCTGTGTGCACGATGACGTCGCCTATCAGCAAAAATGACGAACTTCCTTACAAACTTTCATCCCCTCTTAAACTTAGGGGACGAATTTTTTAAAATACCTACTTCCTAAGTGCTCACTTTTGTTACTTCCGGAACTCTTGTGTGCAAAATTTCATGCTTCCAGAGCCTCCCAGCGCAGCGGTTCATTCTGTGCGTGGTCTGTCAGTGAATATTTTTTTTATGAGTATGGGATTAACTTATGGCAATTTTATTATGTCATTTATAACCGAGTTTCATAATTCAGGACACCTATGCAGTTTTCCCTCGGATAAATATTTGCATGTACTGACTGTATAGCTTTGTTTATGATAAAAACTGTTCATGCTTATCCTAGCGTGTAAAGTAAAACTTCTACTATGACTGTCCCCATGACCTCTACAACTTGTGATTTTTCGTTTCCTATTGTAAAATACAAAGTAAATCCGGAAATATTTCAAAACACACGCCATTTTAGACTGTACTTCTTTAGTAATTAAGGTCGTAATGACTCGCACTAAATGTTAATATACTTAAAAGATACCTTCATTGAATTATATTGTACTTGCTGTTACGTCATAGTAGCATGAGTTCCTGACTACGTAACATCATTAAAAGCTCTTCATAAAAGGCTTAAATGTCATAATAATAACCTTTTTAAAAGTTCTTTATTATACATTGATTTGGGGAAGTGCGGCCTAATCGAACATTATCTTGCATAACATAAAAAATATGGATAAAAACAAAATTTATAAACATCCATTACGTGATTTTGCTGTTTGTTGAATGTCATCCAATCATCACTCTTATCTTCATAGCTGTAAATATTGACTATTAGCACGTGGGTTAGTGGTTTATCAGATTATCTTTAAAGGAAATCGCATAATAGGTAACTATTTTGATTGGCAGAGTTAGTTGCTCTATGAAGAGAATTAGTGCAACGCATCATCCTCTTTTCGTAAATACTCGGAGAAAATTATAAAATCGTCTAATCCTATTTAAGACTACAAAGTAAATAACTAAATTACTTCACAGAATTATACTTTAAGTGCTAGTAACACGGTACCCTCGTTTCGATTTGCTAAAGATTTAAGTAATTTTAGTAATTCTACATAACCAGGCTAAACCAGGCTAGGCTTATTGGCTGTAATGATAGGTGTCATTACAGCCAATAAGCCTACTTTAGCCGCCATTCAGTTTCTGAGAAGTTCAAATCAATCGAAGGCTTCATAGAAAACAATTTATGTGTATAATTTTATGTGTTACATAATTTGCGCGGACGCCGACTGGCTGAAGGTATGTGGGTTACACTGTATTTGAGCTGAAGAGACCTGCTTTCTGTGAAAAATTACGTAATGTGCTTGACTCACCTTTTCCTTACAGCATCCATATATAGATAGACGGCTAAGAGTTGAATGACATGTGGTCACGATCGGAATATAGTTCCGGTAAAGAAAAGGCTATTTGTCCTTTCTATGGGTGTCGAAAAGTGCACCGGTATCCTCCTGTGGGCTCTGACCGTATTTTACGATTGTAGCCTTATTCTTCCATAGAGTATTATTATTGTTATGTGTGTACCACGCTTACGTGCTTAGTAGTATGTATGTAGTAATAAGAGTAATAAGTCGAACAATCATAACCATCTGTTATATGACTTAACATGTGTTTAATACTCGTTGTAACGGTCTACGGCAGGGACATGCTCCGCAGTAGGTACGAGGTCGAGGAATGTGTGATGTGATGATAGCACTTAATATTCTAAAGGTTAGTTCACACATTTCCAGCCCATTGGAGTCAACAACCTTTAGGTCTGATTTATTCTATTCTATTGGGAACGAAAATATTTTGATTTAGTTTGGAGTTATTTTCAAGAAAAGAATAAAAGATTTGCTAACAGGCAAAAGGCATGTAAACGACGTATTTGACCAACTTGGGCTTCGAAGATTGGTTTGGCCACGGAATAAAAAGGTACAGAATACTAATAAAACATTGCGTAAACAAACTTAAACCGAAACCGATACATAAAGTACCCAAAGCTTGGTCTTGCTCTTGAACTGACTGCCAGAATATAGATTCGTCTGGAATTTCTGTAGGTATCACTTTTTTTGTGGTTGAACGAAGTATTTCTATAATAACTTCAGCGATTGACGTAGATAAATATATTTACTAAACCGGTCTTAGTCTGTTTTGGCTTAACGCAGAATTCAAGATTAGATTAAAAAATAAATCGTGAGATATTTAGTAGTAGATGAGATAATTTATTATTTCCGAATGATATATAATGATGGTAATTATAATGATGATAATAAAATAAAATTATATAATATATGGACAAGAACAACACGTCAGCCTAGTCAAATAACCCGCCTCTAACTGTTCCCGGCGCAAAGGTGCCCAAAACGCTTGCTGCATTGCCACGTTAGATGGCAATGGCTTGCACCAAGAACGAGCCGGAGCGGGAGTCCCCCGATTTGTCACAGAGCTTGTGCCCTATCTCACCAATGAGCTTCCTAGCCTCAGTGCCCCAAGCACCCATGGTCTCCACGGTAATGGGCACAAAATGATAGCGGTCCAGCAACGGTGCATACTTCACCCTCTTCCACTTCTCTTCTTCTTGATAATTAAGCGGGAAAGTATTATGTAAAATGTGTGAATTTTATTCAAAATAAATGGTGCAGTTAACTCTGCATAAAATTAGATTTTTATGCACAGCTTCGAATTTGTAAACGAAATCGTTAGTATTCACAGTAAACAAACTGAGGAAAAACAGGTTACCTCTGAATCATTGTATTCCAACATTAAATACAGATTTGTGTTGCTGCAAACCAAAGTCAAAGTCAAAGTAAAATCATTTATTTCAAATAGGCACCTAAAAGGCACTTTTGAACGTCAAAAATTAAATTAAAATTTACTCTAGTCGCCCCTTCCAAAAGGTAGTTTTCGTATGGAGAAGAATGGGCAAGAAACTCCACCGTTACTCTTTTAAAATGTTTTACAATATTTTGCATACATTAATTATATAATTATACGTGAAGACGATGCACCTAAAAATAAAATTACTATATCACAATAGGTAAAAGAATTAAAATGGATTAATAAAACCATGAAATATGTATAAATTAACTATGTGATACTATACACGGTGCTCACATATTTACAAACATTCTAAAAGTAGACGATTTTCATAAATAAATAAAGTTTAATAAATCCGGGTGTTACTTTAAGTAATTACAGAATGTAAATCAATGTCAAAAAAACAAGAATAAATTATACAATTACATTAGCAACCAGTTTGGTTTTGTCTAGACTCTAGAGATTGTCCTATGGAGCCGGACCAGCATGTTTCCAAGCATTCTTATCTTGGATATAATCATCTAATTTTAATATCCTTGATTACAAAGTGTAATTTTAATATACTCGTAAGTTTAAATATTTGTAAGTCCTACATGTATTTGTTCTGAGTCTGGGTGTTTTTCTATCTATAATATGTATGTATTTACAACAAAAAAAATTGTATATAAGTAGTTTATCAGTCATCTTGTTACCATAACACAAGCATTAGGTTGCTTAGCTTGGGACTAGATGGCGCTGTGTGAAATGTCCAGAGATATTTATTTATATTTATTTATTTATTTTAAATTTTCTTTCATTTAATTGCAATATTTCACAAGGTGTTTTGTTGTAACATTTAACACAGTACCCCATAAAAGATGTATGTACTTTAGATAATCTGAAAAAAGGTTGATCTAATTTATCTTTATTTCTAGTATTAAAATGATGTCTACCACTTATTTTATTAAAAAGATGTTGATTTTTTCTTACATATATTATAATATTTTCATCAATGAATTGGCAAGGTACCGTCATAATATTACAAATAATCGTTATTATTTGTCCTTATTTACAATTTGTTTGTGTAAGTAATCGCAATTACAAAAAATATTATCTATACAAGTGGCAGAAGAAGCTGTCACTCGGGTTGGTTCCATAATCACATTTGACAAATCAAATGAGCCAAAAAGACTCAATAATCTGACAGTATTCGAGTTATTCTCCAATAAATTAATATTAAAATCTTCACATACGATTATTGATTTACTACTAGTACTAAGTTTCTTTAACACTTCTTCCATTACAGAATCAAACACAGATAGATTCTGGTAACCTGTAAATAAAGTATGTAGTATCTTCTTTACTTAATTTACGAGTATGCTCTATGTGGTCCGGAACATAATGGCTTATGTAATAATACAGGGTTGTACCCTACCAGCTTGTATTACTACGTAGGCGTTTTTTCCGTACATTTTGTATGCCGCACCTAAGGTATAATAAGGGACTATCGGAAAAAAATCCATCGTATCTGTATAAGTACAGACGCCAGCAGGTCAAGCTACCCGAAAGTGTCAAATTTTTCCAATCAACCTTGAACCTTAATACTTCAGAAATAAAGTTGAAAATCTATTAAATAAATTTGACAGATTGTAGTAGCTTGATGTGCTGGCGTCTGTACATACATTGCAGCGGATAAATGGCTTTTATTTATATTTCAGCCTTAGTGCGTCCAAGTAAAACGTTAAGAGAGAAAAGTTACATATCACGTACCTACCTTTGTATTAAGGGTTAGATACTTTAATTAGTCCATTGTCTTTCACTGGTGGTTGATGGCAGTCATGGATAACATTGTAGGTACTTACCAAAATGCAGATTTAGAGGTACCTGTATGAAATAATCCAAGTTCAATTCATATCAGCCAATCCGCAGCTATACTCAGGTAAGCAACGCGGTGCGCGCGCACGCGGCCTCGATCCGAGCGCCACTTTCTACAACCGACGAGTTTTTACGTGATCCGGCGCATGTGTTGCGATTGCGACATCACCTGATTACCTTTGTATTGGTTATCTACTGACCCTTTTTGATAACAAGTTACCTACTGATGGGCCAGCTGAATAAAGGCTTACTAGTCTGGCGTCTTGAGAAGAAGATATGATAACTAAGGGATGGCTAAATGGCACCGTCGCTGATGTTGACGTGGTTTTAGCGAAAAATAGTGTAAAGTCTCGTAAGGTATACATCTGCTAAACTGCTGTAACACGTTATAAAAAGCTTAAACGGTAAAAAAACGCAAACAATCTGCAATTTACATACATGATCATGATTATCTTCTGGTCACGTTTGCGTGCACGAGAAAATACTGTCGTTTTTATGTACACGTTTTTTTAGAAAAAAATATAATTTCAATAATATCTAAATCAAGTTTCAGTCACGTGTTGGTAAAGCAAGTTGGACTAGTCTAGTTTTTCAGACATTCGGAATTGGACGTTAGACTACGTTGTATGTGTATATTTTATGTCTTTTTTTATTTATAATTTGCGTTTTGTTTTTGCAGAATAAACAATTTTTCTTTCTCAGTATTATAGCGAATGGCGTATTATATATGATCAAACGAACTTCCAAGTGAAGTTCGATCATTATTATGAAGAGTTGCTTCATTTGAAGATATTATTATAACAACGTAGTTTCCCTACTTACTTGGTAACTTCGCACAAATTTTAAAGATTTTTAAAACTATTAGGTGACGTAATTCCGCCGTAAGGCCCCTCGGTTGACACTATGACGTTTAGCTCATTTTTTAGAGTCAAGTAGTATGATATAAAACTTTCTCTATACCTGGGAGTCTTCAAGTGTCAGGGAGGGAGGGTGATCATATCTTCAAATGAAGCAACTCTTCATAATAATGATCGAACTTCACTTGGAAGTTCGTTTGATCATATATTATAATTCGTTGCTTCATTTTTCAGATATTATTATAACAACGTAGATGTTAAGAGTTAGAAAGTTTTTAAATGGAAAATAAACAATAAGGTTTTTAAACATTATGGTTTTATTTATAGACAAATCAGCCTTACTTATAGTATACTTATGTTTACTTTGTTTTGTTTTATAGTTAATAGGAATTAATAATCAGTCTGAGCGTAAGCAAACAGATCTGGCAAATTCGCTTTCGTTTATAACGCACCTATTACAAAAACGAGCAAATGCGTTAGATGAACTAGTCCACCCTGCGGTTTTGCGGATAGTTTCTATATTAACTCCTGCTAAACTCGCGGCCGAGGTTGACGCGTGCCGTGTACTATGCGCGGCGAATACACTGGTATCAATGCCGCTTTCTGACAAGACTTGTTTGATTCATCTACTGATGGTTTGCGTGATAGCGGGTTTGTGTGGCCGTTTGAACGTCAACAACAGATTGCTTGTACTCTCAGGTCTTATGTTTTTAGTTATAGAAATATAATCTGAGAGCACCGTAGCTGGAAATATCCGCGTATTTTCCCTGAAGTATGGCAGGAACAATATTGGCTGGTCTCTGCCAGGTGGGGATGTCTTTATGATGTCTGTTATGACGATTTTAATGCCGCTATCAGAGAAAAGTATGTTCTCGAGTTTAATTAAAGACAGCGTCTGTACCCTGTGAGCTGTACAAATTGCAAGTAGGACGACCAGTTTTTTTTTTTTTTTTTTTTTTCGGATGAGAGCTCACTATTAGGGAACCACGTTGAAACATGGTTTAAAACCGATTGGGGATTCCAGGTGGTGGAATACTTGGGTTTTATGGGTCTTAATTTATACGCCCCTTTAAGGAGACGTTTTATAGATTCGTCTCAACCAATATTATTGCCTACAAAGGTTGACAAGGCAGAACGATGGGAGTTTAGACTGCCATACGCACACCCGCTATTAAATTGTGACGCTAAGAATGAGATTAAAGCAAATTTGGAAGGGCCAAACACATTGATGTTGTTGATCGTACAATATTGCCACCACAGCTTAAGTGAGGTATTGTACTTTGCTGGATCTTACTGTTAGACAAGGATGATAGCATTAGTGTAGCCGACTCTGCACAGGCACCTCGACGCCTGAAAGCCTGCCGGAGAGCCTCGCGACACCCAGGGTAAGGTTCTTGTGCAACGGGTGGTACTCCCCGAAATGAGATTGCAAGAGGTTTTTATTGGGGTTTTAGTAAACAACGTCGGAAACTATAAGGTTTTGCAATAGTGGGAACCATGGCTGTGATGGCCAGTTGGGATAAACTAATATGCCGTGTGCATTGTCGTCGATAATTTTTCTATGGCATTTGAATACCAGGGAAAATGGTGGAAAAGCGTAGAAGAAATATCTTTGCCAGTCTACCGTAAATGCGTCTACGGATGCTGCGTCAGGGTCTTTTTTCCATGAGATAAATGTGGTACACTTCGCATTATCGCGAGACGCGAATAAGTCTATTTCAGGTTGACCAAAATATTTTATAATGGTTTGGAATGCTTCATCGGAAAGTGACCATTCAGTATCCGGATTGACTACTCTAGACGCGGCGTCTGCACGGTTTTCCTTGGTATTTACGTATTATGCATAAACCCAAAGGTTGCGCTGTTCACACCATTTCCAAAGGGACCTAGGAAAGTCGTTTAAGTGGGGGTATTGAATACCCCCCATACGATTTACACAACTGATCGCAGTGGTGTTGTCCATGCGCAGTAATATTGCGCAGTTGGTTGCATCACTGGCGAAGGACTTCAAACCCAAAAAAGCTGCCATCAGCTCTAAGTAATTGATATGACAATCGTTTTCTGAAAACTTCCACTTGCCATGTATTTGAGCATTGTTGCAAACAGAGCCCCAGCCTGACCTCGACGCGTCGGTATAGATCTCGATATCAAAGTTTGGCTGTCGCATGAAGTTGCGTGCTGTAGTAACGGTTGATAGCCACCAGTTCAGATCCTCTAATATAATATTAGGTAGGTTAATTTTAGCTTCGTAATTATTATTATGCTTAAGTAACGCTAGAAACTTCTGACGCTCTAAAACCTTAGTGTATACCCAAGCGTACTTAACGGCTGGGCTAGTGGCGACTAAAATACCGATAAAGCGAGCTAATTCGCGGATTGAACATGACTGTAATTTAGTGAATTTTATAAGTAATTTAGTGAATTTTATAAGTAATTCGATAATGATAAGTCGTTTATCGGCTGGCAATTCTATACTGAGATTTCCGGTATCGTAACAAAATCCTAAATACTTGCAGAATTGTCGTGGTTTTAACATACTTTTATCGTAATTGACAACAAACCCAAGAAACTCGAGTAGTTTCAAAGTTTCGTTTACGTTATTAAGACAATTCTCGTAAGTATTTTCAATACATAAAATATCATCTAAATAACAAACTTATGACTTATGACTTATGAAAAAAACTGACTTATAACCGCGATGTCTGAGGTAAGCTATGACTTCCTTCATAACCTTAGTGAATACCCGTGGGGCGACGGATAAGCCAAACGGCATGTAATTAAAGCCATATGTGTGAGTTTTTAGCGAATTATTGGGCTGAAATTGAAATGTTAAATATTTACGATCGGAGTGCCTACTGGCTAGGAGGAAATACGCATCTTTTAAGTCGATGGTGGCAAGGTATCCATCGCGTGGTATCAATTTGCATGCTGTTCGGTAATCCTCCATTTTAAAATGTTCGCTCTTAATTAGCTTGTTTAAGGTTTTTAGCTTTAATATAAAGCGTTTATCGCCATTAGGTTTTAGTGTGAGGAATATTTTAGAAATAAATTGATCTTTAGTCACATTGAGATAGCCCCTAAAGATTTGAGTTTCATAATAGCTTTCATCATATCTGATTTCTCAGTATTTGATAGGTTGTTTTTAGGTATTATTGATTGTTTTACGTGAGTATGAAAAGGTATTGGATAACCATTTATTAACCAATCAAGAAATACATTGTTATTTGTTATTTTTAGCCGTCGGTCATAAAAGTGGGCAAGTCCACCCGCATGTAGGTACCTGCGTTAACGGTGACTCTGAGCGGGAGCCCGAGGCTTGTCCTGCGAGGCAGGGCGTTGTGGCGGCTGCGCTGACGTCGTGTACGGACGGCGATTCCCCGCCGTCGTCGGCCTTCTGTATGCACCCCGCCCCCCCCTGTTCGCCGGGTATCGACGAGGCGGGTTCCAGTTTCCCTGGTAGGACTGGCGGGTACTAGGAATTTGAGGCGGTTTCGAAATTTTTGCGGTCTTTTTTATGGAAAGACCTTGCTTTTCGATGGCCTTGGCGGCTTTAATTTTTTCTGATAAAGACGAACCAAACAGTGATTCATCCCGTTCAGACTCGTTGATGATATTTATGAATGCCTTGTCCAGGCTAGGAGTGATGTCCCGGTTGCGAACCATGTTCGGTACCGTCGCTGAGATTTCAGCATTCAACTTGAGCGCTTGAAGGAGCCTACAACTGTCTGGTACAAGGTATTCTTTCAGTACCTTGTCCTTGTTTTCTTTAGGCATTCCTTTCCTTAGCAAAGGAAGCCACAACTGCGATAGATTATCGTGAATGTTATCGCCGTAGTCAGGCGAGTCTGACGTGGATTCACCGAGTGCCGACTGTAGATCAGGGTCTAACTCCGGTTCCATGCTGTCAGTGGGACATCGGGTGGCACGGGTACTGACTCCATAATGGCTTCATTATCATTGCCTGGGACCACATCAGGATCTTCGCTACCCAAAATTACAATTTGTAATTAAGGTTGTGAAGATAATAATTTTGAGGGTAGTGTAAAAATAAAATTAATTGATTTTGCACGTTAACGTTACATCTGTTTTAGATTGTACGCATTTTCTGTGCTTGTTTGTTATCGTTAAAGACTCGCAGTCAATCCCGATGCAATAATAAACTTAAAGTTTTTTTTAATTTGGTTTTGAACAATGTCAAAGTTATTGATTTTGCACGTTAACGTTACATCTGTTTTAGATTGTACGCATTTTCCGTGCTTGTTTGTCATCGTTAAAGACTCGCAGTCAATCCCGATGCAATAATAAACTTAAAAAGTTTTTTAATTTGGTTTTGAACAATGTCAAAGTTATTGATTTTGCACGTTAACGTTACATCTGTTTTAGATTGTACGCATTTTCTGTGCTTGTTTGTCATCGTTAAAGACTCGCAGTCAATCCCGATGTAATAATAAACTTAAAGTTTTTTAATTTGGTTTTGAACAATGTCAAAGTTATTGACTCGCAGTCAATCCCAGAGCATTTACAAAACTGATATTTTCACTTTTCACTTCTAGATCACTAACGAATAAAATATACTTTTGCTTACCTTCATCATCTGATGACTTTCTCTTCAATTTTTCTAATTTTCCTGGCGTAGTGATCAATTTTTGATTGCGCGCTTTTTTTTTTTGGCATGTTGCTTAGAGGGCGCGTGCGATAGTTACCGCGCACGAAAAAGGAATGAGCTAAACGTCATAGTGTCAACCGAGGGGCCTTACGGCGGAATTACGTCACCTAATAGTTTTAAAAATCTTTAAAATTTGTGCGAAGTTACCAAGTAAGTAGGGAAACTACGTTGTTATAATAATATCTGAAAAATGAAGCAACGAATTATAATCGCAAATCAAGAGAATTTTTTCTTGTTTGACTTTTTCTTATTACAAGTATTTCAAATATGGGAAATTCCTCGAACGAATCCTGGCGACATCTAGTTACCTACTAAGGTACATACTTATAAACAATTTCCTCATTGATATAATTAACACACTTCGTTACCTCTTGATTTAATAATACAAACCGGTTATTTTATTTTAAGTTTATTCCCAAAAAACGATCAGGAAGAAAACGTTTTATTTATTCTTTAAAAGCTAATACGATTTACTTGTAAAACCATTTAATATTATAGTTTTACACTGCATCTACATAGTTACATAACATGGTTTCCATGATAAACGATGGTTTAGTTGTAAAGAGGTTACAGTCAATTATGATTTACATAAAACAAATAAGTATATTAAAAACTAAGCACTTGGAAGTCGTGCAATTAACTATTAATTTTGCATCACCCCGTGAATATCCTTAAGCAATTACAGGTACCTATAGGTATGTGAAATAGTAATGCCGAGAGGCACAACATCTTGTCTGCACTGCATCTGCGACTTTCAATCCGTCTGCTAAACACAATTTCCACAACCTACCATTGTCCCTGTCCATTTAGTAGACCTAAATAAAACCATCATTTATTTATTTATAACTAATTACAACGGCTTGCGCAGTAATTAACAGGTAAAACTGGTAAATATCATGAAATACTTACATAGTTTATCAGGGAAACGTTTTTAGTTAACCTTAAATTCTCGAGCATCTATATATGGACTTATCTACTCAATGTCGAATGGTAAGTACATCTTACTCTGAGCAAATACTAAGAAAAACAAGTTTTGTGATTATAATAATATGAGCCCGTATCATTACATAATTCAATTATGCTCCATTGTATTAGCTGGCAGTTGTTATGATTAAACAATGCATTAGACTAATCGTGCGTAGGTAATCATAATAGCAGATCTTCTAGTAAATTATATAACATCGGTTAGTAAACAACAAGTTTGATTGTATTAAAAACTCACCTTGAGTTTTCTTCTTTTAGAATAACTGGAATCTGGAATAATTGTCAAAATAGGAAAAAGCCTGCCTGAAGGCATATACCCTGTCCATTACGATAACCGTTTTTTGACAGCTGTTTTAGAACGTACATATTCCACATTAGGTAAAAGTTAACTTTAAAATTCGTAATATAATAAATATATAAACTGCCTTATTTGATTGAATTATCTTATTTATGGCTTCTTACAGACATTATAACACCGTATGTGTATCAATCAATGTATTGTGTGTTGCTGCAATCCGTAAATCCGTGCAATTCGTAATGGACATGGTATAGTTATATTATTTTTGCCTTCTAGAGAAGAAAGTATTTTTCATCATCGATCCAGAAAAACCAATATCAATGAATAGATTAGTACTTCAGCATCTATAACATTTTGAATAAATTTATCATAACAAATGCAGTGTCAGTGTTCCTATAGAAATATAATATTATTATAAACATTATAATTCACAACAACATAGTTACATGGATCGCCTCAGATGTCAATAACCCTATGTCTACGTCGTCAGAGGATCTCAAACGGCGCAATAGTTTGCGCGGACGTTATGTCAAGCGCCTATACCCCTATGTGCCTATGCGCCTATTGGTGCACTAGCACTACCAAAAGCTACGATTACCTAGAAAAGCGTTGGCCGCCACATAACGGCAGCAGTGACGGCCGTCATGAAAATTATGTTACCGTTCCTTGACTTTACGCCGTCAAAAATCGCTCTATACGAGTATAAAACGTTTCAGTGACGTCATATGACGGTAAATGGCAAACGCTACTCGAATTAGTAGATTTAGGAAACCCTAGCTTAAGTACAAATTAAGTTCATATTAAATCTTCGAATGATCCGTAACTGCGCAACTCTGAGCACAATAAGTTATGTCATCCAAAAATGCGTCTATTTGCGCAGTAAACATGACTAGAACCTAATTCGCTTCGCTTCGAATTAAAACCGTTTTACTTGTTCAGTTATCTGAAGATGTAACTGCCTGTTATGTCACTCAATGTAAGCGTTTATTTCAGCCATTATATTACTTACGTCACTAGTTTGACTCACCGCATCGCCTCATTATAAGCCCGCGTTTGCCCAATTTATGTAGTTTAATCCTCAAAGGATGCCAGCCAGTCGTTTATGCTAACGATAAAATAATATTAAACGAGAGAAATTAGCACAGGATTTTAGGACATGTCCCAAACCCAAAACTTAATTAATAGCTCTGTAGGTACCCGTTTTACCCTTTATCGTCAAAGGATCTGTAATTGCGCTAAAAGTTATGTCATAACTCTTATGATAGTTTTTGCAAGACATTACTAGAACATGATCTATTCACTTTGTCTTACATTCGCACTTGGGTTTGTTTACTAAGATGCTCGTTACACATTTTACTACAGGTGCGTTTATGGAAGCAAACAGATCTAGATTTACTTGTAGGTTTAAGTGAAAGAGTTTAACCCAAAATAACATTTGCCTTTTCAATGCCCTCTTATACAAAACGCGGAACGCGGTCTGTCTGCGGAATTGAGGTCTATCTAATGCGCCGTCAGCTGCGAGAGTTTGGACATGTTGTGAGGATGCCTGACGAGAGGATAGCTAAGCGCATCTTCTTTTCTGACCTCAAGGACGGCAAGCGGAAACAAAGCCAGTTCCTCAGATACAAAGTCGTCCAGGAAAGACATGAAGAGATGCAATATTGATCGCGCTCGTTGAGAAGAGTTGGCAAGGGATAAAACTGTTTGGAGGCGTTTGGTAAAACAAAATGTCATTGTTTATAACTTTGAAGATCAGCGGAGGAGAGATCTCGACAGCAGGCGAGATCACCTCAGGAGTCCCTCCAACATTCAATACCATTACCACAACCTTTACAGTGAAGATAGGTTACGTTAGCCACATCAGATCACACGCCCGTAACCTATAGTGGTCGGAAACAATAGCAGTCACCGTAGCCGAAATCCGCATGGGATGTTATACAAAACAAGGTTTTTCTTTACATCAGGTTTAAGCCGTCGAGCCAGAACTTAACTGTTATAGAAATGCAGTTATTCTCCTTCTAGTATTACCGACTTCGTCATTTTAGTATTAAGACCTTGCCTGAATAGTACGTAATACTAATACTGACTCGAAGGTTTAGGCTACAACTAAAGTGACATTTCGTTTTGTAATAAGACAAAGGTCAGTCAGTGAAAAAAATGGTTTACATTTTATTAAATGTTTTCACTTCCAAACAGTTTCTCGTGTATCATAAATGTGTTCACAAAACCAAATCTCATTTACACATACATTAAAAAAGGGAATTAATTTCAAAAGTTTCTTAATATGAATGAGGCTGCGCCGGCGCGGAGGCGCGCGGCCTGTGCTTACATTTTTACTCAGTCTACAAAAAATACAAAAGTTCGCTACCGTCGGCAGCGCCACTCCAAAAGGTAATTTTGTAGCCTGAGCTGTTTTTACTCGCTTAATTTTGCTGTAAGCTTCCTAGAACGTTACGAGAGAATTTGACTGGTGACTGCTATTTTATTTTCAGTAATCTCAGATTCATAACTTCTTCAGATATATTCTGAAAGACTGGCTGAGAGTAAAAGTAGTAATGAAAGTGAAGATAAAGAATGACTATGAATATAAACCTGACAGTTAATATTTCAAGAAGTCCAGATTGATGATATTTTGAGAAGAAATTACAATTATAATAACTCCTTGGTTGCTTTAATATTAGATTATCTGGAGGCCGTTTGCCATGTTCAGTTTTGAACAAAGGTGAAAATATGTGAACAGTGGACTTCTTTATAATACAATGAAATATTTAGAAAGACGCTATAGCACTTCTGATCAAAAAACTGACGATAAGCTGAAAAATAACTTAATCCTAACACAAACCATTCCTCTAAAGCAGCTCTAAGCATGCGAAATGTCCGTGTGTAGTGTGTGTACTCCTATACTCGTGTGTACTCCTTCATTCAAAAGAATCATGTGAGTACATCAAAGTACTCAATAATGCGGCGCACGGTACAAGTTAATTATTCCTAGACACATAGTTGGTCCGTCACGACGCCGTTAACGAATGTTAATGAGCAGAGTCGTGGCATCACGAGCGGGCATGACGGATCGACCACTATGTCGTGGAAATAGGGAAAATACGGGAAAAAGTTTCGTTGGAAAATATGTGTTAGTAGCCGAAGAGACGAAGTTAAAACAGGCAATTCAAATCTGGTCTCCAATTTCTAAAAGGCAGTAGAAATCAGAAATCTTCAAAATTTACTTAAGCCAAATTATGGGTCGATCTAATACGATCGATCAATATTTGTTTATTTTTAAGTAGACGAAACAAAGCCAGACAGACGTTCATCTTTGAATTGGCCAAAAACCGGCTGGAGGTAAACATGAATTAAGGAATTTAAAAGCGAAACTAACGAATCGCCAGCGAATCTGCACGAACAGGATTAAATCACCAAATATTTCCTCGAAAAAGCGGCCAAGTTCGAGTCGGACTCTCCCATGAAGGGTTCCGTTTTACGATTTATGACGTATTAAAAAAAAACTACTTACTAGATCTCGTTCAAACCAATTTTTGGTGGACGTTTACATGGTAATGTACATCATATATATTTTTTTTTATCATTCTCTTATTTTAGAAGTTACAGGGGGGAGGGGACACCCATTTTATCACTTTGGAAGTATCTCTCGCGCAAACTATTCAGTTTAGAAAAAAATGATATTAGAAACCTCAATATCATTTTTGAAGACCTATCCATAGATACCCCACAAGTATGGGTTTGATGAAAAAAAAAAAAATAGAGTTTCAGTTCTAAGTATGGGGAATCCACAAAATTTATTGTTTTTTTTTCTATTTTTGTGTGAAAATCTTAATGCGGTTCACAGAATACATCTACTTACCAAGTTTCAACAGTATAGTTCTTATAGTTTCGGAAAAAAGTGGCTGTGACATACGGACGGACAGACAGACAGACAGACATGACGAATCCATAAGGGTTCCGTGCCATTTGGCTACGGAACCCTAAAAAGGTTGGTGGCGGCAAATATTTGTCTTCTAATTGGGACAAATGTAAACAGAATATTAAGACGAAATAATATGTTGCAAATTCTGTATAGCACATGTGACACAACTCACACTGCTCGTGACACGGTAGCGTGCGTGTTCTAGCCAGATGTATGGAGAAATGCAAGCTCTAATTAATATTGAATGTAATTGGGGCGTGGAAGGCCGGCAGAATGTTGATGAAGATCGTGTGTCGTCGCGTCACGAGCATCATAGACTTGTGAACTATGTGGAGCGCGGGACCAGGGTCTATAAACATGAGATAGTAGGAACGGTTCATCTTATGCTGTGTTATGATTTGAACTATTCATTGGTCTACTAGGTGCTTTTATGTCTTCTGACATATAGGAATAGCACGTAGGTAATACAAAGTGCAATCAGCTGTTACCTATGGCTAATATCTATTCTGGGCCTTTTTTTTTTTTTTTTTTGAGGATGGGAAATCATCAAATGACTCCTCCCGCTCTGGGTGGAGCAGAAGGGAGTGTCAGACTTTTACTGACTAAAACCCACCCGTGTTCCTTCCTTAGCCCTTTATGTTCCAGGGCAGCGGTAAACCCTTTCGGATGGTCCCGCTACCCTGGCAGGCTTCGGCCCTGTGGGGCCCCGTCACTTGCTGACATCTCTTTGAGGCGCGCGTGGAACACGAACACGCCGTCCGGCACGGGCCTAGTCCTGATCGGACGGAGAGCTACCCATTACTCTCCGCCCGCAGGCCCGCGCCTACGGTGGCCGGGAGTCGTCACGCGGCTCCCGACGCCCGGAGCGTCTCCCGCGGCGGCTGAGGCGTGAGGTGCGCAAGGCGCGTTCCCTCGCCCACCCCGCCACCTCCTTCGCTAGCATGACTGTTTCGCAGAAGGAGGTGACTGCCTCCCACTCCCTCTCACCCCGGACCATGGCTTGAACCAGGGCCGGGCGCGAGAGGTCGCCGCCGCTGCCAATCGCCTCTACGAGGACACGGCGGTGCTCTGCCCAAGCAGGGCAGACCTCCACCGTATGCTCCACCGTGTCCTCTGGGCGATCCTGACAGTGGTGACACCCGGGCGTCTCCTCCCGCCTGATGATGTGCAGGAACCTCCCGAAACAACCGTGTCCGGAGAGGACCTGCGTCAGGCGGTAGGTGAGAGCGCCGTGACGTCTCTCTAGCCACTCCTCAAAGAGGGGTCTTACCGCCGCTATCGTGGCGTGCCCTGCGCTGGGTTGCGATAGTCGCTCCTTCCATGCCGCCATGAGATCGCGCCGGAGGTTCGTCCGCTCCGCCGCGGTTTGCCGCGGATGCGGAGTTTCCCCCCGGCGTAGTGCCTCCGCGCGCCAATCATATAGGCGCGCGAGGACTATCGCCTCCAGATCCCATGGTGGCAGTCCGGCAAGGAGGCTTGCTGCCTCGCCTGAGATCGTGCGGTAGCCCCGGATCAGCCTTACGGCTACCACCTTTTGGGGCGCGTTCAGATAGTGTGCGGCTCGAAGCCGCAGTGAACGCGCCCATACCGGGGCCCCATATAGGGCCATGGACCGCACGACCCCCGCGTAAAGCCTCCGGCAGGAGGCGTTTGGCCCCCTCAGGTTGGGCAAGAGCCGCTTTAGGGCGGCCCCGGCCCGTTCCAGTTTGGGGGCCAAACGTCGGAAATGCTCGACGAAGTTCCATCGGCTGTCGAGGACGAGACCCAGGTACCTCATCGTGGTCTCGACGCCGATGTGAACCCCTCCTACCACTAGTTGGGATCCCGGAGGTGGCCCGTACCGAGGCCCATGAAAGGACATGGCCTCGGACTTGTGCAATGCCACCTCGAGACCCAACCGCCGGATCCTTTCCACGACTATCGCAACCCCGCGTGTCATCGCGTCGGCCGCCGCCTGATGCGACCTCCCCTGCGCCAGGACCAGCGTGTCGTCAGCGTAGCAAACTACGCTGACGCCTTCAGGGAGGTCGGCCCGCAGCACCCAGTCGTAACCGATGTCCCACAGGAGCGGCCCCAGAACCGATCCCTGTGGGACACATCTATTCTGGGCCTTCGGTCTATGTTGTCACTTTGTTTATGAATATTTCTCTCGTTTTAATTTCAAATGTAATGTAAATTATTTCCGTATTGTTTTTTGTTTGTATCCGTTTCAAGTTTTATTTGAGATAAACATTTAAAAATAATTTATTATTACATAGTACCATTCCTGTTACAGCCCGATTCAAACTTTATGGTGGATCCGAAGTGCTTATCACTGCGTAGTACCTCACCCCTCAGCCCCGCTGACACGTGAATATGTTACTGCGCAGTGACTCGCCTCATGTTCGATCCGCCATAAAGTTTAAATCGGGCTGTATCCATCTTATTTTCATTTCCTACTATAACATTATGATCTTCAATCATAATTATAATCTTTTAAAGTCGGTCAGCCTTAACAACCTGATTCGCTACTACAGCCGTATGCTCATCCACCATATTAACCTTTTAACTCACTTAGACACATCAATTACAAGTAATTAAGCATGTATGAATCATGCGCACCGTTCTCAGGCATACGAGGCTGTCTAAATATGTAACAATAGTATTTCTATTGTATTATTATGAAACAATATGTGACCTACTGAGTATTAGGAGTTTCGATACAAATTGTTTGCGGAGTTGTGAAATAATGATTTAAAAAATAGTTCAGTAACATTTTAGAGACTATGTTAAAACAATCCAAGAAGACGACACGGTTGGCGCAGTGGCTGAGTGATCGACTGCTGCGCTGCGTGTCGCGGATTTGATTCCCGCACACCACAAATATTTGTATTGCCTTCAGGTAGTTGTTCCGAGTCTGGCTGTTTGTGTATGTGAGTTTAAATGTTTGTAAACGCACCCGCGATACAGGAGTAATTCCTAGAGTGGGGCAAAGTTTTAAAAAAAAAGTTAACATTGTAAAATGTCCCCTCTATTCCAATACCTAAATAGCCATGTTTTAGCTTGGACCTAGCTTATAAAATGCACCTACATACCTAGCTCATAACCTACGAACATTGTGAAGTTGTAATCTCAGCTGAGTGCAGAGAGCAGTAGAAAATTAGAACTGCACAATTCTTTGGTAAATTATAACGAATTGCGCGGTTACACGCAGGCGATACATTATCTGTTTTAACATTACAAAGTAACAGAAGAAGTTTTCTAACCAAACAATACTTAACACACAGACAAACACACATGAGTAATCTCATTGTTGCACTTAGCAATATCTCATGAGTAAACTGTATTTATTTCTCTGTGGTGGTGTATTGATCACACATTTACACTTACAGTTGGTATAAGAATTAATGCACTTCCCAGTTCAAATAGGAGTTTATCAGTTCAGTTGACTCACTGAGTCCTAACTCCCAGGTATGTGAGTCAACAGTTAATTGTAACTGCTTACTTTAACTTGTTGCAAGCACTTGAACCATTCCTGACATTTGGTGAGATGACTTGTCAATTTCCGTTAAACATTTAAACGTCGTTTTTGGTAAGTTACCTATTTAAAAACCAAAACTCTAATAATGTTATTATTAGAGTTTTGGTTTAGTAGCAACATAGGCTTAGATTATACGAATTTATTAATAAAAAAGGCGTAAGTACCTACCTAATAAATTCAGTAACATTGATATAACTTAGTTTTGACTCACCGGTAAGGCTAGGCGAAATGATTGAAGTAGACTAGTTTGACAAGGAAATAAAACTATGTAGGTGGTAAGTGGATTATTATAGTTTTGAAAAATCAGAACCAATTATCAAAAAATATTAATACCCTCATTGCAGTACCTATGTTCTTTTCTCTAGGCAGATATTACTACGTACGTTGTATATACGTACGTTGTACGTTGTATATTATATATATATATTTTTAAACTCACATACACAAACAGCCAGACCCGGAACAACTACCTGTAGGCAATACAAATATTTGTTCCGTGCGGGAATCACCGCGAACCCGTGACACGCAGCACAGTCGATCGCTCAGCCACTGCGCCAACCATGTCGTCAATTTGAAAAATTACGTACCTACCTATTAGAATATGATCTAAGAAGATATTGACGTAAACCCTTATAGAATTGAAATGTAACAATCATAACAGTATTATTATTAGGATGACGTTGATAATAATCATCGTCATCTAGCCTTATAAGACTGGCCTAGCAACTAAACAGACACACATAAACAAAATACACCTGACGCAACAGAACGTTGTCTCAAGTTTTGTTCGTCTCACAACATTCTCACAGATCACTCGACAGTTATTGTATCAATTTTATACATACATATAATAACATGGTGGCAATGTATTACAATCGGCATTGAGAAGGCCGCCACAGGCTTAATGTGGGCTTAACGTGCTTTCCGGAGCACGGAGGGGCCTCGGTATGTAAAGATGGCCACCCATCCACAGACCAACCGCGGCAAGCGTAGCTTAATCTGACCGATCGACCTATGCGGCTGTTATTATTTAGCCACGCATCAATATTTATTTAATTATTTAGTCATGTGGATCATGACGACAGTATTTTTATACAATTTAAAAAAAACTATTTGAACGTTTCCCTAACATACGAAATCGGAACATCACCACAACATAAGCAATAGGCCGGGACGAACATCATCGCGTGCACCCCGCCTGCCTGCACCGCTTGCATTGCAAATAACATCGGTCGGTAAAGCAGGACAAGCGTATTGAAACAGGATATGTATAACGAACCATAATTGTTTTACAAAATGCCGCCATGTCCGTGGTAGGTGCTTGCTCAATTGAGTACTTAAGACAGGTTTTTTGCCGAATTTATCAACTTTAATTGAAGGAAATTAATCGAAATACTGTTTAATAATCGGTTATTGATTGGAATTGAAGGTTTCTTCGTTTTAGGGTCAATGCTACACATGAGAATAAAACTTTAAATTAGTGACACACCAAGTGCGGATTTCGCCAATGAATCTGAATACGACCAGCAATTCTAAATGTCTTTCATTTCATGTCTCATTTCATTTTTGGTGATTTGTCTTGGTTGGTGAAATTCGCCCTAAAGAAATCTCACAATGGCAATCGCATTCTGTTTGACAGTTCATCAAATGGCAACCCAGTCGAAAAGGATTAAAAGTGTAATTAGAAGAACTAAGTACAACTGTTTCCTTCACTCTGGTAATGCTTGATATAAAAAAAAAATATGATTGTCCATGGCACTGCATCCGATCTCAATGCAAACGCCTTACCACATAAACTTTTTATAGGATGACGCAATCTCTACATGAGTAAATGCTGCCGTGCATATATGTACCTACATGATATAATCGCATTTCCACTTACTATTACGACACTGCCACCGAGGTACGACACATCATGTCATTTGTCAAAGCTCGCATCGCATACTTTTGACAGCAGTGACATTTGTCCTCTGTGTACCTACTTTTTTTTGACACTTCTGTATCTATCTTCTCTATCTGTGGAATACACTTATCTACCTACAAATTATAAATTATAGTCGCTTTTCTTAAATCTGTGTGATTGCGTTGTTATTCTAAACAACGGTGTTCACCAGCATTTAGAGTATTTATTCCAGAAGGTATGTGTATAAAACATTAATATTTTACTGACATATAATAATGAAATTCGAGATTTTTTTTGTTCTGTCAAGACGCAAAAACCGTGCGAAGCAGGTATTGACTTATACGTATGAAACAGGGGTCACTAGTCCATAAAAGATGACAATCTAGAAACCTCGGTAACTGTAATAAAAGAAATAGCACCTAATTTTATTAGGTATTTTGTTAGGTATTCGGAGTCGTTCTATAATCTAAGAACAAATTACTATTCTTCTCGTCGCTTGAACATTATCATTGCCACTATAATATAGGTTAATTCCTTAATTATGTATTCAAATTGGTCTTTGAATGCCTAAATATCATTCTTGTATTTAAATAAGAATCTTTAAACCTTACTAGTAGACTGGCCGGATTGGAAATGTCAATGACAGTAGGTTTATTATACTTATTAATTTCTTTTAGACATGCTATTTTTTTGGTATATTTTTTTGTAGTAATTTTTCAAATCAACTGGTCTTATCAAGGATTAATTATTTATTAGTGCTTAACTTAGATCATATTCCGATTTAGCAACTGTCTGCCAAATATATAATGCAAGGACAGCTCAGAATAAATACGAATGTACGCAACTAGTTATTCGTTATTTACATTTAAAGAATGTTGCTCACTCATTAAAAGGAAAAATAAAATAAAAATGAACAAGCACTTGCAATCTACAAACTGTGATGAATATTCAAATTCCCTCTACCTATAGATTGTGATTGCAGTGCAAATTGCAGAACATTTTAATTGGAAACAATCTCGGCAAACACTTCGCAGAACTCCAACAAATTGCTCTTTCTAGATTTTAAAATCATATCAGACGCGCGCGCTGTAAAGGACTCTACATTTTTGTACGGATCAGCGAACACTGCGAAACGTGAAGATGGATTTTTATTGAAGTATTAACTTGCGTCGATCTGTAAGTGGCTCCGAAGCTGCGTGACAAACAAACCAAATATGCACTGTTGCATTCTAATAGTGAAACTAACCAACCCAGAGGGAGACAAAATATCTCTTGTTGTTTTTACTTAAAACATTACGCAAGTACTACCTATAGTATTAATTAAAATAATACAAAACATAATTAACTATCTTGTATCAAAACGGTGTTTACAGAAGTGTGCGTAATCCCTTAATAGTTGACATTTAAGAATGACGTCAAGACATCAAAAGACGAGCGCTAGCTAGTAATGACCACAATCAGTTAATTACGCAGCTCCACAATGAACAGCACCCTAATTGCGTAACACACGATCAATCGGAATCTGAATCATTTTGAAGCAAATTGCTAATCCATTGCTTCAGAAGTTCGAAAAATTTGTCTGCTCAACACGTAAATAACGCAATGACTGTTGTTGAACTGTCAAAATGAAACCGATTCCGGTTGATCGTGTGTTACGCAATTAGGGTGCGGATTGGATTTTTCACCGAGTCAAGATTTGTGCCCGATTGACGGCAACATGCTCGCCTGCTGATACATGGGAACTAAACATAACTGACGAAACGTGGGTGTACTATTAGGTACAGTCAACAGCAAAAGTAGATGATCAAAATCAGAAATTCAATACTAATGAACGGAGTTTTGATTTTATTTGATTGATTTTGAACAGAATTTTCGTCATGAAAGCTATTGCGAATGAATTACAGAAAACTCCAAAATATTTTGTTACATTAGAACGTGTTATTGAATGTTATTTTCTTTTGTTTTCAGGTAAGCGAGATGCCATTTTAATAATGTTATCGACACTGAGCCAGGTAAGGTTACTTTAGTTAGGTTTAATTTTAGGTTACCCAACTCAACACTGCAGGTAGGTATAATAATTAGAAAAGTTAAAATAAAATGTCGATGAACTTAGGTCCTTCATCCATGAAAAATAATTAGTATTTGAACATAAATAAAAGTGGTTAAGCCATCAACAAATAAATCCATGATTTATCCTATGAAAATTTGGTGTTCTCTGAGTATAATTAACTATTATTAAAGAAAATAAAGATCGTTTTTAGCGATAAGAACGTCTGTGCAAAATTTCTTTATTAATATCTGAAATTTTTAAGGTGTACATAATGAACAGTAGGTATTCTATTTATCTATTATTAGGTAGCTAGTTGTTGAGAAGGTCAATGAGAATTCCAATTGAGCTATGTGAACCCTTAATTATAGAACCACAATAACTTCCCAATACATCGCAATAAGAAGCTGATTACCAAACAATAAGACAAAGCACTTGACAAGTGCATACGAATAACAAAATAATATCAAGGCGAACTATCAGACCGGATTGGTATGCATGAATGGACCGAGCCTACACAACCATACTACTAAACACATGACACGGCAAAACTAACCCTATTGCTCATGGATTAAAGTACAAATTCCACTAGTTACTCATGAAATCTAAGTTACAGTATAGAGCAGGTAAAATTAAACTTTATTTTTTAAATGATAGGGTTGTTAATCCGTCAATGACGATTCAGAATCTATGTTCTAAGCTATTTCGTGGTCATTGTACCTTTATAAGGTTCGGTTCTGCAGGCTTACGGCCTTATTCGGTGCGCATGCACGCGATATGTTAGTTGTGCGATATTCTTGGATTATAAGATCATGTCATTGGCACACATTGCTTGGAGCAAGGCTTTTGTTTTGTTTTGCAAGATTTCTGAATGTGGGCCTATTGTAGGTGGATTATTTTGAAATATTTCTGAACTGATTTGGAGTCAAAAGATCTGAAGGTTTCTGTGCAGTCTTCGTGGTGGTCTAACACGCAGTGAGAAAGTGTATTGAAGAATGCAGAGTAAATAATTATCTAAAATAATTAATTACTGATAATATTGTAAAACAAATTAGTACTATTGACGAGTACATTAACCCCTATCAGTTCCTAGCAGCTTAAACAGCGCTGTATAAGATCAGTGTAATTACCGCTCGACTAGATTAGTTCATTTATTTATCGCTTCATTGGTCTATGAGCTAGCCGGCTACTGGAACGTCGGGCTGGGTTCAATGATCACTTAATTACAAGTTTTATTTTAGCCTCTATTTGGAGCTAATTGAAGATCAAACTTGTTAACTAATAGTCTATCTTAGGAATCCCTTGGTAAGATGAAGGGTTCTTACGTTCTCATTCCTATGGGGTAGGCAGAAATGCGAAAATACATATTGCTTTGTCTGTGCGTCGAATAGCGATCCATATATCTACTCCTGTTTATTTCGTCCACGTACATACGGCTACATATCAAGCTATACATTTCCAGTACATGTTGACCTCTTATTGTACGGTAAGCCGAACCAAGGCGAGGAATGCAAATATAGGCTCTACACACATGCATTCAGAACCAAAGAGCATAAGTAAAGTGACTTTCTGTCAAAAAATAATGGAACTGACCTAAGCTACCGACAAGCTAATCTCGATCGAAAAGCGATTACGACTTGTGAGGGCCTTGAGGACAGAATCCTATCCTACTAATATTATAAACGCGAAAGTTTGTATGGATGGATAGATGGATGGATAGATGGATATTTGTTACTCTACAGAAAGGATTTGGATGAAATTTGGCACACAGATAGTTTATAACAAGAATTAATAATAATAATCTTTATGCATTCAGACTACAATGGTCTATACTTCTATAGTGTTAGTATTAACACATATAATACTTTTTATCCCGATATTCCCACGGGATCGAAACTTATGCGGGTGAAACCGCGGGGCGCAACTAGTTATTTCATAAAAATCACTACACATGTATTAAAAAACAAAGTCGCCGCGTCTGTCTGCCTGATAAACTCAAAAATACCGAACGGATTTTCATACGGTTTTCACCAATACACGGAGTTATCCATGAGTAATTCATTAAGGTTTTGTGTAAATTGACTAAAATATGACGATGATTGTTGAAGATGTCGGAAAAATCATGCCGACTTGGACTGGGGGCTTTACTGGCGTTTGCCGCGTAAACCAATAGAGTTATATAAAAACATGTTTTCCGACATCCACACGGGTGAAACCATGGGCAAAAGGTAGTTAAGAATAAAAATATAAATGCTACAGTTGCAAATAACGTTCCTCAGTTCCACCAATAATGTCATTGACATTACTTGGCGCCCGGCCGCGACACACGCGCGTGTTGCGGGCGCGCGGCGCGCGGCGCGTGGGCGTGAGAGCCGCTTGTAACGCACACTAATCTGAGATTATTGCCGCAGGTGACGAGAACACGTTTCATATGCCATACGAATTTGTGATGTAATGTGGACTTGAAGATTAATCAATACAGCATAGATTACAGGTAATGAACAGGTTTTGGTGGAAAAGATAGGCGTAGTTTAGGTGTTAGCTTAGTTACGCTTGTTTTTCACGAGAGGCTGATGGTATCCATATTTCGCAAGTTATTTTGAAAGTCCGTATCGGTGTGATGGAGGCAGCCAGCAGGAGCCAGCCTGCTCCCATCTACGAGGCACGAATTAAGACTCCAGCTACAAATGAGAAATTCTTAGAGAGAGAGAGAGAGAAATCCCAAATCAAATCAAAAATGTTTATTTGTTAGAATATGGTACAATAATGTCACAATATTGGTTCCAGCATATCTTGCCATAATATGGCGTACAAATATTTCTATTTATATTTTATATAAAAAAAATAAAAAACAAGGATTATAATTATTACTCGCCCTCTAATAATTATGAAAATAAAATATGAATCTATAATAGATAATTAATAAAAATTGAAATTGTAGTAATAATGAATTATGTAATTATGCAATAGAATGCCCTGAGCTTCGAATCCAGGACCCCAAGCTCAGCGGTCATGCTTGTCGCTACTAAACCAACGAGGCAGTAACTAGCCCGACTGCTACGTAGCCTGAGTTAGTTCATAGTGAGTTCCTCGGAGTGTTGAATGTTGTTTCTATTTATAAATCGATCATCATTATATATTGGAAGTATCTCGGATTTGTCTTGCTGTTTTTTTGTTTAATGTATTATCTAACTAGCTGCGCCCCGCGGTTTTCCCGCATAAGTTTCGATCCCGTGGGAATATCGGGATAACAAGTATCCAATATGTTAATCCTGGTTATAAATCATCTGTGTGCCAAATTTCATCCCAATCCGTTTAGTAGTTTTTGCGTGAAAGAGTAACAAACATCCAGCGATCCATCTATCCATCCATACAAACTTTCGCATTTTTTAATATTAGTAGGATATGTGAACTAAAATTATAATTATAACAATTAAAATGCTTTTGAAATTAGCCATTAGTGTCTGTGATATAATACTGTTACTAGGCAAATATTTTTACCAAAAACGTTGATAGTTTGTTGATGCTAGCCTACCTAATATATCTCACGTATCTAATGAATAATATTTGAATAAAACAAAGCACGCTAATTAAAGAATTAATCTAATCTGAGATTACATCGTCACTGTCTGTAGCCGTTGTAGGTGTTGATAATATTTAATCTCTAAGTGATGTAATAGTTTTAATCTTTAATACAATTTACATCGTAATAAGATTAAACTATTAATTTCAACGTGGTAATGCTGCCAGCCTTTTGGGAACTTATCCCATTGACAGCGATGCGGACGAATTTTTTGATGCCCATGAACTCCTGCCCTTTACTTTATTTTTTGATTATATACTTGTATGTAATACCTATATATATATTTTAGTGTTAGATTGTAAAATGTAATTGTTGTGTCGTTGTGAATAAAGATGTCATTTAATTTTCCTAGTTAATTTCGGTGCTTTAATTATGAGTAACGGGGAAAATGCAATGTCGCATAGGTGATGTTTTTGTCTAAGACTTAAAATTAGAATTGTAAGGTAAATACCTATTTTCCTGTACCTAAGTTCAGAAAATTCAGCTTGTTCTGGTGTTTAGTACCTGTGTAAGCACTGATATATATTTTGACCTAATTTCGGAATAAGCCAGCCCAGACACACTTCAGGAAGAGCTTGCGAGCGTATAAAACCCACATATGAATCAACTAACAACATACAAGTGGGTTGTACAAAGCAATTAGTGAGAACACGTGGAGCGTCAGTTTCTCTGATAAATTACTATAACACATAAATACCAAACACTATCGGTTACGATCATAATACAACTCAGACGGTAAATATAAATATAATTATTTATAATAATTATAATAAATCATTTATTTCGGACTCCCACACATCCATATTATTGTTAGTAGCACAAAACTACTTATAAACTAAGGTAGTATACAGAACAAAAAAGAATGAAACATTTAAAAAATTAAAAACAATAATGTTGGAAAACATTTTCTCGAGTTTTCCTGCGTGGGATCTTTCTCTTATTGCTCTTAACGCATTGAGATACCCACTACCTATTTTTTATTGATATATAAATACATAAGCTCATGAAAAGTTCGGAGTGTCATAGTAGCTCTATTTTATAATCCAACTTTAATTAATATTTATCCAAACCACTTTACATTCCGGTGTTAATTAGACAAGTTAACTTTCACATTAGCTTACCTATTTACGTGACGGAGATTATTTCTAAGCCCTTATCTTCCAAAGTTTTCCGCACGTAATTATAAATATAAAACAAAGCCATTCAGTAGTTTTCCCGCGATGCTTCAACAAACAGATCGAACAAAAATACTCCAACTGATCCACGAAGCTTTCAGATATGTTTAGAATCATCTTGGATGATGTACTTGCGAGAGTGTAGTTATACAAGTACCAATAAAAGGGCTGTAGGTACATACCTCCTCGATCTTTTACCCACAACCCATTAATTCTGTGAACCGCGAATGTACCGAACATCTTACAGTAAGGTAAACAAATAAAATCGTCGTAAAGAAATCTGAAGCGAGCCGCGCCGATGGAATTATTACTTTTGCTCAAAAATAGTTCAACAATTTAGGAGGTTCGTGAGTAACATATAGTGAAAACTAAATGTGTGTACCTACTTACTGAAAAATGAATGGCAGGTATCGATCAAAGTGGAAATTTCCTGAACACGCATCAGTTTCTTGGAAAATTTTAGGAAACATCAGTCAGTACTCAGTACTAGTAACAATCAGCCGTATCCTTTTTATTATAATTTGCTATAAAACATGTTCAGCCAATCAATTAATTAATCTGCCTAGCCTTTTCCTAACTATGTATGTCGGGGTCAGCTCCCAGACTTACCAGATGCAGCTGAATTTCAGTATTTTAGATGGAACGTCTGTCTATCTGACCTCTACAAACCAGTTACTGGGTTACAGTCTGACAACCAAGCTTACCCCTTTTTAACCGACTTCTAAAAAAGGAGGAGGTTCTCATTTCGGATGTTTGTATTTCTTTTTTATGTTTTTTCGTTGTTCGCGCATAACTCCGTCTGATGATGAGTTTCGGAGACAGACAACGGAACTCTTCAATAAATTCCAGCAAATCAACGGCTATTGCTACTATCGCTTATGTATGATTGTTTTACGCAATCACACAACATAACGTCACGCCTGTACCCTCTAAAGGGGTACGCAGATGTGTTCAGTATACCACGGTACACCCTCATTTCTGTCAAAGTTGTTATTGGGGTACCTCTAATCTCGTAAGTATATACGAATTGGTGTGGGATAGGTTCAACTAAAAAGTGAAGTACAAAAAAAAAAACAACCGACTTCCAAAAAAAAAACAGTACCTACAAAGAAAAA
Organism: Apamea sordens; assembly: GCA_945859715.1. Taxonomy (NCBI): domain Eukaryota; kingdom Metazoa; phylum Arthropoda; class Insecta; order Lepidoptera; family Noctuidae; genus Apamea; species Apamea sordens. The sequence goes on along the minus strand of OX243987.1, from coordinate 22,714,205 downwards.
AATAACTTTAATTTCGGAAGTCGGTGTCAAAAAACGAAAATGCGGAACCAGCGACATCGACTTCCGAAATTAAAGTAATTTTTCTCTTTGTAGTGTTTTTTTTGGAAGTCGGTTGTTTTTTTTTTGTAAAAAAGTTTTTGGCAAGACTGGTTGTCAGACTGTGCCAATAAGTTAAACCAATATCTACATGATTACTGATAAAATATCTATAGCTTGTTACTTCTATTGACTCAGTATACTACATTAGGCATGGCTTCAGCACTAATTATGAATGAAAATCGATATTTCTCCGAATTGGCTGTAGGTGTCAATATTTTAGCAATTATGAAGCTCCCAGGGAAAATCATTTTCCTCGAAAGTATGGCACTGATTCCTGAGTCACTCAGTACGTTCCAAGAAATACGTGTTGTTAGATCGGTATTCTGAAACGCGAATGAATTATTTTGATCAGTTGCCAGATGTCCGGACGATAATAATTATTTACTCGTAACTTATATTATTGTTTTTCATATAAAAATTGCAACAGTGTTACAACAACTCTCTACTGTTGCTACCACAATATTGTATACAAATGTAATATATACGCCTCGGTCGCTAACATAGTTCACTGATAGATTGTTATTTAAGAAAATGACTGTTATTTAAGAAAATGACGCACAGGTATTTTAATATGAAAGACTTACTAAGGCTGCAGCAACTCAGTCCACGTGATTATGGGAGACGCCAGAATTGCCAATACTTACAGGCACCTTCCTAGCAGAAATACACGGTATGCAAACAAATTCCTAGCTTGTGTTGTTTGTGAAGACTGAGCGACTAGGTACTATCAACGTCACGTCTAAACTACCAATACCGCCCTTCCTGCTTCGACATAGAGACGCTGTTACCATGGACGTGCGGCTACCGGTACCATCCACACGAGGTGTTTGTTTACGTGAGTTCTCTCTGTTCCCTTTGTTCCTGAACGTTCTCTGTAAACTTCGATTGATTTTCTTGTAAAAATGTTGTTATTGTTCGCCTTCGCAATTATAGTATCTAAAGATAAAAGGTAATCGTTAGATCATGCAGCAGGAATTGGTCGCTCATGCATGTCCAAAATAATACTTATTTTAAAACTTACTAACATAGCTATAAGTATCTACTTACTAACATAATATGGACTTCGTATCAATTACTGTGTGCTTAGTCTGAAATAAATATTTTCAATTAAATTTTCAATTTTAAAGACTTATCTAGTTACGGGAAATGAACACAGATAACTTCTAGAGATAAAATACAATTGCGAAAATGTTATAAATTTAAGGTGCAAGAATAGCTACCTAATTAAAAGCCGTGAATTTATAAGCCCTTGGTACTGAACAATACCTGTGATTAAGAAGGAAAACTTAGTGCGAAGAAATGTTTATCAGATAACTTTCTAGACGGGAGAAATTATCTTGAATTCAGTAAAGGGAACGTAGGATTTGAATTCGTACAGTAAGTAAGGCTACCAGTGCAGCAAAACGTCAGAACGTAAAAATTTTATGGCAACAAGTATGATTGATGAAAAAAGGTCGTGTACCCAACTCAAACAAGGTTGTTTGTTTGAACCGAGTACACACATTAGAGACGATTGGCTGGCCACTCCAGTGGATGGTGCTCACGACTGTTGAGGAGCGGTTAAAGAACAGGGATGATCAACATTGAGGAACCCAGTGGTGGTTTTTGCTAAGTAAAGTCGCACACGCACTTTTAGTCGAAAAACTGTTTTAGAACGTGTGAACTAGAACTTTGTAACTAAACTTGAAAGGGTGCACTCGACATTTTTTTTTATATTATTTAGTTTAGAAACCTGTTTCAAAACAGAGATGTGTAATCTAAATGTGATTGTCATTTATTTAATTGATTTCTGCTTACCCTCGTGCTTGTAACTCAATAACATACAAAGCCAACGTGCGCCATTCAAACTAATAACTGATAAAAAAAATACGTATATTATGTTAATTTTTGCTACAAAGTCTGAGAAAGATAAACAGTTTCAGCGTCATAGTCTAATCAAAAATAAATCTATAAATCTTAGTCCGACACGATTTCAGTAGTAAACATATTTATTATCTATCAATCAACACCAATTGCGTGGTAAGTATATCTATCTGATAGGTTCCAATATATCAATCGTGGGTAGCCAATCATCACCTATTTACATTATCTACGTTTTTTAAAGGAAATATACTAATGATCCACCCCAACTTTGCACGGTTTTCACGAATCGACAGATTATCGAGGTTTCTTTACTTTAGTTAAGTTAAATATGAATGTATTGTGCATGTAAACATTCCGGAATAAATTCTCTTAATCATGGTGAAAGCTGCATCAAAATCAATATTGTAGAGTTTATAAGAACAAAGCGGTCACATTAACACAGACAGACATGAAGAGCTACTTTATTAGTTCATTTGTATTTATTGATGTGTGATGTTTGTATTTATTAGATTATAATCATTTAGAATAATTTTAATTTCAAGAATTTAAAGACGTTTTCTAATATGGGTTATGTGATACCTGAAATAAATGAATTTGAATGGAATTTTTTAATTATATATTTTGTATAGAAGCTGAAAAATATCCAGTTTTAGTGAGCCTACATCGTAGGAAAGACGAGATATTTACCCACCAATAAAACAACTAAAACCCTTACCCCACACGAGAATAGGAGTGGTCTGCCCGGGCACAGATGGCCCGTGTCTAATGACAACTCAGATCTTCATTGCCATTCGATCCACTTATCTGATCCTTTGAATAGGCAATAAATTATCCTAGAATTGCTTCCTATGTAGGAAAGGAATGATCGTTCTAGAACATCAGTGTTCAACTTTATCCGTAAAGATTATTATGTTACAGGAATCGGGCACAATGAAATGCTGAAACTATGCGGTATCTTGTCTTAGACCACGATTTGATCAACAAATTCCTGAGATAACTGAGCTAAGACGATAACCAACTGATTTGTTTTTGCTATAAGTAGGTATTCCTGGATATACGAACAATCAGTCAGTGACGTGATTCTAACAAGCTATCTGTTATTCAAGCTGTGACGTGAGTTCGATAAATACGTACCCAAGATGTTTTCAGACGTGCGTGCAAATAGAAAAAACGCGAATTTCATCTCTACCAACTATTTATCTTTCAACATAGAAACAGATGAAATTTCTTTTATTACACAAATATCTCCCGAATTAAGAACTCTACACGAGGAGACTAAGGTACTTGGTACTCGTAAAAAAGAAGTTTCAATAGCCTCTTTGGTAAAAAATACCAACTAATATTTTTCCAAATATCACATTTTCGAGGAAAACATTAAAGTTTTCCTGGCTCATTAAGATGGAACCCTTGAAATACAAGGTGAATGGTAAAAGAGAAGGTCTCATTATGGTTATTTCATTCATAGGTATTCCTGTCTCCTATAAAGTGCTACAATAAAGTTCATGGCACTTATCCGAAAAGAGAGTTTTATTCTAATATAACTTTACAGTACTGCAGGGACTGCACCGGATTTAAATTCATCTTATTCGTCTAGTTGTTGTAAAACAAAGAAAGTTTTTATAATCTTTTGGTCGGTAAACAAAATCGATTTTAGAATTGTTTTCTCTCTTTAGGATTGTTAAATTTTTTTGGAATCAAGTTTTTCCTGCTTATAAAAAAGTTAAACTAATTAGACCTTCGAGAGACCTTCCTTTCTAAAGACACATAACTATCCCAAGTATTTGACAAGACTTCAGCTACGAAATGATTATCTGATGAATGAAAACTCGCTGTATTACGATATCTTGTGTCTACAGTCTGCGTGCCAAAAACTGCCTTCAATAATCTGCGATCTGCCAATTCGTTGCGAGCACACTATACTTTCTACGCTCGCTGTAAAAACACTATGCATAGTAATTGTCGTGCGCCTGCGCAACACTTGCATAACCCGCGGTATCCGCTGCTTCCTGCTATTGTGCGATGTTTATATAATAAGTATAATAACTTCTTAATTTAATCTCGTTTATGAGAGAATTATGTTGATTGTTGTTAATTGGTGAGTTTGAGATGAAGGAATTTGGAGCGTGGCGAATGTTTGTTTTAGTGACCAGTTTGTGAGCTCATGCCGTGCACCGCTACGCTAGGAGGCACATGTGCGTTCTACCTTACGCAGTCTGACCCCTCCTTATGTATTACTTAAGTTCAATGAAGTTTAAGTTGAATGATTTCATTGAATTAAATACGACACAAGTTTTCAAGACATACTGACACACAGGTATCTAAGTATAGTACAGGAACGACGCTCTACAAAGCCAAATTTTTCAGTAAAATTCGATACGCCATACTTATATACGACCGGGAACTGTACAATATTGTTACCGGCATAATGTAGAATACTGGGTCGGCTGGCCTCCCTTGGGTGCCGTAGTAGCTGAGGGTTTGTTACGCTTTTCTCACATATTGTACCCTAAGGCATAAAAGGTTGAATTTTGGAAAATCCTTCATAGAGTAATGTGTAGCGTAGAAGGAGATTGAGACCTCGTGATGAGCGGAGCGAGCATGACTCGCTTATCAGCGACAAACGGCAGCAGCCCCCTGGCGGTTTTTAGCTGTTATGTATATAAAATTTTGTGAAGCACATCAATTTAGGTACTTATTATTAAGGTTCACATAATTTACTGGACAGCGGGGACTACTTGCAAGACATTGTTTATTAACACCTGAAAAGGGTCACTTATTATTATGATAATGATAACCACTAAATATTAGTTAGTATGTGAGCAGTGGTGGCCCAGTGGTAACGGACGCGACTTGCGTGATGTAGGTCGTAGGTTCAATCCCAGACAGGCGGTTTACTTTGTAAAAAATCGAAGACATGTGACATCTAACAACCCGCACTGGGCCCGCGTGGTGAATTACGGCCCACTCCCTCTCACAGAGAGAAGACCTGTGTCCCAACAGTGGGAACATTATATAGGTACCTATTTATTATAGATGCATGATGACACTTCAGTATTATAATATGTTTACCGCTCTTTAAAAAATGCGATAAAATTATAGCGCGAGTTATCTTCCATATTGATTGACTGATAAATGGCCTAGCTATTAAATAATTATTGTCAGGCAATTATTTTAAATCATATTTAATCGTCTTCGATATACTCGTCTTACTCTTATCGTCCTACTTTGATAAAGTGTCATGTTAAATGACAGGTACGTATTATCCCCATTCATAAAACCAACGTCAGGAATTTGTTTATCAAACAATTTTCTATCAGATAATTCAAATAACATTTTCAGGGATTATTGAAAAGTTTATTATGTAGTAGATAGAACAGTCAGGTTATATTTAAGTCGACCTAAACCTCAAAAACAAATACCTACCCACTCATCTAAAAGTCAAAGCCTTTGCACACTTCGAACCGCAAAAACTTGCACATTTCTTTCAAACAATAACATTTCGCGCCAAAACGAGGTTTCTTCAGGTCAATACCAGCACAAAGTCAATACTAATGTCCCATTGTATAGTGGGAACGTCCTCAAAACTACGACATACTTAAAACTACAATTAATCAACGCTCCATTATATATCTCTCTTTTTCTATTACATGTGCTGACGGTAGCGGCAAGTGAGGTAGCAATGTATAGTACGCAATGAAAACTATGTAGGTGAGTTACGCTCACGGTAGCAGTAGGTTCCATTGTCATGTCGAAATATCATATACGGTACTTGTGTCCCATCACTATTGTTCCGATGACTTTTGAGTTGTTAGGGGTGCCACTGAGATCTTCGCCCAGATAGACTTATTTGCAAGAAAAAAAATTGTCACGGGGTGCGAGTCGCAAGCATTGCTGGCCACGTAAGGTTTTGACATGACACTTATTGCAGGATTAGGTTGTGTTACTGACTTTTAAATCTGTCTTGGTAAAATATAGGAGAATACCACAGTTGTATTTTGAGTAGAATTAATTGAGAAAATACATAATTGTATTTTCTCAATTTTTTTTTTAGAAACCTTTTTAGTATAGTATTTAATAACAGCATGATTGCATTCAGATTCGTTTTTTACTTGAACGAGAAAAAAGAAACAAATATTAAAAATATTAGCTAATTTATTAATGTTGCTTAACAACTACCGTAGGTACTCTATTAAAGCTGAACAACTTTTTTCATTTCATACTTACGTTGTCAAATATGTGTTATTTATTCTGATGTAATAATAGGTGCACATAACGATTAAATACAAAAATGAATACTTCAATTACAAATTCATGTCATAATTATTTAGTAGCAGCAATAAAATTATCATAAAGTGCGGTCATCATTCTTCGTAAGTAATCATTTTACTGTCTAAAGTTGGAACTGCAAATAATATTTACAATAATAGGTAGGTAATTATTAGGCTTTTTATGTGAAGATGTTATAAAGTACTTTACCTAATAATAACGGTGCTCTAATTACATATTGCGTTGGATATTACCTACTCTAATAGACGGGCATCGCATCGCGAATCTTACGTCTTAATGTGAAAATAGATTAAAGGCCTACTGTCTTTTATAATTTTACATTATACGGTGTGGCGATTAGGTAATCACATTAAACAGTAAGTACAGCGGCTATTACAAGTTGTTATCAGTCTGTTAAAATTAGAAAATAAACAATTTTACAAAAAATTTAAAAGTAAATTTTTCAAACTAAATAAGGCACGACATAAACCACCCTTGATAATAAGGCACTAGACACACGGGGCAACAAGGCTGGTGACTGGTAACGGGGACCATCCCGGGACACTTCTCACTAAACAAACACTTCCACACGATACGCATAACGGACAGCCCCCTGTGCAGAGCTTGCATGGCGGCTGAAGAAACCGTCGCGCATGTGCTCTTTGAGTGCACAGGCGTCACCCAGATTAGATCAGTAACCCTCGGGACACCCAGATCTTACACAGATGTTCTCAACAGGCCAGGAGACTTAATAAGCTTCTGGAGGGAGGTGGGCTGGTTGGAATGACCACCGACGGCAGCCATGGCCCACGCACAGTGGTCCACCTGAAGGACTAAGTGCGGAAACCAAACCCGTAACATAGAATTTTAATGTAATTGTGTATGTTTGAAATCCGTTACGTATATAATACTTACGTGGTTTCAACACTGTATGAAAATTTATATCAGCGAGGTGTTTCTTTCAAATTGGTGACTGCCCAATTAAATAACTACAAGAGACAACCCTACCGGCACGTCACGCCGACTTAGTGATGTCACTTCCTCTGCGATTTGCATCCGACAGGCGACCGCTCTCTTAGCATTGTCGCTATTGTTATTATGTGCTAATAGCACATAAACACAGAGACAGTTATGTATTGACACACATAATGCATTATTTACTCATACTCAAGAATTTATGGGATTATTGCGGTAGGATGGGTATTCGAGTTTCAGTGTAACCCGTTTGCTGTGTGTTGATGCTTTTTATTGTAAAAATACATAGTGTGTAGGCAAGCAACAAGCTAGACTATCTGCATCTGTTACTACAGAAATAAAATCTAGTGTTGATAAAATCAAACTGTCGATATCGGAGCAACCACTTCTCGTCAACTATATCGACAGGTTTTTTCTCCGATCAAATATATTTTTCTGAAATAAAAACGACAAGAGATGAGAAACACTATTATGTATCGATACCTTTGGGAAATTAGTTTATTTTTGTAATGTGATCGATCTTAGCTAAAGAAAATTACCAATTATTAGTTATTATTATACGTACATATTTAGAATAAACCATGTGTAGTTAAAGTTGGTAATAGAATTATAACCGGTAGCAAACACGATTCTTTTGATTGTTTGATTGCTTTGACCCGCGGGGCGTCGGCGCTGATTGACCAACTTCCTACTGCAGTTTCCTAAGTGCCTACCCGGAAAAAGCCTTTAAAAAACCCGTTCATTATTCCAAAGAAAGAGATAAAAAGTCCTTCTTTGCATAGAATAGACAACGATACAATTAGTGCATACAGATTGTGTACAAGTTGAGAAAGTCCGAGATTCCTCGATCGAGTTCGTCGGAGAAAGCTTACCTACGCCTACTTACACCTAGGCAGCCCTTGACTCAGTCTAGTCATAATGGTTTATAATAAATTTGAATAGCTAGGTAAAAGCTAGTCCTACCAAAAGTATCTTAAAAGTGGTATTTTGACACCAATTCGATCTAAAAAGTTGCCGTGGCTGGAATAAAACAAGTTTGAATGAAACGTTGATCCCTCTTTTCCTCTCCTGGAATTTGACCCTTCAAGAATAGGTAAAATTTTCAAAAACCCTTAAAAGGTATGATGTGATTGTAATGGTGAATTATCTCAGTGTTTATTATCTACGCAAGATAGATTATGGCAACTCAAATTATATGTACAACAGTACAAGATTCTTGAGGGAAACAAAGGGTTTCGGAAGTCACAATTTACAAATGTCAGTAGTGAACCTAAATACAATAGAATTCTTTATCGAATACGCTGAATTTTTCTTCCAATTACATATTTATTACAACCTCGCTAAAGGAGACTTCCTTAAAATTTCTATGTTGCTCAGCCTTCACGTAACCGTACGCACGTGATATGGGCAGATAATTTGAAGAAAAACAGCCTTCACTAACTCGAGCACAGACACACTTCCGCATGTAACTATTCCATTACCCGCTTGCTTCCGAGCGCGCGACTGCGCGGGGAGCACGACCCGCAGTGAATACTGAACAGGAGGAAGTCTTGGTTTCCTTATTACTTGGTCATTCTGTTGCAGATGCTAAGTAGACTAAGGAGGATTTTATTATGAGTTTAATTTAAATGTAATGCGCAATATTGTCGTGTCTGTTTAATTAAATAAAGATGCATATTTCTCTAAATTCTAAAGAGCTTCGATTTGCTGAATTATGATAAAAAGTTTGAACTCTCGATAAAGATCATATAGAATATTATCGAGAATTGATGTATTAATTTTACCTACTGGTCGACAACAATTTTTTTGATTGACTTGAAAATAAAAACAGGATTGCCGTTCTAAATAAAGAAATATAAAAAAAACGAATTCATAAGACACAGGTACCAAAACTGTGATGTATGTTATTTCGGAACATGTTCAAGGTTGATTTGAGTTTATTTATTTATAAAGATACCAGGCTTACCAACTAAACACATACACAGCATTAACCTAAAGCATAATAAAAGCAAATAAGTAGGCCAACTCAAGCCCCGAGCGAGCGATAATAGCCTAAACTCGTAGGGCTGTCACTTGTACTTTATTCAATCGTCAAAAATGCATAGACAATCTCTATACAAAACAATGTTCCCCTGTAGGGTAAGCATCAGGGACCTTTAATACAAAGTTTTTTTTAATTATTTTTTCTACACACGGCTACACATCAAGCTATGCAAAACCAGTATTAGCTGACCGTTCATTGTGAGAAAATATCATACAAAGTGAGGCCAAGACAAACTGGTTTTTTACAGCTTGACGTGTAGCCGTGTGTAAGTACCTATACCAGAAGCCGACTACATTTTTTTCATTGCCTACGTCATCTTATTTGTTTAGTTATTTGAAAAATTACGATCGAAATATGACTAATAAGAACGTGGTTTTACTGAATCATGTATTTATTCAAATAAAATGAAATGATTATGAAGTCTTTATAGTTAAAGGAGGTAGGTAGGTACACGTACAAATTATTTATTACGAGCAGCAGGGCAGCGGCGAAGCGTACGCGGGCGCGGGCGATATTACCGGCGTCACAGCCACGACTGGCGCACCTTTAGCAGCGATAAATTTTGTCAGTGTGTGCGTGCGACGACGCATACGTACGAGCGCGCTCACATACAAACCGTGCGCGGTGCGAATGTATGAAGATGTCGTACTTGTTTGCTTTTACTATGCCTAAAGCCTTTGTCATAATATTGTTCTCGCATGAATCTAAATTATAGGAAATCATTGCACTATTAATTACCGTAATGTACTAGACATTATACAAAAAAAAAAAAAAAATACAATTAAAAGAAAAAATTTGAGTTGTACTCACGAATTACTACTTCGTGGTTGTACTAAACTTGTTTCCTTACAGCAGCAGCGTGTGTAGATTTTGAATTTGGAAAGTAATTTTTCTTTTCTAGATATGCGAAGTATTTTTTTTTGTGTTACCAGATCAGCAAATGTTGCTGTTACCAGATCAGAAAATGTTACTGTTACCAGATCAGCAAATGTTACTGTTACCAGATCAGCAAATGATACTGTTACTGTTAGCCTGTATCATCCCACTGCGATCAGCAAATGTTACTGTTACCAGATGATCAGCAAATGTTACTGTTACTGCGATCAGCAAATGGAACTTGTGAAGATAACTTGTATTGAACTAGCGCAATACTACTTCCGTCACTTATTATTGGTAGTAATTTAGCAACTTCTTGTTAGATTTATATATTTTCCATAGGCAGTTACATTAATGTATGTAAGATTGTATCTGAACAAAGGTCTTAAAAAAATTATACGTACGGCAATGTATTTGCCACAATAATATAAAAAGTAAGTATAATGGTTATTTTACTAGATAGTTGTAGTTATGTAGATACCTACACTACCGCTTACATTCAAATCACAATCATATCAAGTAATTCTGATGGTCAATCACAGTATTTTTGTAAAAAAAAGTTAGTATTTTTGTGAAATAATGTTTATTCGGAAGGAGACAATTATCCGTATCCGTAAACGTACATTCGTTTGTACTTAACAATATTTACACGTAGCGAAAAGCAAAACCATTATTGTATTTTAAAATATGGTTATTGCAAAAACACATTCTTTAGGAAAACATCGCTAAGTCGAAAACAGAGCCAATAAATAAATCACACCTAATTTACATTCGTTTTGCTCGAACAAAATTAATCGTAATTCCGGTAAACAAAAAACAAATCGGATTATAAATCTTACCCGCAAAAGATAACCAGTACCTAATCAATTTAAGTAAGCACCTACATACATAACAATTATTGTTTATACACAACTGGAACGAAGCAAAAAATTCATAAAAGGTTGTTTTGGCGATCAATTAGAAAAGATTTATTGATGAGCTTTGATGCAGGTTATAAAGCGTAAATAAATAATTTAAGTACCCATTGTGTATACACATCATAAACTCACGCTTTTTTGCCATAGGGATGGGCAGACAGATACTACAGAGCGCCACCTGCTATGATGCTTACATATTCCTTGTGCTTTTGCTACCTTTGTAAAGGTACATCTACATACTCAGTGGTCGATTAACTTTCCTTTGTAATAAAACAATGTTTAAAAAAAAATGATAATTTTGACATTTTGGATGACGGTTAATGTTGTTTTTGTTTGTTTGTTTTTTTTTTTAATACCAATATTACCACCAAGTATTGTTCTTTTAAAAATTTGATCTTTCTTTTGTTTACAGGTAAGCAAGGCAAGTCACGCTCCACACTACTATGATAAGTACCTACCTACATGTACATGAAGTAAAGTCAGGTAAAGTATTCATAAAAGACAAGCAAGGTATCGCTAAAAAACAATCGATGGTTTTTTAGCGATACCTTGCTGGCCTTTTACCTTTTACCTATGGGCAATATGGGCATGAGTCTTAATGGGCAGGAGACCATGAAAATGTCCCCTAAATCCCCAAAGATATTACGAACCTGAATATTCTACTCTGTAAGTGAACGAGGTTGCCTTATGTCGCGCATTCTAGATACGAAAAATAAAACTCCGTTTGTCCAGGATAGCACACTGTATAGTTTACACAGTCCGAAATAACACCAGACCACATTAAATCTCTTTATACAAAACCTATTATGTATAGTTAGTAAAGAGACTATGTAATTATAATCTCTTACTCAAAGATAGGTAGGTAAGTTAAATGCTAAAACATAAAAAATGTGCAAAACATTAATTTTATTAACCCAAAGATAATAACTCGACGTAATAATTTAATAACTCGTATTATTATAGCAGTAGCACCTGAGAATATAATTTACAAAAAATTCATGCAAATTAATTTTTAAAAAAACATATCGAAGAAGTATTAAAAAAAGTATTTAGAACCAGTTGTGAACCAATTTACACCTCTTGGGTTCAGAAAAAACTGACATTACATGGAATTAACCAAGAATTGATCAGCAATCTTCTAGAAACTTCCTATAACTCATTAGATGAGCTTTATTTTATCACAAATGGGCAGGTATTATAAATAGATCAGAAGGTCAATTCTCGTAATTTAAAACGTTCAAAATCTAGTCGCAGTCTCATCTCGGCGACATACAAATGTCAAAAACTTGTCAAAATTTATGGCAATTAGAGGTATTTTTGACAGATTGAGACTGTGAACGATATTTAAATTACGAGAATTGCCCCTCAGGTCTATAGTAGTTCATTTTTCTTTTTTTTATCAAATTGTTTTATTTCTCATAAACCTACATGGGCACTTATGAAACGTCCGAAGCTAGATGCACGGTTCCTATAGGTTGTGTCGTATGGTGAAGAGCCGGCAAGAAACTCCACTCCAATCTATTTAATTTAATTTATAGTGCTGCCAGCTACTTCGCAAGGAAGCTATGGCGACAATTCTAAATATCGAGATTTCTGACTTTACTTTATTATAAGTTAAATATTTATGTGTAATGAGCTTGACTTGACCGACGGTCCTCGTCAGCGCCACGAAACTGTACGCGCGTAGCGATTCGTCAGTGCTGCACTGTTCATACATAAGTTTTCATTGATATAGCTACGTTCGACAGATGTCAGCGCTAACCGTCTGTCGAGCACTAAATGCAGTCCAGCCCAAATCCATTGAGAGGTTACGAAGATATAGCCTATAGACATTATTTTATACTCATTGTTTTATATTGTTGTAGTAGCGTTAGTACTATTAGTTATTCTGTGATAGTAGCTTCCTTGTTAACCCGCAAAAGTCTCAGCAGCAATGCCGAAATGAAATTAGGGTCATTCTCCTTTAGTGTATGAAAATCCGCCCAAAATAATTTGATCAAGCAATATGTGATAAATCTTTTAAAAACCAGCTTAGAAATAAAAAGATTTAATACTAACCTCGGTTCAATGAACGTTGTAGCGAGATGATAGTGAAAGTTGCGCCTGCGTCGCGTTTAACAAGTTCACTACCCGCTAGCTATCGATCTTAGTGAGGTCTGTGTGTTGCCTGTTACTAAGTATGTAGCACGACTCAAGCATTAGAGGGGTGATTCCCGTATTTTTAAATGTTCGTACTCTAACGTCAATTTCAATACCTAATTAACCTCTAATTTACATACATTTTTGACAGGTCATGATTGTTGCTGACTGGGTGGAGATATAATATATAGCATGAATGTTGAAGATCAATGATATCTCTTTGTTTAGCTTTTCTTTTAAAAATGAGAATGTTTGAAATGCTTCGTGATTCAGTTTGATTCTTTGAAAATTACTGAATATTTGTCTAATCATTTATATTCACCTTTAGTTACGATACGACTCACGGGAAAAATGACTCTTTAAACCGGGAACTACACTGACTCATCGCTTCAATTAAATGAATACTGATGCAATGTCTGAAATAAATAAATAAATAACTAGTGCATGAGTGAATTGTACCAACATTTATTTGATTGTTCATATAACTATGGCTTGCTCTTGAAAGCTTACCATACAAGTGTGGGAGAAAGTTTGACAGTTAATCCTGCACTTATATCTAGAGAAAAACTTTGAGTGGTCCCCATTTGACGTTGATTATAGCCTCACAAGTGGCAGGTAGTAACTAAAATAAATTATTTCATTCAATTGCACTAATACCACGTTCGGTTTAAATAGACACATAATTATTATTTAACTGAAAGTAGTTTTAACAAAAAACTAATTATTCTCTTCCTCAATCAGTTATGACGGCTTTGAGTAGTGGAATTCGTTTTTTTTTCACCAGATCACAACTTGTTCTCTTAACACACACACACTTAATACATACTTGTTGCTCTTAAATTTAATTTGTTATATAATTCTTAGAAAACTTACAGCTAGGCATGTACAATAGTGCATTTGTTAATAACATGAATATGGACATAAACAAGTTTTCACAGAGAAGTAAAGTTAAAGTTTCATAACATCATAACTCTCAAAAATCGTTTGTATCGTCAGTCCACTAGGTAAACAAAACAATATCCGCCTGTAACACGAAGCCAGCATCAACATTATATCCTTTGACCGCAACCCGCAACATCTCCGGTAGTGGTCACTCGCGTATGCGTACTACGTTACACAACACGGCCCGGCCGTTACCCGAGTGACGTCATCGTTGCTCAACCCGTCAGTGTAGTGTGACACGTGCGAATTATTGCAGAATTACATTTTTGACGGTAGAACTATTTGCAAAATTTAAAAATTATTACGTTTAAGTACTTAGTGCAAAAGATGACACTGAAATTGTTTCAGAATAAATATGTATGACGTTTTAACAGAATCAACGTTGAAATACAATGTCAGTTAATTACTAGTTTTCAGCGCTACCTATATGAGTCTATTATTTTCATGTCTTATCATGTCGAAACGAATGTTTAGAAAGTAAACGTGTCAGATAAATACATTCTTTAACGTTAATAGACTATATATAAATTTATCTCGTGACCGACCAGGGTATACGCAATGCAGTCAGTTCGATTCTGCAACAAAACTCAAAGAATTGTCGCAATAAACTCCATTCACGTCAGTTATGTTCCAACGTTCCTTTTTCGAATTTTCAAACACGCAGATCATTCTGCAAAGTTTTGTAACCAGCTTAAATTATGGAATACGAACCTTTTTTGTAAAAATGATTGCCCGTTAATTATTTTAAGTAGGTTAGGTAATTAAAACTGTCAAGTAGATGTTAAGTAATTTGTATGTACGAATTACTTACCTATTAAAATAAGATCTTATCGTAATGACTTGCATTAAAACGAAATTGTTTAACTGCCTATTACATTACGAGTTTTTAACCATTCAATAGGCGCCTAGCCACCCATGTTCAAATTCCAAGCTGCCTATTCTTCAAGACTAAATGATGATGTAGGAATTAAATGAATTAATTAGCTTACAATAAATATAGAAATAATAATGTTTTATGTAACGGGTTTTTTTTACGGGTTTGGTTTCCGCACTTAATCCGTCAAGTGGACCACTGTGCGTGGTGACCACTTTACAAATAATAATACTTCATTTGCAATTTTATACTTTAAGCATTAGGTTGCTTAGCTTGGAACTAGATGGCGCTGTGTGAAATGTCCAGGGATATTTCTTTATTTATTTTATTTTATTTACTAAGTACCTATGTAACATACAATGATCATTTTACTGCATCAAAAACATTAGTTTTCAATTGCTTAAAGAAAACGTGCTTGATGCTAACATAGACTTAACTATCATGGTTTATGTAATATCATGAAAAATACATTACTTATGTAAATTCAAGTTCGGGCGCCGCCGATTTGCATGTAATGTTTAATAAATAGTTCACTTTGCGAATAATATTAAAGTTTCGCGGTACGAAGCGCTTCCGGGATTCTTTATAGGTAAAATCGTTTAGCATTTAAGGTTCTATTTTTTAGAAACTTATTATTTAGAAACTTTAGCTGGACAACTAATAGGTTTAACTGGCGCGCGAGAGGGCCTAATTCGTATCCCTCAAGATAACTTAGCATTTTTCATAAAACATGCCATGGATTTATTTGTTCCTCACTCTCATAGCCGAAACGGCAATCCGACACGACCGGAGAGACGTCAGGTGCACGACGTGCACCTGTATCTGCGCACTCACTTGTGCACTATCATATCTCCCGCGTAAATGGATAGTCTCCGCTGAGTTTAGCTGTCATGGCCAAAATTCGTTACCGTCAGGATGGAGGGCCCAAGTGTTGAATTTCAAATCGGTTTGGAGGACTATACCCATATATTTAGCTATATTATAAAACCACTGTCGTGAGCGTGTTTTCGGACAAATATCTCACTTGAACAAACAGCCAAACCAGAAACACTTGTGTACATAATGTGCACCATATAAATTGGTTGAAACCCCGTAGCGCGGAATCCAAATACTCCATCACGAAGTTAAGCGAGATATAATTCGTTTAAAAAAAAGTATTAGAAGGGACCAGCTTTATCAATCGGAAGCTGAAGAGGACGTTATCGCCTGCAAGTGACAGTGAAGCCCCTTGGATCTTCATTTAATTAATCTAGGTAATTAGAACGATCGGGATGGTGTTTAATTCTATCTAGGAGTATGGAGGTGGCGTTCTTTAGATTCTACCTTTATGTATGTAATTAGATACATAAGCAATCGCAATCACTTCTTAGTTGTACGCCATACTTACTTACGGCAAACTGAAAAACCGGCCATGTGCGAGTCGGACTTGCGCACGAAGGGTTCCGTACCATTATCTAAAAAAATCACTGTCAGTCTGTTTTATGGGAGCCCCCCTTAAATATTTATTTTATTTTGTTTTTAGTATTTGTTGTTCAAATTAAATTCAAATTAATTTATTCATTTTGTGAACATAGGGTATAATTATGTCAGATGTTATAGCGGCAACAGAAATACATAATTTGTGAAAATTTCCTGTCTAGCTATCGCGGTTCTTGAGATACAGCCTGGTGACAGACAGACGGACGGACAGACAGCGAAGTCTTAGCAATAGGGTCCCGTTTTTACAGACTATATCTACGTGTCTGATATACTTTGTTAGTTTGTAAAGTTGTAAAAATAGCAGCGAACACTCCATTGTTATTTAGTTAGCAACATAATGTACCTAGATACTGCCATCACTAAAGCATGGTGAACATGGCAATGTTCCTGCGCTACTATTGATCCTACCATAATCTGCCTGCATAGCTTTTCAAAGCCTCTTCAAGTGCCCTTATACAATTAACCAGTACAATTAAAAGTAAATAAACTCGTTACATAGTTACTTTTGTTTTACGAGCTTGCTTTATGGGGTCGTCGCGTCTATCCCATGAGTTTATGGGTTGTTTGATCGCTGCATTTATGGGGCCATGGCGCCCGGTCAAAGGCTTTACAAGTCTGACAACGTTGTTAGTCATGATTGGATTAGGTGGAGGCTCTTCGGCCTGATAATCATGGTGATGAATACATTGGGGGGTGGCAGGTGCGGTCCGCCCCGGGCTCCCGGTCCGGTGGGGGGGGGGGGACTATAGCAATGCTTTTTAATTAAATCAATAACAATACCAAAATATGTTTAGTAAATGAAAAAATAATAAAGTTTGTAGTTGGCTCATGCTAAATATAAAAGTAAAACCTTAAATTTTCGAACTCGCTCGCTCTTGCAACTGACATTCACTTTTTTATCAGACTTGTCAGCATAAGTCGACAATGTAACTCCTATTTACAGTACGAATAGTATAACGACTAATACGAATAGTCAAAAGAAAACCTTACCTAGCCGGGGCGGGGTGTAAACATTTCAGCCCGCTTCGCTCGCTCTACTATCCTCTACTTCTCTGATGCTCTAGTTTTTCTGTTGTTAGCAAAATATCTCCCATTTTTGTTTCAATAATCAATTGAAAACTTAACCTTTTCGAGGTAGCGTGCTAAATATTTTGATGTTCATTCCTTGACTCGGGGGCATTTAGCTTCGCCGCGGGCTTCCCACAAGC
This sequence comes from Apamea sordens, assembly GCA_945859715.1. NCBI lineage: Eukaryota > Metazoa > Arthropoda > Insecta > Lepidoptera > Noctuidae > Apamea > Apamea sordens. The sequence goes on along the minus strand of OX243987.1, from coordinate 22,696,523 downwards.
CTACTTAGTAGGTACGTAAGTTCATCGTTGGCAGTAAAAATATGAGCATAGATAATAACCGTTCTGTACGACAAAGGCAGGCAAAAATGAAAGGAACGGGATTTAATCACAGTTCTAGTTCACTGTATTGACGTTTTCTGACTCCTTACTCAGCGTCATGTCACTTGCTAACCTGTCACGCAATAATCCTCCATTTTACGAGCAATTCGCTTTAACTACTATACGCTGTGTATCAGAAGCGTATGATCATATTTAAGGGTGTGGCCATCAAACTGAACTACTTTTTCCATGGGACCAAATCGCGAAAAAATATAATCAGCCGTAATACAAAAATTTAATACGTACTCGACCCAAATGTATGGGACATTTGGGTCGAGTACGTATTAAATTTTTGTATGACAGCTGAAACATAACTATTATGTTTATAATTCATACATAATTGTTTCAAGTCGTAAGTGTGATTTATGTGACTTAGTAACTACCACCCACGACACAGACGGAATTCCTAGTGCTATAAAGTTTTCTGAAAAAAAGTGATTGGCATAAAATTTTACATTTCCTGAACGTGATACAAATAATTGCACACAATTTGTAAATCACAACTTGTTACATTTTGCGCATGAATCCTGTTCCCCCTAGTAATTAACATGAACGTTGGCACTTAGATCAGATCACGACGCCTGCTGCTCATGAGCACATAACAATCATCTGTTTAGCGAACTTGATCAGAACCTATTAACACGATCGATATTGTTGTTGGCAGTTACAATTTACATAGGTATGGCGTAATATGGTAAATCTTCTTAAAAAGCTGCTAATTACCAGAAGAGATAAGAGCGTTACTTAATTTATTTTTTATGTTATATAATAACTAGCGGCCCTTTAGGGTTTCACCCGCATTAGTCCCAATCCATTGAGAATATCGGAATAAAAACTATCCTGTGTGTGTATCCAGGTTATATAAACTATCTGTGTGCCAAATTTTATCCAAATCCGTTCAGCCGTTTTTGCGTAATTCAGTAACAAACATTTAAACTTTAACAGCATTTATAATATTTCAGTAGGATGTATACCTACGGTAACTCTTTCAATACATTTAAATAATGTTTACATCCATGTATTATTATACTTATGCACGCACTTGAGATCTATTTATATTTTGTCATATTTATCGCAAAGTCGAAAAGATAAAAATGTTCGCGGGGGTTTTGTGATCGGATTCTTTATAAAAGCACGTCATACTTACATAATTCAGTTTTAAACATATGCGCTATATTCAAATAACTGTATAATTAACGTTCAAACAAACAAGAACCAACAGCCACATGGCACTGCAAAATATCGCGACAAGATATCTTTTCAGCAACATCGACATCATATATGTATAATATTAGGTGGATGAAAACTCGCTCGATTAGGTGATTGATTTAGATCAAGCAAGGTAAACACCACCTTATTTCCCCGACCCCGCGGTTCCGCGTGCGTGTCTGATACTTTTCCCTGTTTCTCAACAGTCTCAACTTCCTCCGATCGAGTTTAGATAAAACTGGTCGCAGTTGTTTCCCAAGCGTAAGTGTAACAATAGAGAAAATGCCATAAATCTAGCCTATGAGACTTTTACCTGTTTCCATTTTATTGGATGAGAAGATTTCTAAAGACACGGTAGCATATTGATTTTAAAGAAGTTGCAACTACATCCTAAACCGAAAACTGTCATAAGTCCCAAAAAAATACCAGTTTTCATATCTTATCTTACATGAGTGAATGCTTATATACTAAATAGGCAAAAAACCAAAGCTTAGATCAACTTATTTGGCTAAAATCGTAATGATTCCTGCTAAAACATCCAGATTAAGAATTCTACTAGTATATGATTGTTTTTTATTAATTGATGGAGAATTGTTACCATCATTAAACATCTTGACTTCTATAATATAATGATGACAAAAGAAAACTTTTATCTTCTTGACTTCTACAGTCTTTGATATTGCTACGTTTTCTTTCCTCGGAATAAAGCCGCGGGACGTGCCAACCAAGTGGCAAGTGGCAACATAAAGCTTCTAGTCTAAGCACCGTGACGTTCGCATAATGAAGGACCAAGTCTGGCTAACTTTTAAGGGTCGTAGTTTTATTCCGTGTTGTTACACTACGAGTCCTTTTGCTAACGAGGTTTCCTGTTACTGTTATACTTACCAACGGTTGCTAAAAGCCTGAGCAAGAGGTAAATTTGATCATTACATTAAAGATGTTTTCCTTAAAAGAATTATCCTATCAACGAGAATACTTATGCAGAATAGCTGAGTTTATAGCTTTTTTAAAGTCTGTTATTGAACTAAGTAAGCAAGTTTTGAAAACCGGTTCACTGACATCATTTCTACCCTTCTCATTACAGCCTTTAAAAACACCGAAAATCCTGATTCCGCATCAAAGTAGCGACAAACAAATAGTCCAAAATAACATATACTCTGACATCATCAGAAACTGGACTCCATGTCACGGAGACCGCGTTAATAAATGTATCTCACTCACTACATTCTCACCAGTTCACCTCGAAACGTTTCGATCGACAGATCATTATAATAACAGATTATGTGTACACACAGATTACAATGTGCAAGTGGGCGAACGTATCTTGTTCTACACTCTGATTAGATATTATCAGCAAATATACATTATGAGGAAGCAAATGCATGTTCCTTGATATCACGCTAGGATTGAGACGTTTAAAACTATTAGTTCCGTCTTCAAATGCTTTCGTTGGTATATACTTTTATGCATATATAATAGTTTCCTTGTAGATGATCACAAAAACCTGATATTCTAGTGTATAATAAATTGATAATCATTCAAGACCCGCTAGACTGGTATATAATATGTTAAATTAACATATCTTTTAAATCACACATATATGTGATGTCTCATTTCAATTAAACGCTGCATAAGCTTCTAATAACCAGATGATCTTTTGTTTCAGGTGAGAGCTGCGTCGAGAAGCCGCTGGCGACACTGTGGCGCAACTACCAGCAGTCGACGAAGCCCGACGTCGTGATGAAGTTGTCCGTCACCAACTCCGGCCTCAAAGGGTTCACGAAAGAGCACGGACTCACCGAGTACTGGTCCCACCGCATCACATACTGTGCCAGCCCACCGCACTACCCCAAGCTGTTCTGCTGGGTGTACCGCCACGAGGGCAAGAAGCTTAAGCATGAGCTCCGTTGTCACGCCGTCCTTTGCACCAAAGAATCAATATCAAAGAAGATTACAGAGGAACTTCAAGTCAAACTGAAGCAGGCCTTAAGCGAATTCAAAAAGGACAGAATCTCAAAACAAAATGCTAGGCTCAGTCTTGCTAACAGTGTGTACGATAACCCAAGTATGCCTCGTAGAAAGATCCTACTCAGCGTCGGAGCTATGAATTACAGACCTCCGCTAGAGAGGTCCAAATCAGCTCCAAAACTGGGGGCTATCGAAGAACTATGTTCGGAAGAAGATGAAGAGGAGGCGGAGATGAATGCTAAACAGAACGGCGAGCCCTGGTCACGAACGTCTTTGACGATGGACAACTTCTATTCCTCGCAAACGCTCGATAGACGACGGCCCGATATGAAGTCCCCGAGGAAGACATCATGTCCCGAGGGAGTTATAAATAGAACGCTATCCGACTCTGGAAGCGGTACCGTCACCGTCTCCGATGAATTCCTGGAATTGTTGGTAAAGGAAAGTCAAAATAACGGACGTATCAATGATACTAGTCATAGTGATGGAGAGAAGGAAAAGAGATTGCTAGAAGCGATCGCCGAATCGAACGAACTGAGTGAAAACGTGGTGGCTGAGGGCGACTGTAAGGCGCTGATGCAAAGTAACTACCTCGTCACGGATAGCGACGACGGATCAGTTTCTTCGGGCTGCGAGACCGCCAGCACGGTGACTGACACCGAGCCGTCATCCTTGCCCTCATTACCTCAGGAAGACCAGAAGGAACATGCTGACACTATTGCCTCTTATATGGAACAAAGCTTCGAACATAACGATATGAGGAGCAGCAATAGAAGCTACAACTCTGTGCATATTATGAACAACTCTGACACCAACGTCTCCGAGGAGGTGAACCACGTCCCGATCGGTGAAAAGAACACCTTCAGGCGAAGGTCCACATATCCCCCACTGCGTGCGGATTCTAATATCATGTCAGACTTTGAAGGAAAGTTTGAATCTCTCATTGACAACTTGACCGATGTTGACAGCCTCAACTTGAGCACAGAAACAGAAGTGTTCAAAAACACTGGTGACAATGACAGCGCCTGCAGCGACGAGTCAGGGTACTCTGAACTATTGGATGGCAAAGAGAGTATCATCGGTAACACTATTATGGTCTAAGTTTCCCAAACTGTAGCTGCCCCTATCCGAGTGTTTGTTTTCAAAGAAAATTAACGTCTCAAGGACAAGTAACCCCTGATCTCTAGCGGGCTGCCATGTTGAGAACTGTCGAATTATTTCATAGAATTAGAAATTCAATGGTCTGGCAAAAACAATGCACGTAGGTAAATATTATTGTGAATCCTATATTTAGGGTATAAATTATATGTAATGTTACAAAGGTTATTTTTGGGTTATTACGACGAATTTTAAGTATTGAGTCGAGGCAGCCAGTTTCCTGTCAGGATTGTTAATATCAGGGGCTGGTTGCCAGTCTCGCTCGTGTGTTAGAAACGCACCGTTTTCTTTGTAAATAACAGGGTACAATAGTACTTCATCAGTTGTCGTATTACTATGTTTAAATGTTTGTATATATTGTACTTTAAGTTCATGTATTAGATGAAATTTATCGGAGATTTTATTTGTAAAAGATTTATTATAGTTACTTTATGGATGCGAACATCTGTTTTGTTTTTGTCTATATTTATTGTTTAAAGTAAGTATATTTGTAGAGGTGGCTGCAGGCGGCAGATTGTGGGTGCGAGAACATTTATATGAAATGTATTGGCACTTATGCAGGCGCGTGGGGTTCTAGGACAAATAGCTACATAGTACTATTATGTTTACATTGTGTTCAAACGTTGCTCCTCGTAGTACTGTCGCTTATCAGTTTGCCTCTTCGATTAGTTTCTGTTGGATCGCAGCTTCAAGCAGTACAATGACCTTATCAGGTATAGTTGGTAGGATGAAGCAGTTGCGCAGTATCAAAGGTATAAAAGTTGAGCAAAGTTTAAATTGGAACTGGAACAAAAAATCTAACACAGAACAAATAAGTGCTCTTCAAAACAGAATATGGCTCACCTGCCTTCGACTATTCTACTGCATGTCTGCCGTCCTTGTGTCTGCTTCAGGCTGTGTCAATAAAGCCCCCTGTTCACGACCAGTCTGTATGTACTTACGCATTCCATTCGCACGTGTCTACACGACACCGGGTCATCGTCATCCTAATCATATTTGTAGCGGAGGATATTTTTTCGATGAAAAATAAATGATTTAAACATGATTTTGATTTTATTTTATTTCCTATGTGATAAAGATGGAAGGAAGAACTTGACTCCTACCGAAATGACTGGCCCGCAATGTCAGAAGACCGACGTGTGTGGGAAAGGGAGGCCTTTGCCCAGCAGTGGGACATTACGGGCTCAATAGATAGATATAGATAAGTAGATGTGATAAAGATACAAAGTCTACCTTTTTAGGGTTCCGTAGCCAAATGGCAAAAAACGGAACCCTTATGGATTCGTCATGTCTCTCTGTCTGTCCGCCCGTATGTCACAGCCACTTTTTTCCGAAACTATAAGAGCTATACTGTTGAAACTTAGTAAGTAGATGTATTCTGTGAACCGCATTAGAACTGAAACTCAACATTTTTTTTCATCAAACCCATACATACGTGTGATTCATCTATGGATAGGTCTTCAAAAATGATATTGAGGTTTCTAATATATTTTTTTTTAAACTGTATAGTTTGTGCGAGAGACCCTTCCAAAGTGGTAAAATGTGTGGGGACACACATTTTACCACTTTGGAAGGGTCTCTCGCCCCCCTGTAACTTCTACAAAGAATGATAAAACTAAAAAAAAATATATGATGTACATTACCATGTAAACTTCCACGGAAAATTGTTTTGAACGAGATCTAGTAAGTAGTTTTTTTTTAATACGTCATAAATCGTAAACCGAAATTTACCTTTCATTCAATCAACTCATGATTGATTTTTATAGATAATGGTACGGAACCCTTCGTGCGCGAGTCCGACTCGCACTTGGCCGGTTTTTTACTACTACTCTACTAGTACCTATGTAGATACACGTTGCATCACCAAACGATAAAACAATACAATTTATTAATCAACTAAATACCTGTTGCAGCGCTACGTAATAGACTAATTACGAACGAAAACAAAGAACTAATTGACATATAATTCGTAGTAATGGACGAAGTCATTTAAATTCAATTAGTAAATATAGCTCGAGTGTATACCTGACGCAGTTCCTACCTACTAGCTAGGTACTCTCAATTTTATTGTGCATGCTTTGTTCTCCTGTACTTGAAGGAGTACAGCTACTTTGTCGTCCATTAACTAAGTAATGTTTATTGTATATCTTTTGTTGGAGATCCTAAAATAAAAATAAGTAAACGCAGTTGAGTCTAAGAATGGAAACAATTGAGCATCTAGAGGTTCGAATCCTTTTGCTGTTGAGAAGTTGCGTCTTTGAAGCCAGATAGAGGTTTTCAAAGATACGAAACTAGCTTTCCAAACCTTAAATTGGATCAATATTCAAAATACAAAACAGATTAGATTAGATTTACAAATTGTAACGAAAGTGCATCATATTTTAAGATGAATTCTCCAAACGCCGCTTCAGAGTTACCTGGACTTCATAATCTACGTACTGCTGCAGATCCAACGAGTTTTCGACATGATCAACGGATTAAGTAAGCATTTCGTAAGTATATAATTCTGTAAATACATATTTGTTACGGCCGCGCGAATCATATTTTAATCAACGTACAACTTAGTACTGACCAGCAAATTGCAAAAAACGTAAGAAAATTTGAATTTCGCGGGCTACCTTGGAGCATCCACCAGTAAGGATAGGGGTCTCTTTTGCCCAGCAGCGGGTCACCAAACATTAACTAAAAAAAAAATATGTTCTCTGCTAACAGAAGTGTATAGAAAAGAGAGAAGAAAGCTTTGCCCTGTGGTGGGCTGTGGTGGTGTATATTATGTCGTTTCAGTGGTTTTACATAACGGAGCTGTTTTGTAAAACAACTAGCGGTTTTGTAAAACAGCGGATTCTACAATCCATCTGCGACATATATGTATACTAGATAAATGGAAAAAAATATAGATTTTCTCCATATGATTTAAAGAAAGATCCTAGTATTGAGCAATGTTTAATTAAGAAAAGAAAATACCTACGCTATGCAAACAGATTTATGAATTCATAACTCTTTCATCATTACGGATGCGGTTGCTTAAGATGACATAATCCCGTCTTCCACAATTCTACAAAAACAAGAAAAAAGAGGCGATTATTATTGGATTATTTTGTCGAAAAGTTCCATCTGCTAACAGAAAGACAAAACAATCAATTAACAGTTGCTACACGTGTTGATTAGTTTAGTGTTCTCATAAACAAACATAGACTTGTGTTATTTATCACACACCTGCGAAATGTAGGTACGAATAATTAATTCAAACAAAAAATATCGATACTATATTTAATTTTTATATACACTAAGTATGAAACTGATTCAGTCATGTAGTGTTGCTAGGTACGGGTTTACCGTAATAAAGTACAGTGAGTTATTTCATAGGATTCTTGAGGATAGTCGGAACTCAGAACACTGCAGTTCTATTTATATTTGAAGGAGGAAAAGCAAGCTTTACCTGTTGGTAAACGTATTTACATAAATAAGGATAAGGATACATGTTACAAATTAAGAAGGATATCTAGGAATTGTTTATTATGTTTATAATTATTAGAGTCAAGGGCTTTATGAACAATATTGTCCGTATTGATTGACTAACATACTAACATAGTTGAAGAAAAATGCCACCAAGTTGATGGTACTTGAAACTGTGCGCAGACTTGCACTACGGTGGAAAACTGGCGTTAGCATAAGTCAAAATATTGCTCCATGGAAATAATACTCGCAAGAAAACTGATCCGTCTTACACAGACAAATTTTGACTAGGTACAAACTCACAACAAGCTATTATAGATTACAAAAATAAAAAGTACAAAAACATTAATTATTAAAACGCCGATAAACTTATAATATAAAGTAACCCTAAACATTGATTACCCATCATCGGTCAAATGAATGTTCGCAAAAAATAAATAAAGAAGTAGATACCTACGTACAGACGCGCACGAGACCGCGCATCCGACCGGCAACGAAACTATATTCGTGTGTAATTGCTGGAGTAACGACCATTTATCTTCGAAAAAGTAATCACAGTCATATTTTTTGTTTGTACGGTCACGGAAATTAATGGTTCAGCAAATCGACACCCCGTGGTAAAGCTATTTCACAAAACTGTCAAAGAATGACAGTCGGGATTTGAATATACGGACAATTTAAGTTGGTAGTGAATTTGCTGATTAATTAGACATGAATCAGACAAGGAAGATACCACACAAACTTTTGCCTCAATAGATCTATAGAGGAAAAAGTTTGTGTGGTATCTTACTTGACTTGGATACCTACGAATTTGGATATAAGGAAAATAACATCATCGTGTAGGTAATTGGATGATCTGGCAAGCAGTGATACGGCAGCAAGAATGACCATCACTGCTTTATTTACACTCTGAATTTAGTCAGAGTTATGTATTCTTTTATGGCAAAGGGCTCTTCAAATTTGAAGGCAGTGAAACAGTTACCTAGAGTATGAGATGACCATGTTTAGACCGCTATCAATATCAACCAGTCAAGATGCACCTTTAAAATTCGACCCTAAACCTTCTCTGGTCTACCCTAAAATGAAAAAAAAAAAAAGCTTGAACATAAAAAAATATATCTTTCAACTGTCAAGTTTGTCGACCTCGTCGATACAGGTATAACATGACCTCACTTTTCCGAAAGCAGGCAGAATTCTTACTCCAACAAAAATTAATTACTTTTTTGGGTATATCTACTTAATTATTCTGATTATGGGCTGCACAGCCTTCGTTTTTTGCGAGGCAATTATTTTACAGTTGTTTCTGAGGTAAAATATTAATTTATAAGTAGGTATATGAAGATGCTATTGGAATACGTTTGTCTGTCTGTTAAAAAGTTAACGTAAACGAACCATGTATTTACTTATTTACTTGTACTAGTACATCTAATGCTCTGCTCAGGGAACTAAGAGAAAGCAGGCGGTAAATAATATAACACCAATATTAAGATTATACACAGAACATTTAATTTCACAATATTCTTCCTCTATGAAACCATTACTATAGTAACTACCTACTTCCCAGGAAGTTATGTAAATGGAGTGCTAACACTATTTACTGCGAATATTCCCGATCCGTAACACCTTGTCGTCAACACTGTTTCACAACACATTCTGGCTCCTGAAATACAGGTACTCTCAATAAAGAAATTTATTATTTATTACTGTTGTGATTGGAAAAATGGTTCATTCGTCCACAGTCTGGACGAACGAGACTTTTTTTTTGCTTTTTTTCGATTATCGATCGAGAAAAAATTGTTCCGTTCGTCAAGACTGTGTACGACAGGAGTACCTATTACTGATCGGGAATATTTGTTGTATGGTACCGTACCGCCGGACTGCTGGATTATGGTCGATCGGTTATTTTCATTCGTTCGATGGTCTGGAATTCACTAGTTAAGATCGACCAGTGATCGATATGGAATATCAAATATGTTTCCGATTTATAGCGACTGGTTGACTTTGATCAACGGTATTCTGGTTGCACCTTTTTACACTGCTTAAATACTAGCGTCTGCTGACAACGATCTCCCACACGTTAGTACTCCATGTCCTCTCTACTCCGTGGCTGCACCGTAGTATTACCGGGTATTATCTCTTCTGCTATTAACTGCGCCGCGGAAGCGGATGCTGTGGGTTCAACTCCCGGCTCGGAAAGTGAAACGATTCTGTTTTATGGGAAGGGTTTCTTTTTATCATCTGTATTATGGTTTAAACTTTGAAGTTTTAGTATCTTTTTACAAAGTTAGATTATATGTTAAATATTATTTATTTAAGCATAAAAAATGCTTTACTGTTAATCTCTTAACGCATGTTCTCGTCTAGAGTTTAAAATATGTTTGATTCCTCATCAACTCGTAAACAAATGACGAAGCTATTTAAATCCCGAATCACTTACCATATTTTAGGGTATCGATTGGCCCAATTCTTTTAGTGACCTGATTTGACTTTATGCTAATAATGAGTTCCTTTATGTGCATTGGAGCCCCCTCCGAATTCACCACAAAAAATATAAGTAGAGAAGGCTCACTTTACACTTTAATTTGCCTTTCTTTGGTACTGTTCCTCGAATCGTCGAGCTCCTTAAGTTTTGTGTTGAGCTGCACGATTTCTGACAAATGCGTGCACTTACTGGACAGGTCCTCTCAATCTGTATGGTTCTTTCCTCAAAAAACCATCTCAGACATCGATCTACATGGTCTTCATATGATCTGACCTAGATTATGTCTGGACTTTAAAAGAGACTGTGACCTCTGAGTTTGTTTCGGCCTTTCTTCTCAGACTAGTCAGATAGGAAACGCCGGCCTCATCTAGTTTTAAAATATGATTGACGTGTAAAAGTGTTTGTTACAAACCTATTTACAAAATAAAATCATTTATCAATTATTATTGTCTCGCAACTCCTCAATTCACCACGCTTGCTTATTGTTTAGCGACTACAGACGAATTACGATGTTTTCCTGAATATTTTTATCAACTAACTACAAATTTAATTATCAAAGTTTATTACAGTCCATTGAACTCTCATTTACGATAAAAGCTTAAGCAGACGCTCTGCTTTTGAACTTTGAACAACCTGACATTTGTTTAGTTGAGCTTCGAATCTGTCGAAAGTGGGCAGACAATACGTGGAATGCGTGGAATGGATAATGGAAGCGTGTCCATATGCAAGAACTTTATAATGAAGCACTTTATAATAATCATGTTAATTCCACCTGCAGTGTTGAATCAGGAGGTTATATAGCCGCTATGGCTTAATGCCCCGTTACGTCTACTGATTGACAAGCGTGGGCCCTTGTGCTGTGCTGTCGGGTGACAGTGTCACGCAGGTGAACCGTCACGCTTCGCTGGCAGCGAGGAGGTGACATGCGGTGTTTCGGTTGTAAGGTATGTACTACCGAAAAGTAGTACCTACCGTTCATTTTTTGGATCACCCAACAAATGTAGCAAAACGTAGATAAATAAGTAATGATTATAATAATTAGTGTAACTTTCAAAATATTGTATATCCGATTAGTTTTAAATAAAGTTTGTACAGACGCCAGCACATCAAGCTACTACAATCTGTCAAATTTCTTTAATAGATTTTCAACTTTATCGCTAAAGCATTAAGGTTCAAGATTGATTGGGAAAATTTGACAGTTTCGGGTAGCTTGACCTGCTGGTGTCTGTACCTATTTTATTGAATGGGCTAATAAACAGATTTGAAGTGAAAAATTTCTGTTGCTTTTAATTATTTTTTCCGCACCTACAAACCTAAATAGAACAATGTAGGGCCCTAATTGCGTAAAATTGCATAAAATCGGACAAACTGTACAGTTTTTCTCATACACACATGTAGATTTATCGTTGCAGTTTGAACTGTACCGTCCAATCGTAACGATTTTTCGTAACGTGTGTAGCAGCCATGACACACAACACAGCAGTGTTGACAAGTAAACTAAATTTAAGTTCAGTACATCTTTTTCTTTCTATTTCATTAAGAAAAGGACAGATGATAAATATTTGTTTAGTCCTGTCAAATAAGTTAGCGCCTGACGTAAATTGACGTATTTTTAGTCGCCATGTTTTTATTTATATTTTAGTCCTGTCTATGGAGTATCTTAATTTGACAGGACTAAACTAATATTTTATCTTCTGTCCTTTTTTAATGAAATAGAAATAAAAAGATGCACTGAACTTAAATTTAGATTAGTTTGTGAACAAGGGAATCGGCGCCACTACTAATCTCAATCTAAATAATTTAGAAGGATATTGGTAATCCATTGCTACATCTGTTCGTAAAAATTGTCTTCTCAACCACGTAAACAAAAAAAAATTGTAATGCAATGAATGTGGTTGAACTGTCAAAATAAAAGCCATTGTTACTGATAGTGTGTTACACAACTACCTCACTGCTTTGCGGAAGAATTATAACGGCAGTTCTCCCGGACTACTAAGTATCCTGACAGTGCTCTTTCACAAAAAGCTCTCCTGTAACTATTATAATATAATATTACAAGGTTCAATGGTACAGCCATTGAACCTACTAATTAACCCATCAATTCTAAACCGGAACGACAATTACATTGAACACTGGATCCATCGACTGCTGAATGATTAAGGAGCCACATGTTGTGTCGTCTGTTGCCACGGAGACGCCCTGGTTCAGTTCCGGTCCAAGGAAATCCATCGTATTGACCGGTCTCTTCAAATGAAAGGTGCGGAAGGTATTGGATAGTGATGGACACACATTATGGTAGTATAATGACTTTCAATTATGTGATGAAAGGAAACTGTGATCGTGAATCGATCATTAGTGTTCTGTGTTTTGATTCAATCAAATTAATGTATCCTAGTCTTAAAAGCAATGTAAAATGTTTATGTACCTATCAATAAAGATTTATTTTCATTTAGTTACTAAATTGGATTAATTTGTGGTTCGTTCGCATGATGGATAATGCTTTTTCAATAATAATACTATCATCATAGTATAATCACTATTTTGCAGACGCATAAGTACAAGAATAGGTAATCATTTCCACTTCTTTCTCTGTGCGAGCCCGCGCGGTTCTTCATGTGGTAGGTGGACACTAGCTATTGATTTATGATGCAGTCGTTTTCAAGCTCTTCTCCGAGGAGCGTGGCAGCTGGTGGTTTTTGTTAGCGTCCTAGGTATTACTAACAGTACCACTGTAGCTTTTCGTTCTCAGAGCAACTGCACCAAAAAAGTACATAACTAGTACCTACACTGGCCGTCCAGGAACCGCTAGTGAACGCATTATGCTACTCCTGCAACTACTGCAACTTTGGAAAAGGTGGGTAGGTACAAGGTAACCATAAATAGTACGAGTATCCGAACAAAAACACTTAGGTTGATAAATAATTAAATTTCTGATTCAGTTATACCGTTCAAAGATAATTCCATTTAGCTCAATGAATAATAACGTAAGTTAATTCTAAACCTAACCTAATCTGTGAGCTAGCATTTAGTCATTGTAACAAAATGTCATTAACCTCAGTGGTGCCTCTCGGAATTTAACACGATTCGCGTAACGGGCCGCGTTGATAAAACAATGAAAATTATTTCGCAAAAATAATGCTGAATTCAAACAAAGACTTATTTTCGCGCCTAATGCGGAACTACGCCATTGAATGCGTATTCAAACATGCGAATACATTTGACGAGTGACAGACAATATACGAGATTGTAATAGCAGAGTTTTGTGTGTGTATGCAGAAATTAGGATATTTATAAACCTGTCGTGAATCCGTGATGATTTATGTCGTGAGTCAGGTTTTTCCTTTTAAAACTAAGTGCGTCCAGTACAATACAAGGTGCATTTGTTAAGGATGGTGCAAATCAAATCTTTATGCAGTCGTGATTGGGTTCAGAATCATAGTTTTATATCGATGATCAATAGAGCAAAAGTCTCGACTTAGCTTAAGTGAGAAGCGAGTTATCTAGGTATAGGTATCTTTTATTGGTAGGTACCTACTTATCAAAATAGAGGAAGATTCTTCCTAACTAGGTAAACCTTAATGAATGCCTGATAACTTATTAACCATGAGCCTGTCGTGTCGCACTGCAGGGCCTGGCCATCCTTCTTCCTTTCTATTGAGATCTGGTCAATCAATCAGACAAAAATTTATCTCGTCCCACAGTTCCAGTATCTCTAGCTGTGCCTACCAAGCCTGATCAGTTCCATATCAATTCGCAGTGTTACTTAAAAAAAAATCTTCAAGGAACTTGCTTACTATCGAATCGAAGTAGAAATGAAGGGGTTCATACAAAAAAATCATCGAATGATACTTGTTGTGGACTTTTTGTGTAAATGAGTGAACACTAATAGTACGAGTACCGTACTGTTATGTTAACTAATAATGGTAACATAATGCTGTGATTTTTTATATAGTATGGTTTACAATTATTTTCGATACTTGCAGTGACATCTCTCAAAACTTACGATAACTAACGTTATGTTCGGCTTCCTCTAGATGGCGCTCATTCGATAAAGTTCAATAGTAATTGAAAATGATTTTTAGCTCTTTTATTATTTAATTGCTTGCAGCAGCATACTGTCGGATAGACAAAAAAAGATTACATAAAACATAAGCTTTAAATTATTGTATATTAATCAATTAAATTAAAAAATTAATACTCGTTTCTGACATTGCCATCTATAGTTTTATTTAAACAACACATCACCTGGTTTTAGTTTTAAGTTTGTTCGGTAGATGTCGCTGTTTGCAAGATAGTAAGTACCTAGAAGATAAAATTCTTACATGCCTGTATAGATGTCGCTGTCAACTTTCATAGAGGTGGTGGTAGGTATGCCTCAAATCATAAGCAGAAATTCCGGCAAGCGCGACTGGTGAGTGTAGAGTCCTGGGTTGTGTGTAAATGTTATTGGGTTTTACATTAGGAATTTCTGAGTAGCAGCTCGGATGTCATCTACGAAGTATGACAACTGACAAGCTAGCCCCCTTTACATGGAACTTACTTGCGAAATGCGGATGCACTGTTATATAGATTATGCACAACGGGCAGGTGTTATTTGTTATACGTATCGTTAAATAGATGCCTCTGCATCCTTTTTAGAAATAAAAGAAAGAAAGAAAATATGTTTACCTACCTATTAACGTAGTAAAAACATAACGAAAAAAAAACACACACTCGACGTAATACTGTGACCCTATGCGAGACGTTCTACCCTACGTTTTCTTCATTTTATGAAAACATATGTTATAGGTAATCTTAGCGTGTTCGTTGAAGATCTCATAACTCGGGACTTGCACCGTGTCGGCCTCTATCAGACGTCATTGTACAATCACGTAATTTACGACCCCTCTTAAACTACCGAATTTTAAAACGTTCAGAAATCAAAAGTAATGTAATTTCCAAGCCTCACAAAGGGTTTCCTCGAAGCAAGGTGCTACTGCTCTTAAAATGTTTTAAAACAACGCTTTCGGCGACAATACACCCATAAATCTGATGAAAACAAGTGTCCTTTGAAGCTTAAAGGTAACTATTGAAGGTAAAAAATCTGGTAGCTGACTGAATGGTAAATATTTTGGTTAGCCATTGTAACCTGACTTTAAAACCCGGTGGGGTGTTGACGTGCAATAACGATAAATCGACAGGTTGGGCGTTCAATGGATGCTGATGTAATTGTTAAGGAAGTTGTTATTTCAAAATGCATCATGCTTTTTGTGAGGCGTCTTGTGGCGAGTTAGAATTTATTTATTGTCATATGTCCGGGAGGTGGCACCTTACGTAAGTTTTCCATCACTGAACATCGATGCCTCCCGTCCTAGCTTTGAATGGCACCTATCACGGTGCCTATGGTGGTAACTTGTTTTTTTGTGTTTGTGTTCTTTCTCTGCGTCATGTTTACCGCAAATAAACGTATTATATTCTTTCTTTATTTTCTTTTATGGTGCAGGTGAAATTACAGGTGCATTACTGTCTTTCAGGTTGACTATGCATCAACAATCCTCCTCGCAAACGTATGCTATGAACAGCTTTAAGAGGCTAAAGCCTCTTTATGCTTCTCAAGAAGTAATCTCTCTACTTAGAGAGCCCTCTCATGAATTACCTACTTATAGAATGACTTAACCAGTATCACAAGTGGCTCTTACCTCTTCTAATGAGTATTATTTTATAAGCGATTGAAGTAGGGTAAGTAAGACTGAAGCGTGCCATGCGCGCCACTAGTTTGCCACTGATATCAACGGTATTGTTAAGAAACTAAATTGACGCTAACATAGAATCTACCTACAATAGTCGTAACTTGTCAATTGTCACGCTACCGTTGCCCATTATTGCCAGACTACCAATCGGGTGAGCTTCATTAGCTGATGTGACAAAAACTCAAGCGTGGCACGGTAAGGTGTGACCAATTGACCGCCCACGACTCTATTGGAGGTGTGCACATTCTGACATTGTGCAAGTTATTGTGCAAAATTGTGTTGGTGCTCGAGACAATAGCACTAAAGGAATTGTTGGGGTGGTTCTACAGGTACAAAAATGTTTCGTGAACTTCGGAAAGGACAATAGATTGAAGGAGGACAGGAAAGCTCATGTATTTGATATATCTAGGAGATATATGAAATACTATTGTATATATAGGAAATTTTATTGAAAATATTGACTTTGAAATTAGTATGGTAATAAATAAGTCATAGGTTACTAACTGATGAAGTTTTAACTAAATTGTTATTATTAGTAGCAAAAAAGGTAAGTACTTACCTAGCGGGCTATAAGGCCGGGACTCCACCAAAGCGGAGACGAGACGAGCGGAGAGGAGATGTTTTTTAAACAACCAATAGAATTGTGTTATTGACACATCACCTCTCCGCTCAGCTTCAGTGGAGATCGCTGTGCGGAGTGGTGGAATCCCGGCCTAAGGGATGGACAGGAACCTAGGTCATTGCAGCTAGATAGGAAAAATATCATCAGTACCTAAAGGTTTAATTTAGAAAAATTAAGAATTGTTATAGGAGATAGTTATATCTGCGGTTCCTGCATGCAAGCCTGCCTCCAGGACTTGTCTGTAAATCTGCAGTCAAAGTGATCGACCTGTCGATCATATCTCTTGATAGCTGTAATAAATAAGTAAGTAAAAGAGATCATATGGCTATGGCTAAATAAAAGAGGCATTCAAAAACCGTGACTAAGTAGTTCTCTTTTCCCAAATCTCTCAAATACATTGCTGAAATGCGACCGAAATCCCTACGTTACGTACACTATTTAAAAACCTGTCTCAAGTTAACCTAGCTTTGTCAATGCCGCGAAACTCTTTTATTGGCTTAAGTGATAATTGTCACCATCTCGCTATCACGGAGCAGTGTATGCAGACTGTAAGATGCTGTAACTTTGACGCAACTGCAGTGAGCTGTTCATTGATAGTGGAGTGAACATTCATAAATCATGTAAATTAATTATAATCTGTTGAGTATCCAAATAAATAAAATAAAAAAAATCGATATCGTTTACCACATCACTATTATTATATATTTTGAGTGAATAACAATATCTACCCACCACCGCACCGACCGTGCTGCCCTCACCCGGTCGCAGCACGCATACTCGGCGTAAAGTTACGCAAATTACCCTCAGTTTAGAATTATCATTTTTTGTTTAGACTCTTCGATGGTAAATGTTTAAATCTAAGTTATATTAAATCACTGTAACGTTTTACCCTGTGCTCCAAATACTCAATGAGTGCATGTTTAAAGTCAGTGCTAAGACTTTTGTGCTTTTTGAATATTAGTGTGTTTTTATGGACTTAGTATAGAATGTTTATAGAATTTGTAAAGGTAAGTTAGTAATAGTTTGAGTTTGAGTTGAATAAAATAAAAAAACAAAAGGCCCTGGTCTATCTCACAAAAATATTTAATGGTTGTCTGAGAATAGGCTACTTCCCTGCACCCTGGACAGTGGCAAAAATAGTCGCGCTCAAAAAACCTGGCAATGATGGCAGCATCCCTACAAATTACCGTCCTATAAGCCTACTCCCGTGCCTGGGCAAGATAGTTGAGTCTCTCATTTTTACCAGATTAATTTGGATTTCGTAAGGCACACACCACTACTCAGCAGTTGGCCAGGGTATCGGATCGCACACAACCTAAATGAAGGCAAATCGACTGGAATGGTGATGCTAGATATTGAAAAAGCCTTTGACACTGTCTGACACGAGGGACTACTTCGCAAGCTAATTGTTAACGGCGTTCCTCTCTCACTTGTCAAAATAGTCCAAAACTATCTTATTAACCGCTATTTCAAAGTTTTCATAGGTGAACACTGTTCTATGGCGAAATTTATAGTATCTGGTGTACCACAACGTTCAAATTTAGGACCATTTCTCTTTATCCTGTATCTAAATGACATACCTAAGCAACCTAGAACTCATCTCGCAACATAATAATATGCTGATGACACCGCCTCATACGCTTCTTCAGAGGATATTGAATTAATAATTGGGCGGCTTCAACTTGCACTAAACCTACTTGAAACGTATTTCACCAGATGGAAACTAAAATTAAACTCCAGTAAAACAAAAGTTATTATTTTTTCGCGTAAACGATCACTACCCTCCAGGCGCAGGCAGGAACTTTAAAAATCATTCCATACCCTGGAGTCGTTCGGTCAAATATCTCGGTGTGGTTCTAGATAGCAAAATTAACTGGAGTGAAAACACTGATGCACTTCGCGAAAAGGGTCTGAAGGAAAGGAAAAGAAAAAGGTCTTAACAGAAAGTTTAAGTTAAGCGCTGCCACTTAGCTACGCATTTATACCACCCTCGTCCTACCATGTCTGACATATGCTGCGCCGGCCTGGTGTAGCCTGACTGATAAAAACTACAATAAGTTGCTAGCTGTTCAAAACAAGGCAATAAAATATCTTTTAACACTGCCTTTCGTACAAATTTAAAACGAAATCACGAACAAATTAAATTTCCAACCATTAAAAATTGTATCTTAAAATCGGCCCGAAAATTCTACATAGTGTAAAAATCCCAAACATGATAACCCATTAATTTCATCTATAGGCAAAAATAGATCTAATAACTTATCGTACTTAAGTTAAGAATATATACCTAATCGATATCGTTCACAACATCACTATTTTTTGAGTGAATAACAATATCTACCCACCACCGCACCGACCGAGCTGCCCTCACCCGGTCGCAGCACGCATACTCGGCGTAAAGTTACGCAAATTACCCTCAGTTTAGAATTATCATTTTTTGTTTAGACATTTCGATGATAAATGTTTAAATCTAAGTTATATTAGGTATATCACTGTAACGTTTTACCCTGTGCTCCAAATACTCAATGAGTGCATGTTTAAAGTCAGTGCTAAGACTTTTGTGCTTTTTGAATATTAGTGTGTTTTTATGGACTTAGTATAGAATGTTTATAGAATTTGTAAAGGTAAGTTAGCCTAAGAACTTGTTATGTATAATTATAGTTGTACAGACGCCAGCAGGTCAAGCTACCCGAACGTGTCCAATTTTTCCAATCAACCTTGAACCTTAATGTTTCAGAAATAAAGTTGAAAATCTATTAAAGAAATTTGACAGATTGTAGTAGCTTGATGTGCTGGCGTCTGTACACAATTAGAATAAGATCTTTTGTATGCATTTTGTATTAATAATAAAGGCTTTTAAAATAAAAAAATCAAATCAACCCCTACGTTAAAAAAAGTTGATAGCAAATAAATAATTAGGGATGGGCCGAATATTCGTTTTATGTTCGGAATTCGGCAGATTTTCCAAACATTCTTATTTGTCTGATTATTCGGCAAAAATGCGAGCTTTCTACCGAATAATACAGTACTAAAACGTTGCCTCTATAAATCTATCAGCAATAAGCATAATAATATATATACTTAATATATTATGAAGCAGCAGAATTACATAATTGTATTGTATCTATATCATGTGTGTGTTATGTTTTATTCTGTCTATGTATAGAGATACATAGTATTAACCTTACATTGATTGCTTCGATTAGAAGCAGTTGTGTTCTAATAGAAGTAATAAAAGTATAAAAAAATAAAAGTATAATAGTATAAAATAAATGTATGCAAAATATTTTAAAACATTTTAAAAGAGTAACGGTGGAGTTTCTTGCCCATTCTTCTCCATACGAAAACTACTTTTTGGAAGGGGCGACTAGAATCAATTTTATTTTTGACGTTCAAAAGTGCCTTTTATGTGCCTATTTGAAATAAATGATTTGACTTTGAAAAGTGTTAGGTTTTGTGTCGTGAAAAAAAAATGTTCGACCTCTTCCTTTCACTTATTGTTTTTTAGGCGATCGATTTACTTTTTTTTGTACGATATTGCGGTTTATTTTACGCTCGACAAGAAGAGGCTTGGATTTTGGAGATGCTTGGATGATGCTTGGTTCGGTATGCTTTTAACCGAACATTCTCCCGATTATTCGTATTTAGTGAATCCCGTATTCGGCCCATCACTGTAAATAATACAGTTCACATTGTTCCGGCGTTCGGCCACCAATACTGCGCGAGTTGGGTCGAAGTATGACGGATACTTGCGCATGCGCTGTACGCCCTACTTGACTCAGCTCTGTGACCAATCGCACACGTTTTGGCACTCTGCATTTATTTGGAGCTTGCATACTGCGCAGTCACTGATTACGATTAGACAAGTAGGTATTTTATTAAGAATAATAATGTCAACATATCATTCACATTCGTGTTGAAAATGTAGATTACCTAAAGGTTGATTTTTTTCTACTCGCTCACTTTTTTTCTTTATGCAGTAACAAGAAAGTTAAAACTAAGTATCCGTGTTATCTTAGTAAGGTTAGGTAACAAAGCTGAGATGGTTTTATTAGAGGCAATATTAATAGCGCCTGACCACAACAAGATATCAACGTGACGTACTGGTACAAATAATGAATTAAATGTTTACCTGAGAGATTAAGAGCGGTATTAGACAAAGAGAAAGGGGTCGCAATAGAAATTCAGCTCAAGTTTTATTTAGAAAAATATCACCACGAAAAAAGACCGTGATCTCATAATGCATCCCTTTAATTCCATTTTTGACCTTATTCTGCTATATTTATCAATGAATGGTTATTCATACCAGGATACGATAAAAAACCACCGCATATATCTACTCCATGTGTCTCCATAAAATCCATACAGCGTTCCTTCTTCACAATTACTCCGTAGCTGAGGTCAGAGGCTCGCGAGTCGCGGCAAGTTAACCCAAAATGTAAGTAGAGCGAGCACCGCTTACCTAGTTACACTAACGTTGAGCACAACTGGGACAACGCTATTGTTTATTTCTTTCTTTCTTTCTTTCTACTTTTTGAAGAATGCAGATTTGTTTGGAAGGAAGGAAGTGTGATGTTGTTTTTGTGGGAATTCGCAGGAGTTGTTAGGGCTAAATTAATAATTAAGTACGTTTTTGGGTGGTTATATCGAATTGTAAGGGGTGTGATAATAAAAAGAGCGTAGTTTCCCAAACTACCATAGCTTTGGAAACGCTCCGATATAGGCAAGGAAATCAATTAAGCTACAAAGACATGAGACGGGAAAACAGCCTGCTCCTCCCTCTAACAAAAATACTTAGACATTAAGAAAAGAACCACTACGTTACTAAAATATTAGAATATTTAACGGCAATCCGCAATAAACACACGCCCAATAAAACTTTGCCGCCTTTATGACCGGTAACGGCAATTATCTCGTTCAAGCCTGTTTCCTTAACTGTACACACAGATATACAAACAAAAAGTCATAAAACTTTAAAAAGTAATCCTTAAACCATTTGTTCAAGACTCTTTCGTCAAATATTTTTTAAATAATTAAAAAGTAAATAGAATTGTCACCATGCATTCTATTTTTGAAAGAAGTTTCGATCATGGTTGTCTTTTGTTTTATGGGTGAAAGACTTTCATGTATTGTGTAATTTGTTTCGTCAATGTTGGGCAACATGTGTTGGCCAATGTTGGTGAGCTACAATGATTGTTGTGACAAATAGTTGTGTATTGACGATTACGACGTCATTGTGTTAGTTATTTTATACTCAAA
Source organism: Apamea sordens (assembly GCA_945859715.1). Classification (NCBI taxonomy): domain Eukaryota; kingdom Metazoa; phylum Arthropoda; class Insecta; order Lepidoptera; family Noctuidae; genus Apamea; species Apamea sordens. The sequence goes on along the minus strand of OX243987.1, from coordinate 22,674,541 downwards.
GCCAATATAATAGTGTTAATGTTCCTCATGATGCGTGAAACATTTTGTGGGAGAACAATGTACACAAAATAATGTTAAAAAACATTAACTTCTTTAGCACTTACTTTTTCAATTTCGACAGAAGAAGTGGACAGTAAGACGGAAATTGGATAGGTCCAATTTCCGTGTTACTGTCCACTAAATAAACGTCCATCCAACGCTAAAATTTCATCAGATGAAAGGAACCCATTACTCACATTATTAACTTAGTACCAACACTAGTTTCATAAGTTTTACTGTACGAGCATTCTATGGATTTCAAAGGCTGAATTAAAAAGTTTTCATTTGTATTATTTCACGTTTTGGGCATTAAACAAAGCTTCGTTGTTAAGACGATGGGTAGCAAAATGCTTTCGTCTTCTTCCAGACTTGAACCTTTTCAGTACCCATTTACATAGTACATGGTCAGTGCCACTCTTTCCAGTTTATCCTCTTTCGTGTCTACAACTGTTGCGGTTGCAACAGTTGTAGACACGAAAGAGGATAAACTCCAGCAGTTGCTGGAGCGATCTCACGTCCTGGTATCACACATTCACACTCACGGGTATGTCTGCTATATCCAGTGTTCCACCTGGTACGTACGCGTACCTACTTACATAGCAGCTCCTAAAATGAGTTGGTGTAACGCATGATCAGCTGCGCGTGAGTGTCGCTTGTCGCACGTAGCGCACGGGATGCCGCGCGCGCCGCCAACCGCGACGTGCGTTCGCGCACGTCTGCAAATATACGCGGCTTACTTGCTGTAAATGTTTCAGGATATGTACGAAACATATCGATATCTACTCCCTACAGATAACCCGGAAAACAAGTAGTACCTACTTAGTATGCTTTGTAAAAAGCCCCTTGTTCGTCGTTTAATTTTTGCCGCCAAGCGGCTTTTCTGTGTTCCGGTGTAAAGGTTGCTGAATTACAGGCACATGAGCCATTTTAGTTTTATCTCTCTGATGGCGACGTACCTCTGGAACTGCAGATGTCCATAGGTGTTGGTGATTACCATCAGTCAATTAGCTGCTGCCTGCTTTTTTACACAATTGACACTCAAATAAAACCGGTCACGAAAAAAAGCTTATTTTTCTGTCTGTGTTCAGTGACAGACAGCCCGCAAAAGCTAAAGTTACCGGAATTTCCATAACCTCGTTAACGAATTCCTATCCACTACCAAACAAGCCGATCAAAATCGGTCCAGTAGTTCCGGAGATAGTGCTAACAATAGAACAAACAACTTTTACCGCTCCAATACATTCTGTCCTGTTATGGCCAAAAGCTATTGTTACAAAAAAAGGTAACATCTTTACTTTAGCGGCAAGTTAACGAAAGACTGGACCTGAACCTTAACGTTTACGATATAATGATGAAAATCCCTTGTCTTGTATTCATGTTAAGTTTGCAAGGGCAGTTACGGTTAGCCTTAGATTCCGTCATGGTGTATATTGCAGGTGCTATAAACAAACAAATAGAGCTACCTTTCTGCTGATGCCTTGCAGCTCTTTGTTCGCTATATTACTGTTTGTGGTCGTAAAAGTAATTGCATTTTGTAGGTTTTGTTTAATTGTGTAGGTAATCTTACTTTGAATAGAAGTCGGTGGAAAGAATATAGTGAAATGGGGAAATTTAAAGTGACAACCCGTTGCATTTTGTGGGCTCGGGAGCTGAGAAGTTTGAAACAATAATGCACTCGTCAATAGCTGATAAACGCTATGCAAGAACTAAAAAATATAGTTGCAACCATAGCTGGTTATCCATTGAAACCAGAAGCTGATCTTCTGGTCATAAAACCACCACAAAATCAAGCGTGGCAAGCGTGGAAATCAAACCTGGGGTTCTCAGATCACAGATCGTGTTGCTAGACTTGTGTTGGTCGGCTAATGGTTTCGAGTTAACTGAGATTACTTTGACACATCAGGCCGAAATAACGACGCGTAGTTTTCGGCAGGTGTGTCGCCATCACTACGCTTTGAAAGATTTAAGATACAACAATAAATATTGACATTGTCTCATCTTCATAACCCGACATAGCAATTCATCCAATCGCACATCATTTTACGCTGCAGCGTAGTTAGAAGACGTTATCTTTCCTAAACAGGACGAAATTGAATAGGTGCGTCAAATTAAAATGTTTAATTCATCGTGTTACAAAGTAATGTCATTAAGAAAAGGGATGCACATACCTACGTGCGCGTAGGCGAGCGACGTCATGCGCCCTTTTTTTCGTAGGAATGGTCAAACTTAGGTAAATACCGCTAGTTCAACGCGTTAACTCTGTGAACTCTGCGATAAACGGATTGCTTAACGGGCGCGCGCTTAAATTTATACTTGATTTTTTTTATTTTTCTAATAATTTTGAAAAAAAAAACAAAATACTATAACGACGATAACTCGTGTCTACTTGAATAACTTAGTTTATAAATATAATAAATCAGCATTGCCGTTAAAAAGGAAGCACTGAATATTTTCACTATTTATTTCAAGTAGCCGTGTTCACTTTTACGCGCCTACCACAACAAAGTTTTATTAAAAAACCAACGACTCATTCACTATTTTGAAAGTGATTATAAACTCACTTGAGTGATCGAATGCAACCAGAATCATAATCTGCCAGCCTGCATTATTTAAGGTTCCCTTTTGCAGACATCCGTTACAATAGCTGACTCTTTTGTTGGCTACACATCCAAGTCGTGTAACTCTTCAGTAGCACCTTCCACGCGACATGGTCCCAATGGGCACAAAAGCCTCACCAGTACAAACGCTGCTTTATTAGGTACAACGAGTTAACATAGTTCTGACTTCAAAGGGCGGATTGTAAATCTTGCAGTTGATTTGAAGCTGACCTATACTTAGAGGCTGGGCATTTAGATTTATTGAAGCCGGATATGAAATTGTGTATCATTGTTACGGATTTTGAACGTTATGTGAATTGGCATAGGTACGTTGGTATGTTTTTTAAAAAACCAAAATTGAAAACTTTCACTTTCTTGGTGTTTAGAATGTCGGTTTTTAAGCATTCATTTTGTGAGCTTTGATTTAATAATAATAATATAATTTATTCATCAAAAACATTGTAGTAGGTATGTACATGATGACAATTTACAGAATCGTTTATAGTGTACAAAGACTACAATAAAATTATGGGTGAGGTGCTGTATTCCTAGCTAGGTTAAAAGATAACCTGTGTTAAGGAGTACAGTGCCGGTCCCCAAAGAAAGAAACAATAATATCATACACAGTATACATATATAGGACATTATGATGTGCTAACTACAAACATTCCGGTGTTAACCATAAGATTGTTTTCTTCCTATCATGGCTTAAAATCAAAACAGCAAAAAAAACAAGTAAATAAATAGAATAAGTATATAAGTATATAAACTAAAATAAATCATGTAGCTAGTGGGTAGGTGAACATTTGTTGTTACAAGCTAGTTGAGGTGAGTAGTTATTTTTATTTTATTTATTAAGGAAAACCAACAATTACACACTATAACTGGTTAACAATTGCTTATCATCTAGGTATATCAGTGCGTACCCAACTACGTTATCCACATGTTACATATTCGAATAAAAATTTGGAAGAGTACGAGTACATATTACTAATTAAACATGAAAATTAATAAATCTTATTCATATAATACTAAATTTTGTACATTTATGAAAATACGGTTAATCATCCGGTTTTTCGATCATTTTAAGAAGATCAATACGAATTTTACTAGCTGACAAAGAGAATAAATCTAATTCTGAAAAAAGGGTATTATAATTTTTTGCTAAACGACGTAGAGGCGCGCGAACACCCGCGTTGATGCGACAGGAAGACACTGCAAATAACGGGCGCCCACGCACCCCACGCCGCTCAACAGTTCTAGGTACTATATAGCACAATTTGTTTGTTAACTCTGAGCAATCGTATTTATTATTACACAGGTCATAGAGAAACTTAGTTTCCAAAAAAGTACGTCTATTACTTAAAGTAGTTTATAATATTTCAATAAATTAACGTAAGATGTTTTTTTTTCGGAAGCAACGATAATGTGTGGCTTTAAGGAATTTACGTTGAACGATTTCAAGGTTATCTATGTATTTTTTGTACTAGGGGTTCCATACCATTACAGCATACTCTAACTGTGATCTTACCAAAGATTTGTATAAATGAATGTACTTACGTGCGAGTATATTTAAAATCGGTCATGCATCTCATCACAAATCCATACATGCGAAACGCATTACTAATAATGTTATCGATGTGTTGATCCAGGTGAAGTTTACTATCCAAAAGCACCCCAAGGTCCCTGATTACAGTGACTCTATGCAATGAGGCGTTATTTAGGTTGTATGTGTGAGTTATAATATTTTTATTTTTGGTAAATGTTATAGATGAGCACTTTAGGATGTTTAACTTTAACTTATTTTTAATACAATATGCCGAGAATCTAGTTATGCTGTGCGAATAAGTAGTATTTCCGCTACAGGTTACAAGTCATAACCTGTAGCGGATTAAAATTGATTTTGAACTCACACTCAAAGTATTTATTTCAAATAAACCATTTACAGGCACTTTTGAATTGTCAAGGAGTCGTTCAGTCAGAAATAATAAGGCTAGTTGCCCATTCCAAAGCGTAGTAGGTACCTATGGAGAAGAACGGGCAAGAAACTCAACGGCCACTCTTTTAAATCAAAATAATGTTGTTTGCATAATATTGGTTCCATCATTCATATTGAGATTATGCATGTGAGAATGATGCAGAACGTTAAAAGCGTCCGTAGTGTAAAGATAAAAAAAAACAATTCAAATATTAAATTAAATTAAAAAAGCTGTGGCAACAAACCGTTTAGTAGCCTGAAGAATAATTACAACTTTTAAAATAATAATTATTTCCGAACATAATGTATTTTCTTAATGGTCCAGCTTACTCTTCCATATTCTCGCATCTAAGCCACATTCTATTAATCTCGCAGTAGGCATAACGGTGATCTCGTCACCCGCTGATTGATCTCGCCAGTGTCAACGTGATCGACGAGATGTTATGCGCGGGCGCACACAATTAACGGCGTCGACACGTGTCGTAATACTTAAAGTGTTTGGTAATTTTTTACGACCCAGTGGTGTTTTATGGGCCATGAAATGTAACTAGTTGGGTTGACAAAGGATTTTCAACATTATGTTATTTAAATTTTACGCTTGACAATTAATTAGGAGGAAAGGTCTATTTATTTATTACAGCATGTAATACTTACAGCTAAATAAAAAACAGAAAAAGGAAACAATAGTTGACAGAAAGCCAATTACAAGTCTTTGCGTTTAGACTTATGATTAAAATTTGTATATTATTTGTATTTTTGTATTTATGTTTGTAATTAGCTTAAAAGAGTAGATTTAAATAAATTTTACCGAGACCTCAGTTATTGTAAGACCCAGAGTGAGTTTACCTCAACATCAAGGCATCCATTTTGCTGGACAAGGAAAATAACTAATTTTTTAATATATTGCTTAATTTCATTGATAGGTATGACTTAGGGCTGGATACACCAATGAACGCGGTTTAGGTATGCTGATCGCGTTTAGTTTAATTACCTAGTGAAATTCACCATTAACAAAAAGAGAAATAATAACGAAAAACTATTCAGCAGCGTTTACATGAAGATGCATACACTAACAAATATCGATTTGTTCATAATAATTAATTTTATTGCGCAATTCGCAATAGTTATCTAGGTCAAACATGTTCAATAGTGGTCCAGTAGTCAATTGACTTGTAACCTGTCGCTACCTGTCCGAAATACTATAAAAAAGTAATGTACCGTAAAACTGAAACAGTTACTGATTGGATGTGATGACTAACTAGTAACTAGTTACAAGAGGAGGAATCACAGCAGACAACTGTAATCAATCTCTTTATTGATATTGATGATCTTAGCAAACATGATTTGTAAGTAATAAAATATATTTTCAATTATTGTTTTTTTTGTTTTTTTGTTTGACGCGTATTGAGCCTCGATATTATTAATTAAATGAAGCTAAAATACGGCATTTTAAAAAGTTGGTCTTTTTAAAATGCCGTATTTTAGCTTCATTTCAGTCAGAAGTCTCATATTCTTCATCATGATCAGGTTTGCAAAAATTAAATGAATGAATTGCTGAGCTTCGGGCCTCTCGATGCGGTCATCGGTCGCATATTACCAGTACCCATTTGAATAGTAACAAAGGGGATTTATTTGCCAGTTGCGACAATTAGTGGACAGGTAGTACGTAGTTTGATAGTTGACAATAGGATACTGCTGTGTCGCTATTAACAACACCCTTCCATGGGGTTATTGGATGATCTCATTTCTTTGATTCATTGTTTGGTGAAAAGGTAAATAAAAACAGCTCTGCACAAACTTCTAATCTATTTTCCTAAGTTTAATTTTATTTAAGTATTTAGGACAGAAAAAGGCACAAACCTGTGCCTACTTGATCTTTACCAAAACAAAAAACCTGCTTTCCTTCAGATCTATCCGTCCAATTTATTGAGCACATAATTCGCAGAGCAAATATATAATTTCCACAATTCCATAAATCTTGCACTAATATCAAGCGTATGTTTACCGTCACGGCACAGTATGTCTATATCACATCCCGCACTTGTGCGACGTGCGCGTTGATATCTTAATGGTGAAGCTCGCGGCAAGATACTGGTGATAAGATGATATCGCATTTTTGTGATATTTGGAGTGCTAAATATTGAAGGAATTGATAAATAAGTATTGTCATTTCTCTTGAACAAGATGTTTTTTGCGCATAGTTCTTGGCATAAATTGAACGAGTGCGAGTGACTAAGCTGAACGAGTACTTTCTCAAAGCATAATCTGCCAAAGAACGTCCCCACTGGCGAGGCACAGGCCTCCTTGCTGTAAGAGGGAGGGTTTTTGTAAGCGCCTGATTAATATCTAAGCTTTTCTAGTTATCTGAATTCTAATCAATTTTATAAGGTATTTTGCATCTAGATTTTTGATGAGTGCTATCCTGTGCTGCTGTCGTACTTACAAATTCAAAATACAATAAAACAAAATTCATTCACCCAACTTCCGCACAAAAGCTAACAAAACGGAACTCATCTCCATTGAAAAAAGAAACATCAAAAAGAAAAACAATCGCTGACCGACGCCGACGAAGCGTACGCAAATAAACGTCGGCGTCGCGCGTCGCAAAAAGTACGTCAACTTGGTCAATATACTTCTCAAAATTCGGTTCAATCGCAAAAACTCTTGTGTCCTACATCGCACACCGTTATGGAAACTAGGACACCCCCTCCTCCCGCCTGCTTGGCTCGTATCTCCTCTGAGATGACCCGATGATGGCAAGTTGTGCAATCGTGATGACATGTCAGGTTTTAGTAACGGGAACTTAGATGATGAATAAGATTTGGGGGCCCGGAGGCTGAGAATTGGTGGAATTCCATAGAGGTGTGTTTGAATTCTGGTTGAAAATTCGAAATCACAGGTTGTCCTTTGCTTATTGACATCTCCAATATCAAAGGGGTTTGAAAAAATTGCCAATCTTATAGACGGAATTAAAATGCCTTAGGAACCTGTACTTCCAGTGGTACGTTACCCATAGCAATGGAATGGAGACTTATTTGATGATTTTATTACAAAAATACGAGTCAATTTGCCAATTGACCAGCACTGAGCAGTAAAACAAGAGGTGAACCAGCACTGAGCAGTAAAACAAGAGGTGAACCAGCACTGAGCAGAAAAACAAGAGGCATGGTGCCCCACACCTCTTGTTTTTCTACTCAGTGCTGGTTCGATTCCCACGCAAGTATTATTACGGCCTATAATTAAGCATTTGTTCCGTGTATATTTTTATGCATATGTATTTAAGCTTGTACGGCCTACCTACAGCTGTTTTATCGAAACCTATAACTGTATAATACACGTTTTCTGACAGTATGATCAAGTCATAATTAATGCAACGTGCTTAACAAAAGTAATGGGTATAAGACGAAGGAAAACCTATAAACATTTTGGGTACAATACCACCAGCACTGTGGAAAAAATGTCTATAATTTTCATAGGAAAACAAGGATGTGGTTATTTTTGTGCAGCAACATGTTGTGGCATTTCAATAGCTATTAGGTTTTATAGGCCACATTAAGATGCAAATAAAACAAGAATACATCAGTAAACATTAGTATAGTGTTAAGCACATCCATCTTTACCGAGTGCATACTAAAGCCACCAATATAAATAATAAATAAATTAAGCGACCGAGAGAATTGTGTCAGTAAGCCAGACACGCCATTAGCATGAAGCCGAATTGAATGAAACTCACTTATAAAGGTGCTGCTTTAGCCATGAGCGGAGCGGGAGAGATTGTGGGATAGATACAGCATATCAGAACTTGAGAAGATTGAATAAAATACAAAAATAAGACATAAACGAAACAAAGTTGATAGCGTATCAGTATAAATACTGCTGTTATATTAAGTCTATCCTAATAAAATGAAGCTGAAGAGTTTGTTTGTTTGTTTGAATGCGCTAAACTCTAGAACCACCAGACGGATTTAAAAAAATATTTTTGAATTTGATAGCCCAATTCTTGAGGTAGGTTATTTGAGAAGTTGCCTAAAAGTTGGAGAAAGCTTAATAGTGTGCAATTGAAGAAACAACTAAAATCGTTTCTAACTGAAAAACATATTGATGAATTTCTGGCAGAACCATTTACTGACATAAATTAAATTATTACTTTATTAATTACGTTTGACATGACTGTGTACACTTTGACATTTATTATTAGGTGCGTATTATTTTAAATTATTATTTTGTATTTCTGACATATATTAATCGAAGCAAATAAATATATATCTTATCTTACACAAGCATTAGGTTGCTTAGCTTGGGACTAGATGGCGCTGTGTGAAATGTCCAGGGATATTATTATCTTCTATCACGCGGGCAGAAGCTAGTTCACTTAGTATTATTATCTTGACCTGAAGAACATCTACACATCTCCAAGTTTGTCATCATCACATGTTTTTGATTTCTTCACTAAATCCAATAACACATAATAATATTGAAAATCCATTGCGTGATTTGTGTTACACTGACAAGATAATGAAGTTATTATTTAACAAAATATGTCAAAAAGTCTCTTCTCTGTGACAAGCTATGCGCACAGATAATCAAAATTTTTTAAGGTTGTGCCTCGGCGCGTACGGCCACGGAATGTTAGCATTTTAAATATTAAAATCTGTTCAATTATTATTGTACTCTTATTTGTTTTTATTTTTTAATTTGTTTCTTCAGGTACTTTATATTCTGCACCAGTACACGTCACGTCATCAAGCCAACGCCGACTGCCACAGAAGACCAGCTGTGGTTGTGTATCACACATCAGTCGCAACGTAAGCTGACGTTTTGCGTGGATGTGGCGCATAATTTTCCCCATTTGTTTTATGTTTTCTTTTTGTTCTTTATTTTTTTTTTATTTCTCATAATTATGAGAAATAAACGTAAAAAGAGAGAGACGTAAATAAACTTATTTTCTTTATTTCTTTAATTATAAGGGTAAGGCGTAAGTCATAAGGGGAGCGGGCGCGATTGTGAAAGCGGAATACTGTCACTATGCCAGGCGAGTGATTAGCGTGAAGTGAATTCTACTTATAAAAGTGAGGCTATAATCAAAAGCTGTAAAAAAATCTAGCAAAATTGTTATAATTTGGAAGGCAAATAACAATTTGATGAAGTAGTGGCACTAAAACATTCGTGTGTAACAAGTTTTCACATAGAAATGGCATTGACATAGAACCAATTATTTCAAGCAAAAACACAAATGACATAAATATTCAGTTTTTAGTTAACGGAGTCATATTGGAAAATCCAACCCATTATATCTTAACACTGTATACTTGTACATAGTACACACGTGGCATACTATGCTATCTGTCTACGCCTATGAGAAATAGGCGAGATATTATAATGATCTAATTTACATTGTCTCTCCTAAATACAGATTACTCAGTGATCTAGATCTAGAAAAACAGCGCTGCATTCAACAATTTGTGTGTACACCATGTAGTTAATAACGCATTATTTGTGTCCCTCAAGTCCCTCTTAAGTCCCTCGTGTGTTTATTAATTATTGTTATATTATTATGTAGGTCATTTTAAGCCGCATCTAAACCCGCTCATAGTAGCACCAAGTCCGCGACTTAACCTATTTATAAGAAAGCGATTCATCCATCTTAGTAATGACTGGCCATACCGCGTTTGATGTATGGTCAGCAACAACGGTCCGGTAATTACTCGCGAATCACTATTACTAACAACTATAATATAATGTACGCGTATGTATGTGTGTCGGGCATACTTCAAGTACGAGATGAATCTACGTGCGCTTGATTAGTAAGGAAGTAATAGAGACCTCTGGATTCTGTTATTCTTATAACAAATCAAGCATATATGTGTTTTGTTTGAAGTTTGTTGCAAGATTTATTTTTGCCAGAGGGGCAATTCTCGTAATTTTAAGAACGTTCACAGTCTGATCTCAGTCTCAATCTGTCAAAAAATACTTCTAATTTCCCTATATTTTGACAAGTTTTTAACATTTGTTTGTCGCCGTGACTCATCACGGCGACAAACAAATGTCAAAAATTTAAAACGTTCAAAATCTAGTCGCAGTCTCAACTGCGACTAGATTTTGAACGTTTTAAATTACGAGAATTGGCCTTCTGATAACATTAGGACTTGCTAGGTCGTGGTGGTGTTTTAGAGGCCTTCAAAAAGTGTTAATTATTAGTGTCCGTCAAATTAATTAGAATAAATGTTTTTGAATTCGCTTTTGATAAGGTCTAACCGAGAAAAGAGTTCCTGGAAGGATTGGGGAGAGGCCTTTGGTCCAGCAGAGGGACAGTATAGAAACAGTATAGTCTGACAAAAAAGTCGTGGTTCGATGGCGAAAATAGCGAAAGGCAATCATAAACTGTAAATAACTGATTCTATCATATCAACTGCCTTTACGATTCCATGCAGGCTAATACACAACACACAGAACAACAAAGGTCATTCTATTAATTTTCCTTTCTGTGCTAAAAGCCATAACTAAAGCAGAACTCACAAAAAAATCTTAATAGGAAACATAATCGGTTTAGTGAATCATGTCAAATGAGCGCTAATTGTGCGACTGATACATAAACAGTGTTTGCGCAACAATGAGACTATCGATTGAACAATTCATTAGTACAGTTTTATTAATAGCTATCGAGAACTAATTAAGGTATACAATGGACTGTACTTTATTATCTTTGTATGTGGCGTACCATGGCAGCAACTTGGTATTTTGGAGTCCCAATCCTCTACTTACAAAGTTCCGCGTCTCATTAGTTCGTCACCATGGACGTGCATTTGACTGTAGGAAAAGATATGCTCGAAATGTTGAGAAACCGGACGTTCTGAAGTGGACCACATAAATTGTGTGACCAAGTTCATAAAAAACTCAACTTTAATATACATACATACGTTTCTCCCGACCCTGAAAAAACACCGGATTTGTCGCAGCCCGGAAGGTGCTGACCCTGATTTTTGTGGATAGACCAAATTTTCTCATAATTTTGAACATACAGAGCATGTGTGAGTTTTGTTCATCACGTTTACTATTCAGTAAACGTGGTGAATAAACCTCACACGTGTTCGCAATTACAGACCATTCGAGTCCCGATAGTTTTACCATCACAACACCTACTGCGAAAACTGACAAAAATGCTTGTACCATTAATCACTCAAGCACTTCTATTTCGGCCACTATTAACACTGACAATAATTAAGAACGAAATTATCATAACAAGACTGATTGTAGCCGTTAAGGCGCAGACAGATTGACTTGAGTGACAGTCGGAAGAAAAAACTACGAGCATAGTGCAAGGATACGCGCGATGAGTCAGAGAGTAACGAATGATAATGAACCTTACATTTTATTCAAGTATTATTTTGCCTTTTTTGCCGCTTATCTTTTTGTAATATAATTTTCTATCGCTATTCACCGTCGAGATATCAGCTATTTCTGTTCCTTGGCAGCAAAAATTGGACGGCCTTGTCATTTTCAGGGTAACATCAGCTTTGTCTATGTATTAGCGATGACGTGCCTCAAGTTTGATACTCTTGCAGTGGCGTGCATTGGTTTTCAGAATAGGTAGGCAGGAATTTAATTGACAGGCTTTTATCGAGGCGATTTATCGAGGTAGGCACTGCTTATATGCCTATATGCAATGCACGCCACTGTACTCTTGTGACTTTATTATATCGTACGAGTATAACTTCAAAACACTTTGCAACGATCTCATAGAACAAAAAATAACCCGTCTGGGTTCCTCTAACAATGCCCAAGTAACAACCACAGGGCTATCGGCACCTACAGTTTTTTGCGCCCGAACACCTGCGAAGATCTAACATCGGAATTGCGAGGCGTCAAAAAAAGATTGTCTTAACTTTACTGTTACTCATTGACCCCCTTTTGGTTTGCCGCCGCGATGATATATTTTGATTGGAAAACTACTAAGAACGTATTTCGTTTTCATTATTATTTGATTGTTCGATAAAGATTGATATTTTTATACTTATGGTGCTTTTTGAGTTTTTAAGATAAAATGGCCGCTTTTAATGTAGAAGCATGAAATCGGATAATATTTAATAATTGTGTAGTTATAATTTTAAATGGCTTAGCAAGAAATAAGCAGAGGTCAACCAAAAAACATAGGAATGAAAAAAAGAAGTTTCCCAGAGCACTTTCTAATGTTGTACTCTGCACTTTTGAGAATTCGCAAAATGCAAATTTTCTTCAAAAACAATGTTTTATTTAAATTTCTAGTCTTTCAAACCAATTACCTAACTATAACAAACCTGCATCATTTCGAGACAATTCAACACTACTACCACGAATCCCTGAAATGCACTACGGTTGTATACACAAGATCACCAAACCGCGTAACCTAAAGACTCATCATCAGATACAACGGAATATCATCGAACACCCATCGCAATCAATAACCACCAGACGGACAAGTCTCAGTCGGGTCACCAGTCATCAGTCATGCCGCACTAAGTGGCGATCCGAGTAAAAGTGACACTAACTCATATATTTTGGTTAGCCCGCCATTTATATTGTGCCACAAACATTTAGATTTATGGCTCGAAAAAATGTGGGCAGTGTGAAAATATTTTTAAATGCAAAATTAAGTAGTATTTTTACGTTCTCAAATATATGGTATCACATTTGGTTAATAATATTCAGAAGATCGCGGGTGACACCTGGTTGGAACTCGCACAGACCAGGGAAACATGGCACACAGGGAGCGGGCTTATACAGCGCAGTGGAACAAAGTGGAACAAGGTAGCTAATGATGATGATGGTGTCTCTGACAAGAAATAGGTCATCAGAAGGCCAATTCCTGTAATTAAAAATGTTCAAAATCTAGTCGCAAACTCATCTCGGTGACAATCAATGTCAAAAACTTGTCAAAAATGTAAGGAAATTACAGGTAGTTTTGACAGATTGAGACTGAGACCAAACGGTGAACGTTCTTAAAATTACGAGAATTACCCCTCAGTTATGTTATTAAATTAGTGTAGTTAAAAGCACAAGTAGGTATATTTATTTTTAAACTTAGCAAGTGGCTCCTTCCACTGGTTGGGTCACGGAGGTCACATGACATTAGTTTCTAGTTAAAATCATAACACCTTGAAGCAGAAAAATTCTAATAGCCTTGTTATGACGTCAGCGATTTAGTCATCATTCGCCCGTCTAAAAGTCTAAATACCTATAAATAATATTTATCTTTCTTTGTTCAATAGTTTAAGCTACTAAGCAAAATAATATTATAACACAGACATACTTTTAGACAACAAAATAATCAGTTACAGTGTTATTCTATAAACCGATCGAATTAGGTCACTCAGACATTCGTCGTAGCAAACAAGCTCTACGCGCTACGCAGATAGCGATTTCGTAGACGGTCACAAGAAAACGTAAGTCCTTAAACTCTGCTACGACTCGACTGACATTCATTATCTTCGCCTTCCTTAATATATTTAAGTTTATGAGTATTGGATATAAAGACTCGCCTTTGACCACTAACTATCTGACTTGAGGTTCTTGACGATGATGTAGGTACACTTACTTGCCCGTAACTCACCTACTCCATCGAGACCTAACGACTCCCAGATTATAACTATCAGTAAACCCAGACTCCGGCAAGGAGTTCCACTCAGTGTTTTAAGGGTAGACTGGAATCCTAACCATCATTAAAGTTATTATGTTCTTTTTCATGCGTCATGTTTGCGTATTTTTTGTTGAGGAACTGCCATTGACCCACTGTTATTGGGTTAGACCAATTTTCCGTAAAATTCAGGTATCTGATTACCTGTTATTTGTAATTGATAAGAAGTATTTAGAAAGTAATTATATAGTAATTAGTAAATGTTACTAGTTAGATAAAATAATAATCGACAGGTAAAAATTTTAATCTTGTCAGTCAAAATAGGACAGTTTAAAAATGTTTCATTATTGTCGGTGGTGGCTTCCCACCTGTAACAAGAAATTAAAGTGGTAATAAAGTAAATAAATTAATAATAAAATACTCTATTTATTTATCATCGTATTAATTTTGGGGAGTCGTACACGTAAGTTTACTGTTTTTATCAATCAGAGCATTTAGAAACTTTTATGTGATAGCACTCATTATCTGTTAGTATAGTTTGATACTCAAAATCAAAAGTCATTTATTCAATTTAGGCTGAGAATCAGCACTTTTCGAATGTCAAAATTACAAAATACAGTCTCCCAAAATCGCCCGCCCTTCACCACTTCCTAGTGCTATCGCTGGGAAGAAGAAGTAGCGTAACAAACTCACCAGCAACACAGTGTTCAGTTAGAAAATACTTGATACTTGATTGTATACAACACTAGGTGTTAAGTAATTAACTATACAAATATAATAAAAACTATACGTACTCAAGCTAAAAAATAATTACTTAATTAAAATTAAAATTAAAATGTAAATAAAAACTTACTACCTAAATAAAAGCCTTCAGGGATAAAGGGCGTGACAGCTTACATATTTATGCATTGCTGGGTTCTCGTCCATCTATGATAAACTAGGACCATCGAAGTAAAATAAATAAATAAGTTAATACTAATAACAATAACCTGTCAGTAAGCTAATTCTGGAGAAAGAACATGAACATTGTCTTGAGTTAAGAAGTAGTCGTTGATGGAATAGTAAGCCTTTGAACAAAGGTTGGATTTTACTTGAGCTTTAAACGCATTAAAAGGCAAGTCTAGCAAAGAAGAGGGTATCTTGTTAGAAAAGGTTATACCAAGCCCAACAAATGAGCTATGAACCTTATGAAGCCGGTGAAAGGGTGCACGTATATACTCTAGAACAGTCTTCATTTTGAGAAAATCTTAACAAGTTCAAATGTTGCAAGTTGATTCCAAACATTACTAATACAAAATAGTCACCAGTCAACCAATCCCATGCCATTAAAAATGATGCTGCACCCATCTATTAGATGATTCATCCCTTCGTTGAAGCCCTTCAACTGAGCGTGACCTTAACATTATAGCCTAAACACGAGGAGGACCTTGTGAGGGCCATAGCAGGGATCATAAAGAAAACCATCGGTGTCCTACTTACCAGCTGACAGACAAACATACCTCTACTTAAACGACAAACTAAAACCATCCTTATTTTAATAACTGTAAGAGTGGAGAAAGGTGAAAGTAAAGTTTGTAGGTCTGTAGGCCTGTCAGCGTGCGCCTGTGTGCGTAAGTGGTGTATTTGTGTGTCAGTGTGCGTGTACGCAATGGAGATAGCAGCCGCCAGGGGAGACCAACTTCAAGTGAAATGCGCTGCTTTTTGTATGAGGCAGTCTTTTTTCGATTATTCCTGTGTTTTTTCTCCGTGAGTTATGAAATTATTGATTTCAATAACTTTTCATATTGTGTAGTATGATGAAAAATTAATAGGATTTTCTGCTGCGGAGGTATAATTACTTAATTTTAAAATTGGGTCAAACTACCGTTTATCGTAGTTAAAATCAAACGTCCTGCGTTGTTGGTTTTTGGCGGCTTCTAACCTTCTGATTAGTGTTCATAACATAATTACTGTACGAATGTTTCCTCCAAAGTGCTGAAAAACTAAATAAATTACAATCGCGCTGTTGTTGCGTGTTTCCGATGCAATATCCTCAGAGTTAGTTACTGGCACGAGACCTAGTTCCATATGATAGTTGTAACTACTTGAGTGTGTGTTATTTTATGTAAGAATAAAATTTTGATTTTAATTTCTTTAAAATGTAAAGGCTGTATGTATATTTTTAATAATTGTTGTCATTTGTTAAACAACAACGAGTGTAAAAATTTACATACAACATTTCGTTTAGTGCGTTAGGTTAGATTTTGGAAAAACTTATTACTGGATACATCTTTCATACGTTCTAAGTTAAAAAAAAACTATCTTAATTCCCAACGGTTAAAAACCCCCGAAACAACACATCATTATTTCGGCCACACATCACGAATCTTACGGTAATAATAACACAACATCAATTATCATAATTAATCACAAAATCGTAACTAATTAGCGAATGTAATAACCCGCGACTACGTGCTACGCGGCGTAGCGGGCCGCGGTTCGCCCGCCCTGCGCATGCGCGGTGGTAGAAAATTTTTGGTGGGAAGTGAGTGGGGTGCGCCCGCGCCGCCAGTCTGACGACACCACGCGCGCGCAGCGCCCGGCCGGAGTGAGTGAAGTGTAGTGCGGACAAACAACAATAACCACAGTGACGCTAAACAACGGGGAGAAAAACCATAAAAATTCAGTGTACGTTTACAAAAAAAAAGAAAAAAATTCAAACACGCCGACCGAAAGCGAAGCGTTTTGGGAATTGTTTGTAATTGGCATTTTGTTAGTGACGTGACAGTGCCGCCGATTTGTGGATCACACAGTGGATGCCTTATACTTCGGACGCCAGTTTTTTTTTATTATTTTTTAAATCAACATTTTTCTCAATATTCCATAATAATAATAATCTTTCTAATTTCTACCCTCCTTGTAAATATTCGAGAGATTATTTTTATTTTGTATTTTTATTTAACTATGCCAATCACATCTTTTCCTATTTTTTTTCTTTTTTTCCTTTTTTCTATTTTACTAACGACCAAGCTATTACTAACTGCATGAAAACTCCTGAAGAGTAGTAGAGAGATAGGTTATTTAGAATATTGAGAGAGCTGTTTGTAATTGTTTTCGTATGGGATATATTTAGTAGACTGTAATCGGAAAATGTGTATTTTCCGGTGCGGGGATATCGGAACGGGTTCGGTTTTCGGCTGATAGCTCGAAGGTCGCCCGACTGGTTCTTTTTACAGTTTTAACGGCGCGGCCGGCCCGTAGCGACACAAATTATTTACCACCATTCCTTTGTTTTAATTTTAATTTTAACAGTTTTATTTTTAATTAAAAATAATTTAAACAATATATTTCTCTGGCTTGAGATTTCATCGATTAATTAAAAGTATAATAATTATAGTTACAAAAATATTGTTATTTTTATAATTTTAAACGTGTCACTTTAATTCGGTTACAGGTTTACAAATAAAATGTAAGATGATGACTATAAGATGATTATTAACTAAATTAAAATTAATTCAAAGAATGAGGTCATTACCCTGTTCGCATAAAAACTATAACTAATCGCAATCAATTAACTACCTGTTAACTATAATTAGGCTAAATTTATTCAGTTTAAGGTAATCCATTAACCTATTTAAAATTGTGAAAGAATCTACAGTCCTACAGTCTAATGACTGTAGGTAAATTAGGTTAGGTAAGTTATTAGGATAGGCAAATAATTCTTTCAGCTAATTGTAGGCAATAGGCAATCTTTACCGCCTCACCCTAAGCAATAATTATCCCTCTTTCTAGCTGGCTTCCTAGCCCCTAGCTTGCCGCTCCTAGGCCCTAGGCGTCTGTAGTAAACTTCTCATCTTGTTCTAGTCCTTCTTTGTCCCCCACTGTCTGACCCCGGGTAGTCCTCTGAACATTGTCGAAGGCGCAAGAGACTCTCCGATTGATAACGGATTGATTGATTGATAAACAAAGTGGACATGATTATGTTAAGGATTTGACATCAAGTGCGCAGCAACGATTTTGCTTCAGTATATAAATGTAAGTATATAATATACTTATTGTTTATCTATACTTCTACACTAATATTACAAAGAGGTGAAACTTGTGAGTTTGTACGTAGGGGTGAACTGCGTCAGTACTGATCCGATGCCGAAAATTATTTTACAAATGGGAAGCTACAGTGTGTGTTAAAACCAGAAATTCCACGCGGGTCAAGTCGAGGACAGAAGCTAGTATAGTATAGTTATAATGTAAGTAATACGTAGACATAACGTCGTCACAAGTATTTTAATAAATGCAAAACTAGCGCAGTTTTCTGCGAATAAGGCTGAAATACTGTAAGCTGATGACGACACTTCCAATCAATAAAGACAATATCAATGACCTTGTTGTTTCTAGGTAAATGAACTGTATTTAAATAAACGAGCACCGACGTTGACAGAACACTCTACGTCATAGCTTGAGATAAGTGTATTTTTAGGATTTATATTGTAACATGACCAAGGCTAATAGACATTTTTAAACTCTTCATACGTACATAAACTCTCGTCTTCTCCGCATGGTGTAGGAAGAAACTCCAGAACGCCACCAGCTGCGACCCTTACATACTGCTTTTGCTTCGTTTTAAACTCTACTCTATAGAAAAGTCCCATTTTGCTAAAGGCAATAACTGTTTTCCTTCTATACGTTTGTTTTACATCTACATAATAGAATGAATATCTACATTTACTGAAATATTTCAATACAATCATATAAAACGACAAAACAAACGACCAGTGGTCTACTTTAGCCCTGGATCGAAAGAGCTGGAACCCTTTGCTTTGCAGCTGTGGGATGATGCAGGCTAACAGTAACATATAAAACAAAAAGAACCGATTCCAAGACTCATCCAGGCTAGATTCTAGAACAGTATAATACCTAGCCTACATAATTTCTGAAGAAGTAACCCCTTACGTGAACATAGAACGGTGTCAATCCGTTCATACATTCATTCATTCGATGTATTGCGGTCAATTTTATAAGAATTTAGATTTTGTTTACTCTCTATATGTCACTTGCACTTTTTAGATCCTTGTGTGGATTTAGCATTGATCATACTTTCCTACTGTTTGCTAATACATATATCTCGGCCTTCTAGTTATATCATCGTAGGTCAGTTATGGAAGACAGATCTTTGTATTTCCTAATGTACGTAATACTTTCTTCTTTTTGGTAGAAAAATTAGGTAAGCTTTCAATTGTCACTCGAATGATTAGGGCATCTCGAATGTTTTGGATGCTATTAAAACGCCCAAAAATTAGTCACTGTGATAGGACACAAACTATATGAACAAGAGTCACCTATAGTATGATGATCAAGCTTAACTTGAAATCCTCACTAATTCGGTTTTAAATTCAAACTATTCACCAATTCCTAGATAAAACAATTAACAAACGCATCATTCTTTAATTATGTTAATCTGTTCTTCGTAACAATTCGGCCACCTTCGTAAAAACCTGACCTACATACAACGTTGTTCCGTGTGCCGCCCACAGAGGTTGGCTCAGAGCGCGCCAGCATATTGACTCATCGGCAAGGATGCGATGATACGACGTGTTTATGTTTCATGCTAGCCTGTACTTTGAGTACGAATATGTAGGAGCTTTACATTAGCTTTTTCGAAAGTTTTCAAAAGATTCCGGTCAATTCGCGAATTTTGTGGTTTAACAGAGTCAGTACCTAATCGCGTTATGGTTGATTCAAGAATGTCATGAAATCAGCGGTTATCTATTTAATTTTTAAACTGTTATGAATCTAATATACATCTTCATACTTCTAGTAGTGACTTCATGTTTTAAGCACAGTTAAAAAAGTTTTCTTCTTTCATGCTCTGAAGCTCTTTATCGAGATATGTAGTAAAAAAAAAAAACAAAAAAAAAAACAGCACTATTTTTCAAGGCTCTTACGTACGTTGGCGTATATTAGCAAAAATACTGATCATTACAAACGGGCTTACACCACCACCACCCATAAAGGTACAGCAATTAAATTTACTTGATTATTAAACGACTTTATTCGAGGAATAATTTTGAAATTTACAATTACACACACAATTGTCAGACGTCAATTTTATTCTTCGAATAAAAATTATCTATCGATGGAAAAATCAGCCCTTATTAAACTTGCATGGAAACATCACTTGAAGTTGTTAAAATTAAATGGTCTGTAATGAACAGGTTTCATCAAGTACACTTACACTGAAACATTTCTCTATACGGTAAGTGGTGGATATCATGAAGATATCAGCTAAGTTGTAAACTATTACACACATTAAACTTACATCTACTCGGTTCAACTTGCGCAGTCACTGTTTTTCAAAGTTAAGCTTTTATTTTGAATCGATAATTCATGACTTAAGGAAGTCACACCAGTAGTTTTTTTTTTTAGTACTCAAAAAGACAATCTACTCAATAAAAATCTAAAATTCATAGACAGACAACGCACAAGCTGAACTTTTGGGTCTAGAAGAGAGTCTAGAATTCTTGGTCTAGAGTCTAGAAGCATGAAATTTTGCACAAGAATTTTCTATACAACGAAAGTCCGAACTTAGCAAGGATTATTCATCCCATAAAGGGTTATACTTCTATAAGACGAAAGTTCATATTTGTCGATGGAAAATCTCATCGCGGATACGGCTTGTCAGCTCAGAAATAAATATACTAATAGTTGAATTTATTTCTGAACTGACTAGCCGCGCCATGAATCCAACCATCATCCAACAATTTATTGACACCGCATTCAATACAGCATAATGTCAAATCAAATCTAATATACAAAAGGCAACACAAACTATATCGACAACGAGGTCTAACAGTGACACATATACGGCCGCGTGGGGGGGGGGGGGGGGGGGCGTGCGCGAAACTTTCACTCGCGCGCCGGAGATGCGCGGATCAGCAGCAAGCGGCAATGACCATGCAGACTTAATGTCAAGTGCAAGATAATGATGCCAGTTGAATGGCTGCTGACGGTTCGAAAGTAGCTGCTAAGAGGAAAATGTACAACTGGATTTTGATTATGGATTGTGGGATTTTTAGGATATGTCGAGACGAATCGAAACTTTGCAGTTGATTCCTAGGGAAGAGTACGTCATCGATTCTAACATTATTTAGCCAACATTACAAAACATGTTAAAAACTACAGGCTAAATAAATAAGCTTAATAAAATCGCCACCTTTTTCAGACACGATTTTTTAAAGTGCAAGTATCTTTAGTCTGTGGAATGAACTTGATGTTACATTAGATTTTCCGAAATCTTTCTCAATTAAACGTTGGCCAAATGGGTAAGAAAGTGCCATAAACAAAAAGCAAACAGAACGTTTATGTACCTAAAGTAATGAATGGGCTCCCTTGAGGAGTGGAACCGGAGGTACAAGTCGGGAGACACGGCCTCCGTAACGAGAGTGTTCGTCCCGGATGCCAGAGACGACTAAAGAGTATGAGGAGCATGAGGCCGGCGGGTTACTGACGCTCTGGCTGTCCCAGTACTTGCATCATTTTAAAAAGATACACCTTGTAAAGAAAATGTAGACGGAAAGTAGACGATAGGCACAAGCGGTTCTAGAGTGCTTATACATAAAACAAGAACCACCGGTGAAGAACATGTAAAGATGTTATAGTTGTAAATAATTACTGTAGGACCCTGCCAGGGTAGAGTATTCGAATTGTCTAAAGCGTGGCTTTAAAAGTAGAGGGATAAGATCTGTGGGTAAAGTCACAGGGATAAGAAAAAAAGAAAAACAAAATTCAAGAAGAGTTAAATACTAACTTCAACGACCGATTTCAAATATCAAAATAGAAATACAAATAGTCCTAATAACGATGACACACATTACTGAAGATTCCCCGAAGGTTTCAGGATGTTACAAAACGTAGGAGATTCGATGACCACTTGTTGGACTTCCCAATAAGCAAGATCGTTGCAGTTGCATTGTTACATCAGTGCTAGCCAGAAGGCTGACTCAGTCCGCGACGTGTTGAAATAACTAACTAGACTTGACTCTGTTGAGCGATGCGCTAGACGAGGTCGTGGAATAAACCTGACCGCGAATAATCCAACGAAATTTAACTTGGATAAGATATTAAATTATTTTTATTTTATTTAACCATTTATGCACACATATATAAAAAGACAAGAAAAAAAAACAGAACAGAAAAATAAGTGCAGAGGTCATGCTTATTTCATAAGAAATCTCTTCCAGCATACCTCCGATAGGATAATAGATAGAGAGATGTAGACAGCGTGTGAAAGAGTAAAGGAGATAAAAAAAGACATAGAATCATATGTAATTCACATAATAAAACTAAACAAATAATTTGAGAATATACTTAAGGACGGGCGTAGGAGAAACGCTCCCGCAGATAGGTTGGACAATGGGATGGGAATTAGTATAAGGACATAGTTTTTTCCGCAGATCATTTTATGGGAGTATAAAATAAAAAAGTTTGATCAACAATCATATTGCTGTTTGATCTTCTTCAATCATCATCTGCCTAGCCTTTTCCCAACTATGTTGGGTTCGGCATCCAGTCTAACCGGATGCAGCTGAATACCAGTATTTTACATGGAGTATTTACAGTATTTATTTTACGTTTGATCTTCTTCAATGAAAATCCATAATCAGTATATCTTTTTCAATATTTTAAGAAATAAGAGGTCGTTATTTTTTAAAGTTATCCTTAATGCCTAATGTAAATAATAATAACGTTATCCTTAATACCTTATCTTCTGTCCTTTTCTTAATGAAAAAGAAGAAAAAGATGCACTGAACTTAAATTTAGTTTAGTTTGTGAACAAGGGAATCGGCGCCAATGTCAATCTAAGTCTAAATCGATGTCTGAAATAATTGATGACTTATGAATATTTAGATGCTTGTTGTATGTTCTCGTGACCGTTTTCCATGTTTTTGTCAATATTGTAGTATAGTTTGAGAGTTACGACTACCTAATCCGTGACAATTTAAGTGCGACATGTGTCTTGTGTTGTCACATTGCGTGCGTTGCTTGCGATAATTTAGTACGATCATGATCATGTGCTGTAAGTATCAGCTTATTTGGTTGTACCGTTTAGTTATTTCTGATGAACCCGTTGTTACGATAACTCATAGTAATAGAGAATCATTGAGCAGCAGTATTTTCCATGGACAACTAGATAAGCTCTTGAATCTATCGAAAATTGTTACCCTGTTTTTATCGCGACACTTTACACGCGACACTAGCTACCATAATCAACCTATAACGTTCCCACTGCTGGGACACAGGCCTGTCAGTGAGAGAGAGTGAGCCGTAATCCACCACGCGGGCCCAGTGTGGGTTGGTATATGTCACATGTCTTCGAATTTTTGGTTCTAGGACATTTTCCGCCGGTTTCCTCACGATGTTTTCCTTCACCGTTTAGAGAGCAGCGGTGATGGATGAATAATTTACACAAAGTAATGCGCCTGTCTGGGTTCGAACCTACGACCTACAACTCGTAAGTCGTGACCGTTACCACTGAGCCACCGCTGCTCCCTACCTAGCCACTAATGCTAGCTACCATAGAATTAGTAAATTAAATATAGTACATACAACTACTTAGTGCAAATGTCACTTTAACAATATATAAATGTTCATTCTGTGTTATTTTTAGACGTCATTGACCGACAGAGAATTGAGAGAACCAACATTGTTAGGAAACAGACTGGATTTCTTGGTTGAAATCTTCACACCCTCGTCCATACTGAGCAAGCATTATCATGAATGGTGAGATGAAAGAGAAGAGGCCTTGTAGTGAGCAGTATGTACTGTCTTGTCTAGAATAGAAAGATAGAAACATACCTATCTACAACAAAGTGTATCAAAATAATCCCATACGTGCTTGAGTGTAGAAGTTGAACGCAGACCGGCGCACGCGACGCTTGCCGCATCGATAACGATGCGCGGACATTGGCCAGCGAGGTGAAAGCGAAACAGCTGATCCTGGTACTTTGGATATAGGGGTAGGCAGGGGTCCAGGGTAGGGATAGGATCTGGCTGAATTGACTAGACTACTGATATGGTCTTGTGGTGCTAAATGCACTTTGATGGAACTTTTGGTGAAGTAAAGGATGCTTAGGGGATTCTGTCAAGAACATGGAAAACAGTGTCCTTAATTTCTGTTCTTTAAGCAGAAAATAATAATACAGTTGTCAACTTCTTCGATTTGTTTGTTGTGATGTGTTGACATTGTCTAGTCAGGTGAAAGTGATGAGTACATACTTTGATGATGTCATTGACCCGTTAGAATTTGCCCCGTACACTAAACAATTCTAGCTCTGTTCTGTAAACCGCACGTCTACTGTATCAATCTGATTTCTACAGTGCCTTTATGTCACAGCAATAAGAGCGGTTTTTGTAGTTCAAGTGATTATTGACGCGTGACCGTACAAAGCTCTGCCCGCATATGTAGTTGCTAATTTTCCGGAGAGAAAACTACTTCATATCCTTGAATAGATACTAGATACCAAGCTGCCTTTGTGGCTCTGATATCAATAAACCAAACAAACTTGTGAAAAGAGTTTAAATAAACATTGCAGAAGAGTCATTAATATTTGAACCATGTTTTTTCACGAATTTCATGATCACTATAATTTACAGACGATTATTGAGTAACTTTTTACTACTTCTACTGCTGGGCAATCGCTTCCATTGCTTTGCATACCTCTATCAATGCCACTCATAATGGCTTGTCAACCTTTTAACTTCAATATTCTTGATTCAATCACCCGACAACTCTGCTCACCCCGTGTGCGAACATTCTCGATGTTAGCAGTAAACAGTCAAGTGCGTAGTAGTGAAGAGAAAGCCGCGCATCAGGCGGACCGGTCGGCGTCCACATCTATGTGCTAGACTAGAACATGGTATTGTGACCCACTTCGATGTTATCCCAGGCTTCAGGCACCAATTATTATTACTAAGATCGAGATTAGTTTTGTCTGCTTTGAATGAGAGAGTTCTAAGTAAAAATAATAAAATAAATAATTATATATAATATTTTATGCATGTACTAACACTAATGTTTAAGTTGTGTATGTATCTACTAATAAATTGGATTTTATGATCTGAAATATAAATGGATTAAAATTTAATAATAATGAAACCGGGTTATTGTAGGTACAACTCTGCCTAACCCTCAGAGGATTGTGTGTTATAACTTTTAATAAGAGCATCTTAATAATAATGAATCTTTGAAATGCGTTTCTCGCTCGTTGATGTCTAATACAGGCGCAAACACTTTTTGAAGAATGAATATTCAGATTTAAATCGAAATGAAAGTGTTTCATACAACAATTGTCAAATAATAATTGTAAAAATAACCCCATACTTAATCAAGATTGAACATAATAAAAATAACCACATAACAAAAGCCAGAAATTTTAAAAATTTTAGCCATTTCAAAAGACCACATGTTATCGAACAATAAGGTTCTTTATGTGCATATGTTAAGGCTTTCTCGCGTGTTGCTTTCACCTATAGAGCCTGCGACAGATGTCCTTCGAACCCTTCAATCAGTCAATATTTGAATTGGGCCGAACTCCGGCAGGTAGGGAAAAAAAACCCGAACATGTGCGTACTGTGGGAATTTTGGAAGATGTGCCGATATCTTTGATCGACGTACGTTGTACGTTGGTACATCTCACATCCTTTGTGGATGTTTACTCCTTTACTATCAAGAACAACTATTTAATCGAACTAGTTTCGTATCAAACCGCGATCTTAAATCCAAACTTATAAACTTTTCGAACCCCGTGGTAAAGTGACTTGAATCTAAACAAACTGTTATTTAGAGATTTTAGAAGCACTGTGTAACTATGGCCCATCTTATTAGAATCGATAATTTTACAAAACTATTCAGCTAAGTTGGATCGGCCAAAATGTTTAGCCACCAGCCCAACAGCATACAGGTTCTCCATTTTTCCGCCAATTCTCGACCACTCATATCCATCTATTGCCAATTCCCTTTCCTACAATGTTCACAAAGCACGCCTCCTTAGTTCAGAAAAACGAAGATGATTAGTATTTCCTTGTTATGATTTAACTTCGAGATCACTTAGGCATGTACAATCACTATACGTTTCTTAAGGTATCAATTACCCCAAAAGGCCCTTGTTTACCCCTTCACGGAAACTCCTATTGATACGCGCCTATTAATCTAACAAACTACTGCCACCTTATTTTTATCCCATCACAAACGCCTTTAAACTTGGCAAAAAAGTCGTTCTTAATAGTAGGGACTATTAAACTACCCGTAACAATGTAAGGCAAACAACCCTTTATTTACATCGCCCCTAAATCCGGAACGAACCGGATATCGTTTCAATAAGCGGCGGAAGTGACGTCACGTAACATGACGCCGCACATCCTTCACTAGGTTAATGGGCGTTCGGAGGCTTTCAGAGTTTTTTGCTGATCTGCTGATTCTTCCATTGTGGGACATATAATTATAATATGGTTGAGAAACTATTGACTATGTTTAATTTGATCTTCACAATTTTGGCAATGATCTGTGAATTTGGAGATATGGATGACTTGAGCGTTTATTATATTTCTAATTTCTATTGATTAAGTGATTGCAAGCCTAGTTTATTGGAATCAATTCTGACTGTGAAAAGTGTTGCTACATTTGAACTCAATCAAGAACCACTCATAGTGTTAAATTGAGCCCTATAAATGAAAATGAAGGAGTAAAATGAAAATAAGCTACATAATGGGACCCAATATTATCACCAGCTAAAGGTCTACCCTGTAACCGACATACTGGCACTTGTACTAAAAAATGTGTCAGCCAGAAACTGTTTCGAGTTAGTCAGGTTCCTAACGCAGCTGATGCCAGCACTTTACATTTTTATTTTACTCCGAAATCAGTACAAACAGAACTATAATACTGTTATTAATACTCCTCCGAACACGATTCCTATTGGAGACTCCATCATCCTAAAAGAGTAGTACCGCAGCCTGCGTGCTAAAGGGACCGAGCTACAGGAGTGAGGGAGATGACGCACGGGCAACGTCCTGATTTGTCAATAAACTTGACCCACATTTCATTGAGAGCGAGTCTGGAAGGCTTCGGAGGTAAAGACGCGGTTACAAGGAGGTGAAAAGTTTAAATTTAAAGAATGACTGATGAAGAGATGATGTTGATTGACTGGTAGAAAATGAATTTTAAGTCCGACTCTGTATTTTTGTTTGGTTGAAAACTTAACACAAACTTTATTATTTGATTTAAATAGAGACATGATGGGAAGGAATAAGAATGACATTACCAATGCAATATTTTTTTGGTGTTATAATTGAAATCGCCTCTCCTCTGTCTTTAATAACAAAACACAACTATAGAAGAAGTATAAAAGTCCTTTTTCAAAATCATAACAAAATAATTTTTGCAACCTACACCTACACAAGCTAAAAATAAATAGAATGAACATAATTTTTAGTTCGCACAAATCTATATAAAAATCCTACTTTGAGTAATGCTTGTGCCCGCGGTTTTACTCGAGGTCCTTGTCCCTTGTAACGGTGCGTCGGTTTCGGGCGACGGAGCCCGGTCGTGAGCCCCGAGTGGCCCCGAGTGGCCCCGACATCAAACCAGTGGTCACTGCCACCGTATGCACAATTGTGAGGTTTTTATTCTATAGATACCTACGTAGAAAAATACATGTTGGAATTGATCGGTCACATTTTGACCAAAAAGCTAGGGATAGTAATCAAAGAACAACAGATAGATCAAGTTGATACTCAATGTCCAAACAATACCCGCTCTTCACTACTAATAACTAAAATTCTGTGAAAACATTCATTTAGAATTTCAGGCAATTTCAACACATTTTGTAGTCCAAACAAACATCCTAGAAACAAAAGAAAAAATCGCTGAACACAAACCATCGTCCATCTATTTCGTAGCAGTAAATCTATCGTCCCTACATTATGTTAATGCCGCCACGTGGCGCGGGCGTCGAACGGCCTTGTTCGCGCGCGGCGAGGCGTGCGCGGGCGCAGTTACTCGCTACGTCACACCGGCCCGTACGCTAACTGTACCACACGTGCTTGCCAATACACTGATAAGCTTTGTTTGGTTGCTCATTAGTTTGTGCGCTATGATTTTTTGAGTTTGCGCTTGAAAGTTTAGCTGGGAATTAACTTTTTAAATAGATGAACGTTTGGGACATCATTCATGATTTACGGAGCAAGATATTATTTACTATTCAGTTAATGTATTTTACAGACTTGAGTTATAGTGCCGTTTCTAAAGTACAATCAGCCTGTAATATTGCCTTCCCATCTACGCCTAATAGTTTGTGATCCCAGGCATGCTACGATTAAATACAATAATCATGCACAATAATTAATTAATTTTATTATCATAAAAGCACTCAAGATGATGAGGACGATGTGCTTTAATGTTGTTATATGACACTTTTAACTTAACCCTTTTAATTAAAAATCAAATCATATTGAATATATAGTAAAAATCTGAGTTTTAAAATAGCTGTGAAAACGATATCTTTATTAAAACATCAAATAGGCCACAAGAACAAGTAAACGAGTTAAAAATTCTTATTTACAAAATTAACATAGAAATGTTTGCGGCCTCTGTTCCCCGTTATAATAATATAATAAAATCCACGTCGATTGCATTCATGAATAATTATAATTATCATCCTAATGTAAGCTTAGAAAATTAAGGAATTCAAATTTTTACGACCCCTAACCGGTCTGATAATACTTATATTATTTATTAATTGAGTCGCAGGCGCATTAAATACGACTAAATGTATTATACAATAATTAAATATGCAGTCGTTTACTAAACGGACTCGTATAACAATTCTATTATATCAATTTGGCCAATACACTGCAGTTGCGAATCCCACTGTTTTGCCGACGCGGTGCTTTGGTCTGTCAAAAGTAAGATGTTGTTTAGACCACACATCCCTAGCGACATAGACAGACTAATAGTTTGTCACATTACCGTGTAAAATGGCAACAGGTCGTAAAGCAGCTGATTTAGATCGTTTTTCTTTTATTTTTAGATCAGCAGCGATACAGAGCAGAAAGGAATGAGCAGCAAGCAAAGCCTAATTGCTATACATGATCAAAACGCCTTTTATTTCGTCCAGTAAGTGTCTTTCAATAACTTTTACTAACCTTTTAGTTATAACACTAAATAACCGCGGATTAAACGCCGTTTATGCTTTTATTATTTATTTTAGAGAATCTCCATATAAGTTTATCACAAAAAAACATAAAATCATAAAATGTTAGTGCGTTATAAACAAATGGTACCCAAAATTATGTTCGTATTGTTAGTTAGTTAGGTAGCTATACTCATCAGATGCCTATGTCTGTCCTGACCTATTGATTTTGAAAAGGACAGTCAAAACAGACAGCAATCGCATTCAGGATGCTGTTGTGCTGCTTCGTAGACGGTGCAGCAAGGAGTTTGCTTTGATGCCCATATTTATACTTCAAGAAAACTGTCTCACAAAGAATCTTTCAATTTTGTAATTTAAAATTAAGCTTCTAATATGAGATTTCCATTTTATATTTATATTTATTTGCTTATAACGTATGGTTATAAGTTCAACCGTTTGAACGCTAAACGTATTTTAAATATCAATCTGTCTATCCGTGTATTTCAAGCAATTGAAGGAAACAAAAATATGTTTTATAATTATCGCTAAACGCACTATTGAGTTGCGATGCAAGTGGGTCGTAGTATTTAACCAGCAACAGTATCATCTCTATTTAAAGTAAATTGCATTTCCTAATTTTTGGCACAAACTGAAAAAGTTTTACCTAATTTTGGCATGAATTCAACACGTGCCCGATTTTCGGTACAAATTCAGCACAGTCACGTGATCAGTACAAGACTTTGAATCGAGGTTTCGAGGCCATTGCGGGGGAGTGCGGTGAAATGGAGACGCGGGAGGGGGGAAGGCTTTCGTCTCAAAAAGTGAAACGGGTCTAACTGTAAAGCCAGGTTAATTGTCGGATTTGTTTTGCGAGTGTTATTAAACTTGCGTTATTATCTTACACACGAAGTCGTGAGACTTTCAGACACACGTTTTGTTAAAAAGACTGTTCTTTTTCGTGTGATCTTGGTTGATTAGGCTGATGAATTTTAAGCAATTAATATATAAACAGAGGATTTACTGTCACATTCACAAGCATACACACGTATATATACTGTCTCATTACTATTTGTTAATGAGACAGTAAATCAGTAAATGAGTTAGTTAAGTTTTGGAGAAAGAGAGAGAGACTTTAGAAATAAAACATGGAGTTTATTATCATTTTTATAAAATACTGTTACACTGTATACTTTCATTACATCAAGTTTGTAAAATCATTTTCCACAAATAACACTAAAGTCAAGTGGTGTCAAACTCAAAAGCTTTGCAATCTTGGTTTACCTGTCAAGTTACAGTTTCGCGTTTTGACAAGGTGAATTACATACAATAGTACTACATCTTTAATGTATCGTTAGATTTAAATTGCTTGTATTGTCTATCCGTTGAACAAAAAACTGCTGTTGAATAGTTATCGAGTTAGCGATCGGTTATTGCTTGAAGTTAACCGATGATTAACAAGTCGTATATAAGATGGTAGAATCAGCACTGTAATTATAACATATAACCATAAGTTATAAGCCAATAAAAATAAATATAAAATGGAAATTTCATATCATAAGAGGTACTTAATTGTTGGTTTTGTAAGTTTACAAAGAGGCTTTCTGAGCCAGTTTTATTGAAGTATTTTACAGATTTATACATTAATGTATGACATTAAATCTATCTCGAAAAATGACGTTTATCAAATTGGGAAAAAACACATTATTAATTAATTTGCTTATAAATGTTGTATTTATTAACAATGAAATCAAAAAATGAATCCAATTCTACGAAAATGAGTTCTTAAGGAAAAACTACAACTTTCTTTTCACAGAATTTGTACTAGGTGTTATTCGTGAGAAGAAACTCAATAAGTTAAAAAAGAGTCGAGGTCAAGGACACACAATGATTAATGATTTATTTAAACAAACATGACTCATATTTAATATTCTTAGCTTTCTATTTGTATGAAAAAGTTTTGACTAAATTGCAAGCCCCGTTAAATTCTTGAGATAATTCTCATATTTATCTCAATGAGATAGCTCTAATCGGAAATACCCAAGCTAAAGACGATATATATAAAATTAACCACATTTTTTTTCCTTTTTTAATATTTATAATAAAAAAATCCACAACTTTCTTTTGGCAAATTGCGTCACGAAATCCGGCTTACATCCGTGAGATGGCTCTTATTTAGCACAAAAAATTGGGTCATTCGATGAAAAAAGGCCGAAACTGGCTTCTTTGGAATTTACATACAAACTCGCTGACGGCTGTAAAAGAGGATTACTTTTTATTTTACTTACAACAATGTTGCATTTTTGTATCTGCTCCTTTAATTAATAATCTTAGGGTTTCGGCGAATTATGTAAGAACAAATTTATGTTTTGATATCATGTTTTCAAAGAAAAAGCAACGCTAAAATCAACGTGAGCATTTGACAGCAAATTCAAATTTTCACACCATGAAGTTTTCAGAGTCAAAGTTGGTTTGAAATATACCTGAAAAACTGCTTAGTCGACAAACAGGTACTTAGCCTTGTTTTTGTCCAAGTTTATGCGTTTCGTTTGTGCAGAATAATTTTTATTCTTTCTTTCTTTATTTTCAAGGAAAAAGTTAAATATAAAATTTAAATCGCACACTCTAGGCATTCGTCAAGTAGACACGTCTCATTTCACATTTGAACGCAATTGAAGAAACTGAACGAACTTCCACGTTTGTTATTATTACTTAATAGGCATGCCTAATGAAAACAATACCAATTTCCTACCCCATCGTAGCCATAACCACTAAAATAAAAAACTGAAGTCTGAAATGCTCGGATTGTTTCAGAAGTCGCTCTTGATAGATTTCATTTGGTTTTCAATCTTACAATTATACATATATATTACTAGCCGTTGATCCCGTGGGAATATCGGGATAATAAAAAGTATCCTATATGTTAATCCTGGTTATAAACCATCTGTGTGCCAAATTTCATCCAAATCCGTTAAGTAGTTTTTGCGTGAAAGAGTAACAAACATCCATCCATCCATCCATACAAACTTTCACGTTTATAATACTAGTAGGATTAATTCGCATTTTGCGTCCGTCTGTGTGACCGCGTTGTTCTTTTAAACTGCGAAACAGATTTCGATGCGGTTTTCACCATGATTTAAAGAATTTATTCCTGTATAATCCATACATTATTATTAAATTTACGTATAAGAAATCCCGATGTTTTGTCAAGTCATAAAAACCGAAGCAGGAGCGGCTCGCTCGTAGTAAATAAATAGAGCATTTCAATAAAAATTCACCTTTATGAACTCGTTCGAAACCGACACAAAATCAACGCATCTCATCTCACGTGTCCTTCGATTCCACCGGCCAAAGGTTCCGAAAACCGTATTGGGGTCATTCCGGTCCCGTTACCTCGAGGAACCTGTTCCCTCCCGGCTACCTGGTACATGCTGACTGACAACTACTTATTAGCTGCCCAAATTATGTACCTACTTACTTCAGTTGCTTTCAAGTGGTTTTAGTACGAAAATGTAAAATTGATGCGTGAAAGAGCTTCGGTGTTGCGTTTATGAGGTAAAGGAAATTGTCGGTGGACAGGTTCAATGCGCGGTTGTTTATGAGTATTACTTGTGAATTCTTTCTTTTGTTCGTAGACTTTGTAGTGCTGTCTCTTCGTATAACACTTTTAGGTATTTTTTCACCAAGTTAAATTGTGGATCTTGTTTTTGGTGAATGAGCCTAGTTTACTTTTTTTCATGTGAGGGAGTGGCACAGGCCATTGGGTACAAACCTTAAATCTTTTCTCTTTTTAATAAATAGTTGCTCTAAAACAATGCAAATTTACGCATATGACGTTTGCACATTCCCAAACAAAAGCACAGAGATTATCCTCGGGAACACACTTGTGTACACAAATCTGTCTTAAACAGTTCTAAATACTAAACGTACGCGTGCCACATACGAACGAGGCGTCGTCGCTCGTAAACCCACATAGTGGTCACATACGTACATTTTTGTGGCCAATATACAGTTTGTTTTTTAATTCGGTGCTCAACTGGTCTTCTGTTTAACGCAATTTTGTGGAAATAAGCGGTTTTTTTTACTTATTAAAATTTTTGCCAAATATGTTTCAGTTTGGTATGAAAGACTCTGAAATACAAAAGAGCGGGCTTTTTGTTTCGTACAATAATGAAATATTCATCTATTTGATTTTGTTTACCTATTAAATAAACTCAATCGATCTGCTTATCCTTTTCCCAACTATGTTTGGTATTCAGCTGCTTCAAGTCAAACCGGATGCAGCTGAATACCAGTATTTTACATCAAGCGACTGAACTATTTGAACTTCGCAACCCAGTTACTGGGTAACACGATACCCCTTGGCAAGACTGCTTGTCAGACTTTCGGGCTTCTGACTACCCGTATGGACTGTCAACGATCTACGAACGACAGCCGGGACCAACGAGTTAACGTATTTTCCGTTCATGTGCGTGAATTCCATCATCTTTATTTTTGACCCAATAATGTCTTAAATTCTCTATTCTTCCATGAACTAAAGAACAACTTACAACTTTGATTGCCCCACTATAACAAATAACCCAAAAAAATGGTGCCCATGTCATATACTGCGAATGACATGCGAAGCTAACGTTCATTACCGCGGTATTATGCGATGCCGGTAATAACATACCGCGTGAGGTCTCAGCGGTGTGGGGGTTAAGTCGGCTGGTGATCACGGTTATCTACTGGTTAGTGACAATAGCAAGTAATAAGTCTCAGGTTAAACTGAATTTTAGAGCCAAATGCTGGGTCGTTGAGGTTATTTTTGCCAGTAGTTACATCTATAGGATTGTTAATAGTTAGGAATATACGGGTATAGTTAAAGTGACGTTTTATGTTGGTTTATTATTTACTTTGTATAATGTAATTAATAGTATTATAAGTCAAAGACTTCATATAAAAAAAAATCTAAACTAACATTATAAAGATAAAATATTTGATTTTTTCTGTTTGTTTGTTACTAAAACGGCAAAACAGATTTGGATGAAATTTGGCACAGGGGTAGACCTGGATTTACTTTTTATCCCGATTTCCCTACGGGATCGACTTATGCGAGTGAAACCGCGGGGCACAGCTAGTAGATACATGTATATTGTTGTAGTTGCTTATATTGTCAATAACAAGAAAACTTCTTAAATCTTACTACATATTTTGTCTTTCGTATTTATGTTTCAATTACTTTTAATATAGTATGTGGAGTTATCATAATAGAAATGCTATGTACTGTAAAGTACTGTACCACACATAAATCAAATTCTTAATTTTCCACCAAAACTCAGCGTCTGTCCGTAACTGGAATGTAATTAATACCTATAAAATAAATAAATGTTTTTCGTCAGTGTAAGTGACAGGATACCAGCGAATTTTATTCCAAAACCACGAAACTAGTTCCAGGGGCCTTTATAAAAGACTCCTTAGATGTAACTTTTTAGACTTTACATATTATACAGTTGGTCTCTCATTTACCTCAGCTTGAACCTAAATTCGAACCCAAATTTCGAGAGATTTTTGGCTTTTATTCGTTAGTCTGGAAGCCTGAAAAACTGAACAGAAAAGACAACATATAATAAGATCTAAAGCGATGATGGATACATTTGCCCAACATTGGGACTCATCATCATTACCCAACGCTCAAAAAGTTAGTAGTAGGAGCGAACACCAATAGTCTCCAGCAAATCTCGCCATTCTCTTATCCCTTGAGCACTAACAGTATCGCTTGTATCCATTCAATCCACGAACACCAATTACATGAAATTTAGCCGAGCTCCGTTACGCCATATTATATTTATACGCTGTGTGTTTATAAACGTATGCATAAAAATGAGCGGCCAGTACTTAGTGGAATCATGTTGATGCTACGAGATGCGGTAAATGGTGGACTAAATTAGTACGGTTCGAATAAATAGCTTAAAATATGTGACGATACGATAACAGTCAAATCTTTATTATACGCATAACAATTTATTATTATTAATCTGTTATTGTAAACGTATTGTGTTAAATCTGATTATGGAAGCGTAACTAAAACGGAATGATAATTTTACCAAAATAATTAATATGAATCATCATCAAAGGCGTAGTCTTTCCGTTTAAAACAAAGTCTAATAATAGTTAAAGTAATATATCATTTGAGAATGAATTCTCATCAAATAATTACATTTCTTCAACAATCACTTTACATACAAAAAACTTGAACTCTAATTAATTTCACTAAAATATTCACATCTGAAAGAATCGTGTGAAACGTAATAAAAATATAAAATTAATTGTTACTCAAATGCTCCAATTAACATCTTAACAATGTGCTATACCGCTGTGACGTCACTGTAACGGTAAACAAATCTAGTTCGTTTTTCAAAAAATCAAACTAGTCTTACAGAACTGCCGGAAACCGTTAAATTCTGAGTTTATGAGGCTGTGTTCGTATGTTTAATTGATGGGTGACTGCTGACTAAATAATTTTGGAAGAGGATTGATTTGTAAAGGAATTTGTATCTTTTACACGTGATATTCTTAAACCGCTGGGGTTAAAGCTAGAAAGGAAATTACTTCTCTCATCATTACTACTCAGGTACTCATCTAGCTGATCATTAAATTAAACCACAATTAAAATCATTAATTATTTTCGTAAGATTTTCAATCACCTAGACGGAGAGTGTCAAAACAATCAGGTTGCTACCGAACCGTCGAATAAAAAGGAACGACTTCATGATGACGTCACGACGAGGGTGTTCCCAATAAAGTTGTCAGTGATCGCCATTAGTGAGAGATTAATTGCAAACGGGACGTGCGCCCGCGCGGCGCACTGTGCAGGACAGTGGCAGAAGGTTCAAACTTCAAAGAACGAATGTGATGGATAGATGGACCAGACGTACAACGTCTGGTCCATCTATCCATCACATCACGAAAACAAAGCAATAGGATGTAATATTCGTAGCAGGTGACAAGCTGTCGTTTCTGCGTAGTTTTTGTAAGTATTTATTCCCCAAAGGGTTAAGCAGAAGTGTGTATTGCCTACATATCAGCAGTTATATTTAGTGAACATTTACTAGGTGGCAACTGGTTAGCCTATTTAAATGTGTCTTAAGTTTTACACATCACTTTGTTAGAGCCTACTTCACGTGACGTCTTTCGCAGGAAAAACGGCTCCATTCGAGTTCGAAAATAATCTGACGATTTTGAAACAGAAGGAAGAGAGAAAACTGTATTAATGTGTATCGGACATCGGACTGAGTTACAATAAAAGTAGGTTTAACAAATAAGATTATCATAGTCAAAAAGTCTGTTTGTAAAAGCTACTTGCAGACATCTTGACTCGGAACATTTCTATAGAGTGTGTATCGTTTAAGATCACTATCAACTACACACGTTTCCTTTTATATCAAACACTATCTACATAGCATTAGCATAGTAAGTTATTAAGTTTCTGTTGACTACCGTACACTCTTGCGCACACCAGTCCCGATCGATCACTATCGATCGGCAGATCATTATTGTGTTAGATCCACAATAAAGATATACTTGGATTACTCGGCCCCGATCAAGGATCGGAGCCAAACGTAAATTAAGTTGTATAAGTTTACGTAGCAGTAACTGTAAGTGGCAGAATGTAGCAGAAGTGGCAGCAAGTGGTAGTACGTGGCAGGAAGTGATTGGTGATGTGCGAGGTGATAGCGTTTGATGGTGTTTTAGATAACTGTCGTGTGAATGATTGTGATGAGGAGTATGTTCTTTTATTTTATCAAGTACCTCGTGTCTAAATAACGGCCGCGTGGATCAATCAAGTCACGCGTCAGTTACGCGGGCCGCGGGAGGTCTACGGATGGGTTATCAGAGAGTACGTTATACTATTTCTGTGCCTCCCGTATGGTCATGTCACTTTTTCAGTTTTAGAAAATTGTCGAAAAAGTGATCAAAAAGGAGAAAATCTCTTTATCATTATTTGCTGTGTACCTACATATTGAAATTCGTAAATACGTGGTGTGCTAAAAAGCTTTATTAAAACTTCAAACTAGGAATTATTCATGTATCTTAAAATTAAATGCGTTGACATTTACAAACACAAATCTCTACACAAAAGAACAGACTTAAAACAACTATCTGTGACTACAGTATTTGTTCAGTACGGGAATCATATCCGCGACCGTAGCGTAGAGACGGAGCATAACTGTGCATTAAAATTATTCATCTCGTAAAACTCAAACACATCATTATTATCAAATAAATAAGCCTCCTTCTACCAACATAATCAAAACAAACTCAGATCACAAGTCCAAATCAGTCAACTAAATAATTCAAAGTGTTCAAGTTCTTGCGAAGTTTCACGGACCTGTTCGCAGTAGTTACAATGTCACGGTTGCAAGAAACGAGGTGCGCCGGCGACTGCGAAAGAAAGTTGATGACGCACACGAGCGTACACACACAGTGGGCTTGTGTTTGTGTGGGCTCGTGTGCATGAGCAGGAGGCGGGGCGCGAGTGAGTATGTGTGCGTGGGGCATTAGATGGATTGATTGGAGGATTTTGTGTCAGTATGGTATATAAAACAGGACAATTATTTACCGCCTTCTTAGAGTGAAGATTGTTGTTTAAAATGTTTTTATGTTTATGGTCAAATTCTAAGAGAAACTGGATGTGAGAATAATCACAATAGAATCATCAATTAAGTATAATTAGGCCGATAGGGCCGAAGCCTGCCAGGGTAGCGGGATCGTCCGAAAGGGTTACCGCTGCCCTGGAACATAAAGGGCTAAGGAAGGAACACGGGTGGGTTTTAGTCAGTAAGAGTCTGACACTCCCTTCTGCTCCACCCAGAGCGGGAGGAGTCATATGATGATTTCCCATCCTCAAAAAAAAAAAAAGTATAATTATGAAAACATTTTAAATTTACTCTAGAAAATTGTTCATATCCGACTAAAAACATGATAAACTATATCGTCCTTTTAAACCAAGATAGTATACTCTATTTCACTGCAAAGACTTGTTATCATTAATCTGACATATAATATAATAAAAACATCCAGTACGCTTCACTTTCACTTGCAAAATTGCTTAGTCATAACTTATTTTTCAAATCATTAACGAGTACTTGCGTTATGTGTGTGAGTGTGTGTGTAATTACAACTTCACTTACACACCCACAGTGTGCACACAAGCAGACGTAAACAACGTTGTATGCACGTTTACACACACATAGCCACTATCAGTAGGTCACCG
Organism: Apamea sordens; assembly: GCA_945859715.1. Taxonomy (NCBI): domain Eukaryota; kingdom Metazoa; phylum Arthropoda; class Insecta; order Lepidoptera; family Noctuidae; genus Apamea; species Apamea sordens. Next base: position 22,635,900 of record OX243987.1, on the reverse strand, counting down.
TATCGCGGCGCGCGTTGATGTCTTTTCTATGGACATTAGCGCTTAGGCGCGGGAGCAGATTTTTATTATGAATTTTAATTTAAAATTATTTATTAAGGGACCGATTTTATCGGATTTATGGCTCAAAAGAGAAAATGGTTATGTATTTTCTCTTATTATTATTCTAATAGTGTAAGGAGGTTGTAGGGAGAAAATTGTGGAAATTGATAGCTTTAAAAATAGTCTACTTTATTAAAGACACTTCAAATTCCAATAAGTTGATAAATCATTACAGAATTAAGTTTTAAATTACCTAAAGATGCATACCTTGTTTCTTCTGTCGTTTATGAGTATAATATTAAGTATTTGATCCTTATTATTTTAAATAATGTGTTAACCGACGATGACTTATAATAATCCCAAAAAAATCCTTATTCATTGCATAATACGCATAAGAAAAGGCTATATTTACAGTAAAGATATTTATGGCTTTAACAAAAAGAAATACTCAAATCATAGAAAACCGTATTAGCGGGGCGCTGCGAAATGTAAAAGTGGTCAAGTCATGTTGATAAACAATGAAAAATCATGCGATTCTCAACCTTACTACTCTAATCATAAGAGGGTGATGTGCGTTTTCTGTTTGCCAAGTAAAACTTTTGTTATACTCTTAGTATTGGGAAAATTGCTAAAAATCAATTTTTTTTGCGTTAAAATAATATTTACTCACGGCGTTAGTAAAACGCGATGTCACGGCATTTAACATGACTAATATTTTGTTAGACAAAGCTATTAGCGTGCTAACACTCTAACAGTGACTTAACATAATCTAAGCTAACTTAAGTTTAATAATAAATTGCTATTGAGATCCTATTTGAAAAAGAAATTTACATTAATCACCACACTTGACCTCTTCAAAGTGCAATTATATCAGCGATAAAGATGATTGAAAAGTAATAATGTATATGTAAAGCCAGACATAAGTTACCAAAAAGCTAATGTCAATCCTGTTGAAAGTCTTTGTAGAAATACGAAATGCTTTGAAAGCGATTGCTCTTTGGTTCAATCAGGATGTTATAATTAACGGTTCGCCTGAAAAGTAAAAACTAGACAACCATTTACGCAAGACAAAGAAGCATTTAAAACAAACAAACATATAATAATAAAAATACATACATGTAAATTAAACTGTCAAAATAAACTTTTCGACATAAAAACATTTGGCGCACTTATCTTTTATTGTTTATCGTAATAAATGATAAAACAAGATATTATCTGTTTGACTAATTCATTCGGCGACTGTTATGCTCAAAGTGTTCGGTTAAAAGTAAAAAGGAACATTTTGTTTGTTATTTAAACTCATTTATCTGACCGTACGGCGGTTAACGTAATTATGTTTAAGTTACAAGGAATTAGCGATTTTGGAAATAATTTAATAAAAATGACACTAGGACAGAACTTGTAAAAGAACGATCCTTTTAGTGAATATTCTTAAAAAATATTAGGTTAAATATCCTCGATAGTTTTAAATTATTTATTTAACAATTGAATCAATTATTTCTGTACAATGGCCAACAACAACCCCGGCAAACAGCTAAAAGAAATCTGTATGGGAGCGCACTTAATTTCAACTAAATGAAAACTACGTACAACCTTCTGTAACAAACTAATAAGGAACCACCGATTGAAACCTTTTACTGTTCTTTATTATTTCGCTTGTCACCCCCTTCTTGCACCACCAACCACCACCTGCAACTGAGTACCTACAACAATGTAGTGCTGAACAGAAAATAATGACAGCCTCATATCTCGGTGAACGACCTGTGACGTAGCCTTTAATAATAGTATCGCCATCAAAAATAATAATACTGTCAGTTCCGTTTACAACTTTTTGCTTATTATTGGAAGTTCTGTAGTGTGGAAATTAAAAATATATGGGTTTATGAAGCTTTTGTCTTTACCTTACGTAGGTACGTATTGTGTTCGAAAAATTACTGGACTGTTATTTTCTTTTCCACTCTCCTGGGCCGTATTCTCATAGTCAAAGTCAAATCATTTATTTCAGATAGGCACATAAATGCACTTAAGAACGTCTAAAATTAAATTGATCAAGTCGCCCCTTCTAAAAGGTAGTTTTCGTATGGAGAAGAATGGGCGAGGAACTCCACCGTTACTCTTTTAAAATGTTTTACAATATTTTGCATACATTAATCATATAATTATATGCGAAGACGATGCACCTAAAAATAAAATTACTATACCACAATAGGTAAAAGAATTAAAATGGATTAATAAAACCATGAAATATGTATAAATTAACTATGTGATAGATACATGGTGCTCACATATTTACAAACATTCTAAAAGTAGACGATTTTCATAAATAAATAAATAGTAATAAGTCTCTATGACACAATGAACGAAACCGCGCGAAATAAACACGAGGTTGACGGGATTAGTTAAGGAATTGACATGGTTTCGAAATAGGGAATCATTGAGTGGTCATAGTGAATTAGGGTTCAGGAGATTTTATGATTGCAAACTAAATAGTTTGAAAAAAACGTAAACCTTAGTAATTGACCTTAATCATTACCCTAATAAATAAAGAACAACTAGAAAGGTTCCTGATTTTAAATCATTAGAATTTTTTTATGTGTGGAATACATATAATGGTTTTACAGGTTTAGTATAGAAAATATTACGTCAAACCGCCATATTTGTTCTACAGATAAAAACTAAATTATCTGACGATTAAAAAATCGGCCTAAACCTACATACATAATAACGGACGTACTTTTTCTCAAGTCATTGTATTAATCCAACTTGGAACTGCTCACAGATAATTATATTTTTTACAATACAAACAATCTTGGACCCTTTATTTGAGGCGCTGTAAACTACGGTTCTCACAACACCTGTCAAGTCTTGTTAGAGACCATCGTGCTTCATATGTCAATGGGAGCTGGCAGGCTGGCAGGTTTATGGTGTTTCCCCATTAGTAGGTGGCATCAATTGATTCGCACATGCGACGCCATCCTTAGCAGCTGTCAGGACATGAATATGTCTACTTGTAACGCTATATTGTGTTTGATGACTACTGGTTTAACTGTGAAGATTACAGTTTTGTAACTATGTTAAAAATTATTATTGATATAATTCAGCTTATTATAAAACAATGTAAATCTAAACATATATTATAAAGAGGTCTTTTTTGCTTGTTTTGCTCATCTCTGGAAGTACTGATTCAAATAAAAAAATCACTGAGAGAAACCAAGTGCCACAAGATGTGTTTTTTGGTTTAAGAATTCCATTCTCGCGGGCAAAAACCAGTACACTATAAACTTGAAACGATTTCTCTATAATATACGAGTACAGTCACGAGCAAAAGTATGTATACACACGGTTTTATTCAAAAGCGATTTACTCCTTTATTTTTTAATGAAATTTTATGTTGTTACGAACATAGCATTTCCGAACCCATAGGTTTATGTAATGTGTCGTATTTCAACGTTGCATTCGTTATTTTACGAAAAAATCGCAATTGAAAGTTACCAAGTGTTGACATATTGGTGCTCGTGACTGTACATTATCGCAGCCTCGGCTTCACATCTTTAAAGTTTTGAGGTTTAATACCACTGCTGCAATGACGCTATGTCTCGATTCATTCTGTGGTGAAAATAAACCTCTGTAACTTCATTATTGATAATAATAATAATCATTTATTCCCCGGATCATACAATCTAATGTGCACATTATAATTCCATAAACAAGTTTAACACTATTTTTAATACAAACATTTGGCAGATATTGGTATTAACTATTACCGCGCTAGATGAGTGAGTTGGTTCCCCTTTCATATAACTACATATTATGCCTATCCATAGTTCCTAAGAGTATCGATTCTTAGCCTATTTCCGACCTTAGACACTGCAATATCATTCTACTACCGACGGCAGTGAACCTCAGCCTGATAAACGGCTAATAGCAACCCGTAAAGCTGTCAACATTAGCATAAACAAAGGCTAGTACTCTCGGTACATGCGCTCATAACGACGCATAGTACGGTCAACAGCACATCATTTAGCACTTGAGCTACGAAAATCGCCCTTGATGCTACAGTGAACAGGCGCAGTCAAAGTCAGATTGTGGCTATTTACTTGCGGTTGAGTGTACCTAGTCGGAGCGAGCGCGTATGTAAACAATGGTTAACTGTACCGCCACCTTGACTCGGACAACGAGTCGGCCGCCGTATAAATATTCTCGTGTGTGGAACGTACAGGATGCTTCCATTTGAAACATGTATTTGGAAAATATGTAAAGCATTTTTTAACTTCAGTGCAGTGCAGTGTTATGAAAAGTCAGAATCATTTCAGTCAAATGACTTTTATTTGTAGTTACTTAGCTCATAATTATGATCTGCCATCTACTTCTCTTAGAAAAATGTACACGTAACTCTATTAATTTGACTAACAAACAAACTTATAAGAATAGGTACTTACTTACAAAATTGAATTTTTTGGTCTATCCATTCACTAAAATAGCTACTGACTTTTCAACATACCACACATTTAACAATACCAACTATCAGAGAATGAATAACAAATATACATTACAAATTACCAATAAAAAGTGTTACAATACCGCAATATCTTTTATAACAAACAACTGAGTGATTGGCCAACCGTCGAATTGCACTAGATGTACAAACTATTCAAATTAGCTCGTAACCCATTGTAGTAACTATGCGGTCTACCGCTAATAATATAACGATAAAAACGGCAAAAAAGTTATTTAACTTCACCGACCTTATTAAGAAAGCTAACAAACTTTATAAATAATATTTATTCATATAATTTTTTTAACGATTTGAAATATTTAAGAAAAAAAATGTATGTACCTGATACACCCTAATTGCGTAATACACTCAGAATTTTAATATTGTTGGATGTTAATTCCGAGTCTGTTACGGAATTAGGGTGCAGGATCTGTAGTAAACAGCCTGTATATCCACGGGAGTGTCACTACGTCACAAGTAGTCTAGCGGCTCGCACATGCGTCATACGCGTCGACACATCACACAGTAGACGTGGACATAAGCTGCGTGTGCACATGTGTGAGTGCAATGCTAGTTATTAAACTTTTTGTGTATAAAGATGATATGTGGGAACTGGTTATTGAAATATATTTACATGTTTGGGTTATTAGAGTTCATATTCTAACTTCTAGGGGTCTTTGGCCGGTAGTAGGGGCTAGAAAAAAGCCTATAGTATAAATATGATGTGATAAAAAGTGATAAGTTTAAAAAAGATCGCATTTAATACCTATTATTTTAATTATTCTGTTTAGCACACAAAAAGCTTGAGAAACACGACTATAATCGGTTCCAAATTCACATAAAACAGGATTTTTCTAAAAGAAGTAATTTTAATTCTATCTTATTATTTCTTGAACCGATTCCACGAAGCGCAATAAACTCTAAAAAGGCTATAGTAACCTCTTATCTTGCGGACACCATGCAGCTAACCCATTGCCCCTGTGCCTTACATCGCCAGTGGCGCACGCGCACTATAGCCACGCTATAAGGCACTCTTTATCTAGATAGATCTATAAAAGCTAAGCTGCAAGATACGCTATATCGCGTTTGAATTATGATTTAATTTGAGTTCTGAATTTACTTCTTCATTTGACTCAATTGAAGAAAGGGTTTTTTCTGCCTAATGGTGATAGTAAACAGCTTGCATTGTAAAAGCTCATCTACACATTTTTTGATGAATGTTAGTCAGTGGATGTTGGTGTCAACTATTTTGGAAGTTTCACCACAACTATTCAAATGACGTGACGCTTTGAAACACCCTCAACTAGCTAGTGTTTGACTGAAAAACTATTATTTTTGTGTATGACCTCCACAATAGAATAAACTGAGATAGGAGAACACCGATACTGCTAAACTAAAGTGTATTACAGTCCAGAGCTCCTCAAAACCCTCCAAAGTAGCTCTGTAGTTCTAAACAAATCTTCTCTAGCATGGCAGCTGAATGCTATTTCACTTAACCCTTTTCCTTAAAACACAAAACAGTTCTAAATATACAATTCCACCAATTTTTCCCCCAAAACACAGTTATTGAGTCCACCTGTCCTATTCATATTCACGGGAGGATCCTCAAGGCCAGTCCGGTGGTTGACCCATAACTGTACAGGGCTATCCCGAGCCGGGCCCGGGCTCAGGACGACGACCTTAGGGCGAGCGGGGGTTTTTGTAAGCTGCGCGGGATTCGGACAGTCCGGTTGTTACCGAGTTTGATTGTCATGGTAGGTTGGAATAACAATATGTTCATTTTGAGGGATATTAGCGAAGGGTTTTGTATGGGGTGGTGCTATTTAGAAATATTATAGATAAAGTTAATTTCCAAAAGAAGTTATTTCTTGTGCTTTGTTATGATTTTCTCTCCAATTTCATTAGAAAGAATAAAGATAGTAATAACTTAAATTGAGTTTGGTTGTGCCACGTGTTCACAACAGAATCTACACCATTGTCATCTAAAGATTTTTACTTCGGAGTTTACTTGAAGTAGTAGCCCGTAGCCCCCAACAAGCCGCCTGTTTCAAAGATAAACAAAAAATGTCCCTATTTAAACTAAAATACATTCTGGAAAACAAATTGAAATGCTAATCAACCCTTTTACAAGTAATATTAACATAATGACTGTAGAAACAATGTCTTTATTTGTCACTCATTTGCATTTTACTATGTAGTTCACAGAATAAACATTTTAGAGCTATGCCTCTTGCGTATTGTTTCTTAGATTTTTATTGGATAGATTTTATTTGTTAACAATATGTTTTTTTGTTAGGGTAAGACCAAATATCGCATAGAATAATATATTATTTTGTTATTATTCATATTAATTTTTTATTGAAAAGACAACATGAATATTAGAAGCCAATGTCTAATAGTTAAAAAGAGTTTCCAAATCAAATTATTATAGAACAAGGTAACTTTACCTTCACTTTCAGGAGGGCCCTGCTTGTAAAGGACATTTTGACTTCGCCATAACACTGCCGTAAAGTTATTTGTTGTTTAAAGTCATTATAAAGCAATATCTTTGAAATATTTAATAAGTAGCTAACAAGCCAATAAATGACACTTATTAAATTATAGTTCGTTGCAGCAATATCCAACAGTTGAAAATCTTATTGATATCAAACATGGGCACTTTCTACATCTTGTCAGCGCAACGTTATGATATTTGTTTACAGTAGGTATAGGATATTGCGATACCATTCTCTTTATTGGGCTTTTGAGCGTAATTTTATAACGTAGAATAAATGTTTTGTAAACGTGCGTTTGCGCAACTAATCGTGGTCGATTATCGAAATAGACTCGTTTCGTTGTTGTACGATTGATTTTATAAAGTTTTTCAGTTCTGTTACTGACACAGTATTCTTTGAAGCCAGTAAACCAATTTTAACTTGGCGTCTGAGAATAGAATTTCATAGAGATCTGTCTGTGGTTGTGTCTTCAGTATTTCTGTGATCGTTTCTATATTAGGTACAAAAACTTCCTACTTGATTGGTGGTAACTGTTATGGAATCAATAATACTCTTCTGTATTCTGATGACGGTGGCCTTTACCAGGAATCCCCACAAACGAAAATGGACGTAATCACTTAATATTAACTGAAATCAGGACTAGAATTATCAATTTCTTTATCTTACTACATCTTAATTTCACTGAAAATAAATCAATTGATACCAATTACCGTATCGTACTAATAAGGTCAAAACAATGGCACCTACACGCTACGACACTGCACGCGATCCCACACGGGGCCGCGTCAGGCCTCGTTGGGCCACCCAAAATCCACTCAACCTCGTTGTGATGCGCACATACCTCGGTCCACTCCTAAAAAACCCGTTGGGCCTATAACGGTACCCGCTGCCTTGACAAACGACCGAACAAGTATATTAGGCAATTAGGATGTAGGGATCAAAGCGCCGACTGTACTTGTTAATACTAGGAAACAATTGAGCACAAGTACAGTTAACATAATAAATATTTAGCCTATGCAAATTGGTCAACTTTTTTTTTGGTTGGTGTGTTTGCAGTTTTGCTTTGAGGTAAAAAGATTTAAATGAGAATGTTTGACAAATTTTTATCATTCTCTATTTTCTCAATTTATGGAGGTAAGAAAATAAAAAGTTTATAAATTTTACAGAACTTTTGGAGGCCCTTATTATTTATCTGGACTAATACATATATGATGTTAATAATTAATTATATGTTACGCGAATTGAATTGGAAAAGCACATGGGATAATGATTTTTTTGTAGGTTAATATATTCAAAATGCCAGTTCATACTAGAATACAGACCATAATCTCTTCGATCTCGATACAATATATTCTAATACCGATACAGTAATATCTGAAATAAATATAAACAGTATCGGTATCGGTACTAAAACGGTATCGATAATACGCTTGTTCTTATTGTATCTGTTTGAAGGAGATCTTATCGGACAAGAATGGATTGAGTATGGAGCGATAACAGTAATATACGCGCAGTGTGAACCGAGCCTTAGGTCAACTCGTGTTGGAGAGCGAAGTTTATTCAATATTCGCACATAAGGGGGACGACTTATAAAGTTGCTTAGTTAAAATAAAAAAATACTGATAAACAATACGTCTGGCTTAAATAACTAAGGAGGAAAATATACTCAGAAAAAAATGCACGATTTAGAGAAAAATATATCTACCGTTAAAACGTTATGTATACCGGTAAATTTTTAACATAATCGGTAATGTTATCACTGTTATCAGTTCAGTAAGTTACAGTAACTTTCTACGTCGAACTCTTCGAGGCGCTATCGCCTGTCGATAGGCCATCAATAGCCCAGCCGCGGGTCTAGCCTTGAGGTAGGTTTAAAAACTGGATTCTCGTAAGTAATCATCAAACAGAAACGGACATAGCTCTATTGTCGTGAATCAGCACCGTGAAAATCGAAAACCAGCCCGCTTGCTACCCAAATTCCAACTTTATTACCTCCGGTCAAGGTTGCGTTTTGAATGACCAACCGTCGTTGGTTACGACCTGTGTATAATAAAGTAGTGTTTACGCCACTGACATACTTCCGTGTGTGTACCGTTAGGCGGCCCTGTTTCGCTTACACCCGTTTCTTTCACTCTCGTTTATAGCGTATGTTTTGTCTCTTTCTGTGCGCGACAAATTTTCGATGCGGGCGCCTCGTGTAGGTTGGCCTAAAAATTAATTTCGTGATACGATTTTTTTTAAGAATCCGCCTGTCGCGGTGGGGGTAGCCGTTTGTCGGTCAGTGTGTCGCGTGCTTTATGTTAACTTACCATGTCTAAGCTTTAGTGTTTGGAATTCGGCCCGACTTTGGATTGAGCAGTAAGGCTTTTGGACCATAACTTTGGCTTAGTGTTAAAAGATAATATATGGATAGTGAAAGAAATTGGATGGCTATTAATAGCATTTTTCGACCTAGATACATAAAAATGCCAACGACACACCTACATATCTTAAATAGTTAATAAGCATGTCCAACAACAGCCAATTAAAAAAAAAATGCTTGTGATGATAAGATGCTTGCATCATCACAAAGAGTTCAAGTTCACATTCCATCATTTCTAGAGTACCTAGATATCATCAAAATATTGACCAACATGACAGTTAACATTAGCCCGGTCGGATAGTGCCTAGTAACAGACTAGCAGATGATACATTGAAGCTGTTACCGGTGATAATAAGACAGATCATACAGATACTGATGATTCAAAATTGCTTGTTACTTTTTAAGATTTAGCATATTATAACATACGTGACATGTTATAATATATTATGCTGAATGCGTGGCGCCCGTTGTAGGGTTCTATTTATTAATTTATAAACTTGCATTCTCTTGTGCGTGGCATGAAGTCCGCCTCTGTACATTTAAGTGTTTAATTAAAGGGTTTAAAAAAACTTAAATAATCTACATTACACTTAACCTGGCCAGAGCTTCCAATACTACCGGAAAAGTTAATATACTTCGGGTTTTTTACGCAAAGCTTTCTGAACTTCAGCTAAGTTCATACAATTAATTTGAAACGACAATTAAACTCTGCACCATCACTAACCCTCTCCAATAACACAACTTCTGAACTTAATAAGCAATTGATACAGTCTACTTTCCTCGACAATGGATTACCCTACTTAAAGGCAGCAGAAAACGTTAGAAAATCCAAAATTTCATACTTTCTTCGCTCCCCGTTGTCAATCATGTTCCAATATTTTATAAAATATAATTTTGATTTACAAAAGCAGACGTGTTTCTACTTTCACTCGGTCGGTCCATCGGAGCGGATAATCTATGGAACTGTGACAATTTCTACGGAATTGGGACAAGAGATGTAAAATTCTTGTATTTTTGTTCGTGTCAGAGTTGTCACTGAGACCGGTGACACGGCGGCGATGGGTGACGAATATTTTACGCTCTTTTTGGCAAATAGAACTTTTAATAATTTCGGTGTGAATGATGAGTATGATGCTATAAATTGATAAAAAAATGGCCGGTAAAAATAAAAAGATACGATATATTGTTTAACAAAAGGAGGAAACCTTTTGTAGCGAGCGGTCAGAGGGGCAATTCTCGAAATTTTAAGATCATTCACAGTCTGATCTCAGACTCAGTCTGTCAAAATACGTCTAATTTTCCTACATTTTGACAGGTTTTTGACATTTGTTTGTCGCCGAGATGAGACTGCGACTACATTTTGATCGTTTCAAATTACGAAAATTGGCCTTGAAAGGCAGTGAATAAAAACGATGGCAAAGATAAAGAGTATAATAAATTACCCAAACCTTCCCTTGTGAAGCTTAAATAGTTTGATGAACGCTAAAAATTAAAAGGTTGACAATATTATAAATATTAATGCAATGTAGAGCATGCACAGTAAATACTTGCTGTTAATTAACTCGTTTATAAAATAACGTTAATCTTTACCCGCGCCCGAGTTCCGCCCGACACATCCAAACATCCTGAACCGTTCGCCTCGCTTGCTTGCACACAATTAACTTAAATGGTTACTGCTATATTTTTAAAATCCAAATCGAATATGTTCATATCGTATAACTAATCTTACACACACTGTTCGGTGCAACCGCACATTCTGCAATTCAGCAGTTCACGCCACACATTCATTTCAGCTCATAATAATTAGTTCAGTTCGCGTTGGTTAGGGTATTTACCCAGGTTTTTGTAATTTCGAGGATGGCTCTACTTCTGTCAAATTGGCTTTATTTAAGTTATACCATAATTACGTTTTTTTTTTCTAAAATTCGTTATGTAAGGCTCTGATTCAATAGAGACGCTTTATGTTTCACTATACAAACTAACGGGGTGGACTGTATTTTGTTTCTGAGTTGATTAAAACTTCGATCTTAAATTTCCTGACTTCTTTTATTTTCATGGCGGCTTGCTGCAGGCGGGTGACAGTATGTTCAATCTTATCAGTATTTTATTAGATTCCCTTTATCCCCTTTAACGGGGACATGACCTACGGGGACAACGGGAATACAGGGTTTTATCTGCTTCAAGGTTTGTTTCATCCTACGTTTCTATTGCCACCTATTCCGAATGGGACATCCTGATGAGTTGACAACGTGGGCTCTTTTTACTTCAGGCCATTGTCATTACCATTGATTGATAGGGGTGTCTATTGCACACAGTTTAAAGAAAATACTAACAAACGACCATTCTTTCATTGACCAGTCATTTATACAAATGTTTATATATATATCGAAGCACATAAGGATATCAAGGGTTGTTTCAACTCTTCGGTCCTTTGTGTCGACAGTGCGCCTATACAATATTACAGCAGGTACTAAATATTACGAAAAATAAAAATCTTAAATACTATTGTTGTCTATTAAAGTCACGTTCAGTATGCAATCGGGTGTCTTGGTAATTCATTTTTTCTGCAGCGGGTTGCGACAGCGATCGCCACGGCCGGCGCGCGCGCAATCAGCCTTTTATCCACACTACAGTATTTTGCGAAAAACTCAATCAAGGCCGCGTACTTGGCAGCCGAGACAAATCTATATTTTAATAGTATTTTTTTCCGTGGAGCTATCGCAACTCGTTGCGTGCAGACATTGGTCAACGCCTCAACGGTGCGTGTTGTCATGGGTTCGATTTTTTGTGAGTACCGAACTGAACGTTATGAGAAATGCTAGAGAAACAAAGGATAGTTTTTTTCGGTAGGAAATAAACCGGTTAAGAAATGCCCGAAGTAAGCAAAATGGGAAAATAATTTGTTCGGTATTTACTTTGTTCTGTGGCTTTTTACTAAAAGTTCGCTAATGTCCAAATTGTTCACAAAGGTGAATGAACCGCACCTGTGACATTGAAATGCTCCAGTCATTCGTAGCGATGTAGCAACACTCTAGTAGGGAAAAGTTTTTATTGATGTCTTATTCTAAAGGATAAATCTTTAAACAAGTTTTTGCTTACAATTCTCCACCTTTGGGAAATGGCGGAGGGCGGGGAGTTGTGTCGTAACGAGGGCTCTTCTGATATCTAGAAGAGGTTCCTCCGAAAACGCTTTTGGTAGAGTGAGCCCACATTGTTAGCGAAGGGACGCTGTTTCTGTCATCTTATTTCTTTATTTCAATTAGGTATCTGTGGCCACATGTAGCGTTACATGCAAGATTTGTGTTTGTTAGCTACAGGAGGAAATCATGGTCTGTGAAAAAAGCTTTAGACCTATCATACTTTTCAGGGGAATCTCTACTCCCCAACTGAACACTGAAAACCCTAAACAGATTTATAGTTTTCATCCGTTTTAACCTAACACTACGCAGTCTATAAATCTGTTGTTTCAGTGCATAATTACCGGTAACCTAATCGCTAATAATGTTAATGAGTAACTCGTTTGATTTCGTTAGCGGCACCGTATCGCCGCGAACACGGTCAGGTATCGGGGCTCCGGTAACTGTGCCGGATCGGTGCCGGGCTATCTGCGGCCAGTATCAGCGTTGCGCTTTGTGTTGCAACTGTTTATATGCATGTTGTTGTCTTTGGCTGGAGATACGGGAAGAATTCCATATTTTTCCTTGGAAGACTATACCCGACAAAGTCAAAGATAATCCATCTCCCAAAATTGGTACACTTTATTTTTTTAAAGTCGGTTTTAATTATTCGGTTTTAATGCTATGTACAAAATGGCGAAATTAAGGCGAAATTTTATTAATTTTTTTTTATATCTTTATTTTTTTTTTTTAATAATTTTTGAAATAATGAGTTGAATTGAATATTGTAACTATCGCTACTAGTTAATCTGCTAAATATTTGAAGTCTCTGTGACATCTTAACAGAAAATTGATGTCAAACTGATTCCTGGAACGACCTCACCTACCTGTCTCCACATTAATACCGTACGCCCCACTGAACCTAAAAAGCCTTTTGTTTATATTAAAAACAGAACAAAATTGTCTAGAAATAAAACAGAAGCGACTGTGGGCCGCAGCACTGTTAGCTATTGAGGCGTATCGTTCGCGATTACCGCCTGCATCTCTGATTGCGTACTAGTTCATACTAATACTCGGCTGAACTGGTATTACACTGTGTTTAATCTAAAATACAAAATTATATTTTTAGAGTCCTTTTTTGAAAATAAATATAAATGTAATTTGCTTTTCTTTAAGTATATAAAACACTTTTTTTTTTAATAGTCTGGGTTGTAAATCCATTACGAGGATATTTCCCTGACTACGTAATAACTGTGAACTAATGATCGTTTTCCTTTGTTGCAGATAGTGCAGCAGGGTGGCGGCGTCCAAGTATGGCGGCGGAGGATTGTCACTGGGCTCCGGCGTCGCGGTGAGGCGCGGCATGAAGTGCGCCGGAGTGGCGGGCGCCAGCGGCGACGAGTTGCTACTCGGCAGCTGCTGGCTCGACCCCAAGCTCGACAACTCCTCCCCTCCGCCCACCTGTCACGAGCTCCTCGACTCTCTCCTCGCCCCTACCCCCCTCGCAGAACTCAAGCCCCTCCCCCCCTTCACCGGCTACACCGGACACCTATCTATCAACGGCATCTCTGGACATCACTACCATGCTATCGCGCAACGCCTTCCAGAAGAGAACAATAACTATCCGACGCAGAGTGGCTACGGCACCGACCATGACGTCGTGTCCTCATCGACGTGCGCGGCTGACTCGGAACCTCCCGACTTAGAGGACGTCAAACCATTCCTCGACGGGCCCGACACCAAGCCCTTCGCGGACACCTCCGCTGCAGACTCCTGCGCCGCGTCCTGCTCGCCGCCCGCCAAAATGTTCGAGGACGGGCACAAACAGGACATGTACGACATCAGCTCGATAGAGGACATCGCGGCGATCATCGGCTCAGCCATCGCCGACACGACTGTCCCGTCGCAACCTGAAGACCCTGAGAGGAATGACTCCAGAGACAGTTGGATGGATATTGATGCCTGGATCACAGGCGCGTGCACACAAACTGGTGACAAAATTGTACAACAAGATCTTGCGGAGTTCGGTCTGCCAAATTCACCACCTTCGGGACAAAATCACCACTCCAGTCTTGACTACCCCTGCAAAAACCAGGAGTTTTCTAAAAGCACTGAATTTCTTCAGAAAAACTTAGGACAAGCGGGGTCGACACTGCAGTCCTTGTTGACGCATGGTTACATGCCACTGTTACAAAATCGCCTACAGAACGGACCGCCGGTCAAGCAGGAGGCTCCGAGCTCAACCAGTTATGGGATGGACGTGATATCAACGTCGTCACCGCCCGGGAACGCCGTCTCCACGACTGATGGTGTTGGTGGGTTGTTAAACGGCCGATATGCACCGCATTATGCGCTCAGTCTCAAACCCGACGGACTTTGTAGTCCAGACCGGCTTCTTGGCTACCCGCATGCTCACACCACGACTTCCACTCCAGCGAGTAAGAGTAAAAGGAGTCGAGCTAAAGCGAAACAAGCGAATAGCGGGAACATGCACGGCAGCTCGCTCTCGTTCCCGTCGGCGACGGCGGCGGAGCTGAGCGGGCTGCTCGGCAAGGAGAAGCCGGTGCACCGGTGCGGCATATGCAATAGGGGTTTTCTGAACAAGTCCAACATTAAGGTCCACCTCCGGACACACACGGGGGAGAAGCCTTTCCGCTGCGACGTGTGCGCGAAGGCGTTCCGCCAGAAGGCGCACCTCATCAAGCACCAACAGATTCACAAGCGGATCGGCCGAGACTAGCAGGTTAGGTTCTAGCTCAAAATGAAGCATTTTGTAGTTTGTAATATAGTGTGTGACTTTAGTGTCAGTGAGCGGTACTGCAGTGCGCGCTGAATCTCATGTAGGCTATTGTAAATTTATTTCGTCAGGAACGGGGACGTTGCAACGCTTCATCATAGAACATTGCGAGTAGATATCGCCAGGCGCTCCGACGTCCCCGTCTACGTCTTCTAACGTAGTTACGTGGTATCACGAGTAATTAATTTAACCCATTAGTATAACATTCCTAAGGACAAGTGCAATGTTAACTAGTTTTAAGTGATTTATATTCTCTGTATTATATGATTAGTTCGTAAGTTCTTGAAGTTTTCCGCTTCTTTATGATTGTTTTCTGAACTATCCGTCTCATTAGTGTAGTTACATCTTCTATTATTTCGGTTATGTTTTGTCGTCACAAAGACTCATGACATACTACGTCATAAGTTGCTCATAAAAAGCGCAGTGCGCTTTAAAACGGACAAAACATGAACAAAATAAATATATTTTTGTAATGTAGAAAACATTTTTATTTAATTTTAAATGTGAATGGTTACTCCGATTACCTATTGTTAGTCAGAATTTTTAATTAGTTTTTTTTTCTTTTAAATGTATAAATAAGTACTTAATTAATTTAAGGAAGAGAAATGACAAAGCTCATGAGGCTAACATGATACTGCCAATTGTAAAACTTTTGTACTTAGAAACTTTTTATAAAATACTCTTTTAAAATATTAAGAGAAGTAGGGATTTTTAATAATTTGGTTGGCAACATAGTTTATAGATAAGGTTTAGTTTTCATATCGCTACTGCTAGTTATTTATTTTTCGCGCCACTTCTTGGCTCTTTGAATTAACTTTCTACTTGAAGTAACAAGTATTAATAACATAACATACCTCAGAGTAACACAACAGTCACAAAATGTCAATAAATAAAAATCTTTGCGACTTAACGTACATTATAGAAACATATATTTAGTTTTCATCGTTTCATTATTATATTTATATGGGGACCAAAAGATTTGAATTAAAGAACAATTTAACTTGCAAAGATTTTTAATGTTATTATCAAAGTAATCATTCATCATTCTGTCACTTGTAACATCACAATCAAATCGAATCATAGATCGGTATCTATAAGTTTAACAGAACCATTATAATTTCATCACACACGTTATAAGCGTACATTTAAATCATTATCCTTCATGCTTGAGTCATATTAAGCTCAAGTTCATGAACTCATCTCGTCATACACACTCAAGATCACTCATGTCTTTGCATTTACTACACATTAATTCAAATCAGTCATTTCACTTCATGATCACAAGATCATTACGATTCATTTTTGAATGGAGCCATACATATCATCATTGTCATACAGATATCATACAATCATCGCATTTTATAATTTCCCCCAAAACCTTGTCGTGTTGAACTGTTGCACCGACTAGCGACTGTCAACATTGTTGCACTATTTCCTTCATCACGTTTAAAGGGCGGCCTTGTTTTCGCTTTTCTATAATAATTCAAGGCTATAAGGGCAACTAATTGTATGCTTCAATTTAAAAGTACAATGACCCTTGGCAATACTGAATACTTATTGGGTTCAATCGTGAAAAAAATCCTACGAATAAATTTAAAAACAAAAACAATTTATTCTTAGATATTTTATTGGTCGAATTTTACAGCCAATCAAAACGCGCAAGCCAATTCATTATTCGCGAACGCTAGATGCGCAAACGCACGCGAACGGAACTCGACGCGTCCGGGAAGCGGACGGATAAAAAATAAAATTCATACTAATAATACCGATCCGCTGTTGCGTAAGATTGCTATTCGTTGGCAGTTTATAATTGATGTTACGGCATTCGGTATTTGGGGCATTTACCTCTTTAAGGCTAAGGGCTGCGTGATTCGGACTGAGAAACAATTACAGATGATTAGCAGCATAATTAATTAATTAGTTATAACTGTTTTGTGGAACGCCAAATATTACATGCATTTTTTTTATTAATAGCACAGACCCACCTTGTGTTAATCGTCAACTTTGCCTATTAAGCCTGGATTGGTAAGTTTTGATGCGGACATTTAGAAAAACTTATCACCGTTTCATTTTGAAACGTCTATCATCCTCTTTCTCATGAAATCACAATGTTATTGATCACAGAAAAATACAATTGCAAATCCTTTGGATAAGAAATTGGATAAATTGTTGAAAATCATCACAATATACAACTGTCACTTTCATCGATTTCACAATTCGCCATTTTGCTAATCACTCATCTAATTTACAACAATAAGTTGCAAACTCCATTAAAAATCACCATGAAAATTCATTATCTTCAATACAACTCTCGTATCATTAATATCATATCACAATAATTATTAAGCATCATTGACCTAAGACTGTGAACTTTGACATAAAGCTACGTTTACACTAAACATTCCACTTCCATACATTCCAATCTCACCCATCTGATGTATCATCTTTCATCTTCTGTGTATTCGATACACACTACTAACATTCCACTAGGTGCCTGCGACTGTCGTAGGATAATCTTTGACTGTTTGAGGCGTTAAAACGCTTGTCGAAGCAGACGAGCGGCTGCCCGTTAGGGAAAAATACACGCCGCGAGGCAAACGCGCGGCCGAAACGCTTCAATCTAACGCGAGTTTTTATGAAGTCTCGCCATTGGTGCTCATACAATGAACTTAAAATAAAAAATAAAATGAGGCTAGTTACACTTGCATTTATTTATAACGAACGACTCACTTAAATAAATCTCTTTTCAAAAGCATTATTATTTTTTGCTTTGAAACTAATTATTTAAAGTCAATGCTTACCATTCACAATAATAACAGTCTTTCTAGACTTAAACATAATTGAATCTGATGAATCATTAAAAATGAATGGTCTCTTTTAGAAAGACTTCGTAAAATGAAAGCAAAAATTGAGTACCTACTTACTTCTTTCCGTTACATTTTATTATTTGCTTTCTCTAATAAAAATAAATATCACTAGAACGCTGCAGTTTCAGCAATTTAGAAATTGCAATTAAATTAATATGTTGTATGCATGTGCAGTTCTTAAAATGCAGGCAGCGTTGTGACTTTTTAAACTTTCATTTAGAATTTTTAACCCAGAAGTTTATCTTAAATCTGTAACAGCTTGGTTTCTACTGAATAGCGTTGCATGACGTCCAATGTTTTCCATAAATGGTTAAATCAATAAAGCTCAAATGAATTGCTGGAGTTACAATAATGAAACTCTCCGCGGACGTTTCGACCGCGGCGTTTCAACCGCGGCGTTTCGATCGCGGCGTTTCCCGCGGTGTGTGTAAGTAGAACTTAATAAAAGTACCTTTTTGTTAGAATATAAATTGTTAGCGCTAAGTATTTATTTTTCAATTATAATTTTTGTAATTATTAATTAATTGTAAATCATCACAGTTGACGAAAACAATTAAATATTATGCGTACTTTTTAAGCGGCGAATGTTAATTTTCAAGAGGTTTTTCCAATAGAAGTTTAAGTAAATTTGTAAATTAATGTAAAATAAATGAAGATTTTTTTTTGTTAACGATAATATTTGTTTACTTTCTACATTCCTTCGACGGCGACATTCTTTACCTATATTATAGAGCTTGGACTTGGTAAGTTTCATGTATGTATAAGCTTGGCGAATTATAGAGATTTTCTTTATACATTTAATTACCTAATATAAGAAAATGCTCTCAATAACATCAACAAAGAATCACACATAAAAAGATAAGCAGCAATTTTCTAAAAATACACGCAGAGACACAAGTGGGTCACATTAGACATCTGAGAGCAAACAAAGGTGTGAACACACGAAGTGAAAGATCCGACTAAAAGTTTAGTTCACACAACACACGTAATGTTCCCGTGCGTCTCGGAAGAAAGTCGGATGTGAAAATTGTCATAATGCACACACAAACGACAAATTGCCTTTTTGCGTCAACAAGTGCTCTTGCGCAGGGCACACAAGAGAAAACACACACACAAACACTCGTGCGAATATAACTCACACGTGCGCGCGAAATGTCAACGTATCGCTGTGTCGCTGTCGCTACTCGCACACACAAACAAAGTATGGTGAGCGAAAAAATCATTGCGAAATTAAATTAATTAGGTTTTATTATATTGCAACGTAATGAATTTGTTAGTGTCGGTTCTGTAACCAATCGATGTTTTATATAATCGACTTTTGTAAATCTGTATCGGTTGTTAAAATTAGTGTCAAAATTGCAATGTCAAAATTTTACGTTGTTTTATTTTAGATAGGTACATACCAGCCACAGCTATAAAGTTTAAAAAAAATATGATGGATTTGTTATTGTTGTAGTTTTTATGAAAATTCAAATTCTCGTTTTACTGCGTAATCCAGAATACTAGCGTGTACCTAATTTAATATGTTTACATAATGCCTTAAGAATATATTTTAAATAATAAATCACAACATATGTTTGTTATTTCACACCCCAGCATGAGCAGAATTTTATTTTTAATTAGTGCCCAAAACATTTAGAGTTTCAAATAAAATCTTATAGTAAATATGTAAAAAAAAAATACAAGCCTAAGCTAGTACTAATAGTCTTTACATTTGTCAATTGAAACTGCTTACCGTAACTAAATCTTATTAATCTAGTAGGTAACAGGTAATTAAAGTCACTAAATTAAAAAGGCAATTTGGGTAATTATCTACCTAAAATAATAAAGTTTAATTAATAATGGTCGTAACTCAACTCGTTTTCTTTTTCAAAGTAGTTTATGATTACAAAAACTAAAAACAACGAAAAAAATGTTTTCGCAAATTGGACTTAGCTTTACATAATGCCTGAAACATCAAGCAAAAAGAATCATGTCAAATTCAAGACAGGAAATAACAGTCTACAAAAATATTTTTGACAAAAGTATTAGTGATTCAAGGTCGGCTTCGCTTGCTATCGGTACGCTGCGCGCGCGCCGGAGAGATTCTTTCACCAACCCACTTACATAGCGCGGCTTGATTTCACCGCCGCCCGCCACAAACTGCTACTACGTGCACACACTCAATGTGAACTTGACACATTTTATGTATATTTTATTAGTTTATTTTGAGGCAATAGTCTGTATTGTGTAGTAAAGAAAATATGGATGAATTGTGTGAAAGCTGATATGAATAGGAAGGAATTGAATACTGAAATAACGGCTAATCAATACGTATGTAAGAAAGAGACGTACCGAACCGACCCCAAATAAATTGTGATGAGGGCAGGAGAAAAGAAATATGTATCTTTTGTTTATTCAGATGCTAGGATTGTTTATGCAGGAGCTAGATGGAGCGACGATCTTAAGAAGGTGGCTGGGACAGATTGGATGCGGAAGGCGGAGGACAGGGTGCAGCCTGGGAGAGGCCTAATGTCCAGCAGTGTGATTGGCTGAGCTGATTGATATCAGGGTTTCAGACGAAATGTATGGACTAAAATTAGAATAGAATACATAATGTTTATTGCTACTGCAGGTGGTTAACACACAAAAGTTGGTCAAAATTAAAACGAGATACTTGTAAATTTTGCAACATATTTCTAGGAAGGATGTAAAAACAACGAGAAAGTAATGTTAGAATATTATTTTTATTTATAAAAATAATATTCTAACATGGATAGGATAAACAGACAACTAAACTACGTAACTATGCAAGAACTATTCTAATTAATAAAAAAAATTACAAGTCTTTTCGTCACAAAATCATCCAAGTCCCTACTCACAGTGGTACTAATACTAATGCGGTGCATGCATTGTTTACTCCACGCGACGAGAATGAACATCACGCTACACCCCGCACGAGACCAGCAGAGTGATGACCTCAGCAGTACCGATCTGTGAGCTGCTTGTCAATATTGGTAAACAGAGGCGCCATTGCCGCTTGCTACGTATTCCGGTTGCAAAAACGCCGAAATTGGAGAGGAAAACTTTGAAAAAAAATATGGCTTGGAGTAACTTGGATCAGAGGGGCAATTCTCGTAATTTTAAGAACGTTCACAGTCAGAAGGCTAATTCTCGTAATTTAAAACGTTCAAAATCTAGTCGCAGTGTCATCTCGGCAACAAAGAAATGTCAAAAACTTTGACAAGTTTTTGACATTTCTTTGTTGCCGAGATGACTGAATGTAGGGAAATTAGAAGTATTTTTTGACAGATTGAGACTGAGATCAGACTGTGAACGTTCTTAAAATTAGGAGAATTGCCCCTCTGATCTCAGTCTCAATCAGTCAAAAATACCTCTAAATTCTTTACAATTTTGACAAGATTTTGACATTTGTTTGACGCCGACATTGGACTGCGTCTAGATTTTGAACGTTTTAAATTACGAGAATTGGCCTCTGATGTACTATGATAAAGTTAGGTTCATAATCAGCCTATAACGTTCCCTCTGCTGGGAGACAGGCCTCTTCTCCGTGAGGGCGCGTTCACATATACGTAGGTTTTTACAGGATCCTTTTTAACGGATCCGTCGTTACTGGAGATAGTATTCACACACCATTTATAGGATCCTTTTTAACGGATCCGTCGCTACTGGAGATAGTATTCACACAGGACTGATTTTAAGAGATCGGATCAGTATACTGGATCCGAAATACTGCATTATTTGTGAACTGGCTCATACAACTACATACGCTAATAACACATACGTTTAAACGGACCTGTAAAACGGATTGCTGCTTATTTTGTCAGATCGGTATTTTCTACTGGATCCGGAATACTGTATTATGTGTGAACTCGCTCATACAACTACATATGCTAATAACATATACGTTTTAATGGACCTGTAAAACGAACGTTAAATGTGAACGCGCCCTGAGAGGGAGTGGGCCATAATCTGGTGGGACTAACCGCGGGATGGTAGTATACCGTTTTGTGAGCAGTGGTGATGGAATAAACAAAGTAAATGGCCTACCTGGGATCTAATTCACGACTCACAAGGATACGTAAGTCGCTGCAGTTACCGCTGGGCCACCACTGCCCGAAGTTAGGTTTAGTTTTTCTTTGTGATGCTGTACGGATCAGCATCCGTACAGCATCACAAAGAAAAACTCAAGACATTCTTCTTACCATTTGGGCTTGTAAGTATGCAGCCATACTTACAAGCCCAAATGGTAAGAAGAATGTCTTAGCACCGTAGTAAAAACTAAGTAGGCAAGCAAGATAGTATCATATTTTGCTACAAGGAGGCTCTTCCTACAGCGTCTTTTGTGATTTCTGAAAAAAATTCACATACCATTAAAAACTTACTTTTTCATTGTGAGAAGTTCTACCATGTCCGTCTAAGTAAGTCCGGTAAGTACCTACTAAAGACAAAGAAATAGAAGTAATACCATGTTCTGAGTTCGTACCTACACGTTGCATGATTTAAAAAATTATACATTCATTGGATTGCTTTCATTTCAGGCGGAACAAACCAACAAAACCAATCACAAAGATCTAAGACCAAGCTATTTATTTATTCTCTGCTTCAACGAACTTAATTCATCATACAAAACTAAAATCTCATTTTCTAACATTACCAAACGCCCACCCATCCTTTTTCAAGCCGGCCACACCCCCCACGTGAAGCAAATGTGAGCGAAAGGTCAGCGCAACCTTTACCTTGCAGTGAAATGCTTGCGAATGTGCGCCCGCGCCGCTCCTTGCCCTTCATACTTGAACTTGTGCGCAAGTCGCGACCCGTGCGCGGTGTAAGTGACAAGCGATAAATATTGTCAACTAGCTATCGAGTTGGACGGCGACACGGTTGGCGCAGTGGCTGAGCGAACGACTGCTTGTCGTGGGTTCGATTCCCGCACAGAACAAATATTTGTATTGCCTACAGGTAGTTGTTCCGGGTCTGGCTGTCTGTGTCTGTGAGTTTAAATGTTTGAAAACACACCCTCTATACAGGAGTAATTCCTAGTGTGGGGCAACGTTTTTATATATACAAAAAAAAAGACATCGTCTGCGATTCAGGCTGAAAAGCAGCATAATATGTCCTTACTCAAGTCATGTCCTATCCAGCTGTTTCAACGTGAAAGCGTAACATACAAACTCACTTTCGCATTTATTTATTATTAGCTTTTTCCCGCGGCTTCGCTCGCGTTAATTTAGAATTTGACAATCAATTCGGGTTGTACTCTGCTTGTTGTTCAATCATGATTCGAAAGACTCGTGGCGCCATCTATTATCATAATAACTTTATTGTTGTTTTCCT
The DNA here is from genome assembly GCA_945859715.1 of Apamea sordens. Classification (NCBI taxonomy): domain Eukaryota; kingdom Metazoa; phylum Arthropoda; class Insecta; order Lepidoptera; family Noctuidae; genus Apamea; species Apamea sordens. Next base: position 22,612,392 of record OX243987.1, on the reverse strand, counting down.
CGGGAGCAGCACTTTTTTCGGGATGAAAGGTACCCAATGTCCGTTTCTGTCCACCTGACAACGTATATGCAAAATTTCAGGATGATCGGTTCAGTGGTTTAGGCGTGAAAAGGTAACAAACAAACTTACTTTCGCATTTATAATATTAGTTAGGATTTCACAATGTTCACCCACAGTTACCGATTAAAAGCAAAGTTACTGTAACTGTCGAGGATAATCATTTTCCTAAGTTTTGCTAGAGTAATAACTTATTTATACTTATAGGTATACCTCTGCTTAATCCTCAGGGAAAATAGGCGTGATGTTATGTTATGTTAAAACTTGTGAATGTCATCACCATCACGTCACTCAAGCAGTCAAGATGAGGTGGAAGTTCTATGCCATTTGGGTTATGAAACTACAAAAGTAAATAACCACGCCAAACTTGATATTTCATTAAATTATACAATAATAATAATTCATTTATTTTCAGATAACAAAGATCCATTGGGTTAGTAACAGTAGTCTTAACCTATGTTAGTACTTAACAAATAACACCGACAATACTCCATTTGGTTAGTATACACACTTAGAAACTAGTGTTAGTACTTACATCTACCAAAAAAACAACACAAACTATTAATTAATACGCCACAGTGGCATGTATGCGTATCCAATGTCCCAGTATAGGGCTGTCCCACCTATCAGATATAGTTTTCAGGATACGTGTACTGCGCTTATGGGAAGCGCAACGCTTGTGCATGATAGCGTGGAAGCCATCTATTCTAGCCTCCGCAAACATGCCGGAAGCACTACAGTAGCGCGGCAACCCCATCAACACCCTGAAAGCAATAATAATACGCATTATTGTTATGAAACTAAATGTATCATGGGATGGTGATATATCGGTTTCAGGTAATAAGGCAGTAGTGAGACCTGTGCTGTGACTTTTTGTCGTGGAGGGGGTCAGTCAGAAAATTAAAGCAAGTTGCCCATTCCAAATAGTAGGCCACCTATTACATAAGTAAGAAGCAGGGCCCATTTACATACGTAATACTAGCTGCACCCCGCGTTTTCACCCGCATAAGTTTCGATCCTGTGGGAATATCGGGTTAAAAAGTATTTTAAATGTTAATCCTGGTTATAAACTATCTGTGTGCCAATTTCATCCAAATCCGTTCTGTAGCTTTTGCGTGAAAGAGTAACAAACATCCATCCATCCATACAAACTTTCACGTTTATAATTTTGGTAGGATAACTGACAATGCCACGTATTTGTCAAACAATTACATAATGATCGCATTTTAACTTCAGATACAGTTTAATACAGTAGAAAATGTATGGAAGAAACTTGTAAAGTTGTCGAATTGTCAGATTGCTGCCTGTCACCTGTTGCCCGTCGATTTGATTAAATAGATGGTAAAAAAATCGCTCCGCTCATGCTCATGCCTCAAACCGTGTGACCTTTACTCGACGCCACAGAATTTGGGCTACAATGATTAATGACAGTGATTTGAGCGGCGCACGCGTCTCTGAGCACAACTCAGGGCACGATAAACCACTCTTGTTAGTAATAGCTTTATAACCTTTGCTATAGATTGGAAAATAATTGTAATTAAATTGTTTTATTGAAGTTTTTGTGTGTGATCATATTTAAAAAACACTCAATTAACCGTCTGTTTCCGTGGTTGTGTTCTAGATTTTGGATTATAAAAACCAATCATATATTTGGTAAGTAAGTAATTCAAATATTTGCATTGAAGATTGATGCGAAATCCGAATTGACACCGATATAATATTTGAATAAATTAAATAATAATTTTTAAAGTAAATAATAATTTTGGGTATTTTTATACAGGGTGTTATTGACAGCCCTCCGCAAACTGATAGGGTGGCTTCAGTACATCATATTAAGATGACCGGTACATGTAATTCTTTCAGGAACATTAAGGGAATCCAAAAAACCAGATTTGTTTTATTACCTCACACGCAACGTATCGTTACCGTGGCAAAACGCACGTAGCGGACGGCAGCGCAGCGAGCTTGATCGAGGCTGTTTTCAGCTGTTTTATTTACATAAATGGAGTGTTGCATACAGAGAACGTAATTTTACATTGAAATAAAGGAATATCAGCAGAAAAAACGGCATAAAAAATGTTTTTTTCCTGAGAAAATTTCCAGTGGGATATGATTCAGAATAAGGAGCTGAATCAATCCTGTGTTTTTGTGGAGGGCTGTCAATAACACCCTGTATATTTCTACGAATTCTAAATATGATACAAAATTAAACGTAGGTATCTCACCGCTATTACTGCTGTCGTTGTTAAAATTATACCATTTACTTAACATTTTGCCAAAGTTTACTCTCCCATGAAGAAAAACGGCCCATCATCTCTATCATTAAGAGTGAAATCAAAAACACAAGAACAGTAAAACACAAATCAACCTATTTCCCTCAATTGCCAAAAAAAAAAATTGCCAACCGAATTCATTTTGGAGCGTATAATAAATGCGACACGCTCTAAAAGTTATGACTTACTTAGGCCCATGATATTTCATGACAAGCTGTTTTTATTTACTATACAAACTTGCGAAGAAAGACTTTTTGAACTCAAAAGCACGATGTTCTCAAGACATCGCCATGTCAGGCAGGTCATGGATTTTTCACTACACAGGGTGGCAGGGAATGCAGGGATATCGACGCGCAAACTGTAACCATGGATTCAGTAGATGAGTTTAGAACCCTACTAATAGATCCCAGAGCGTCGAAATTTTTCGTCAGTTATTAAAAAAATAAAAAATATATTGCTGTTCCATACATTTTGACCGCGTAGGTATTGCACTTTTTATAAAACAGAAGATTTTTTTTTGATAACCGTCGAATAATTTTACGCTATGGGATCTAGCATCATGTGCTGAATCCATGGTTACAGTTTGCGCGTCGATGTCCCTGCCACCCTCTATAACAGGATCCAATTTAACTAAAACTCTTTGCAAAGAAGCGATAAATAGAACATGAGTTAATAGAGACACGCGCTTCTGCGCTGTCCCCGAATAAATTGTGGGATAAGAGGAGGATAATGATTATCTCTTTGTCAGTAACCACCTTTTGACAAGTAGAAGGGACCTTTATAACATTGAACCTTAGAAACACCTAAAATAAAAATATTAATAACCACCAAAAAATCCCCACGTGACCTAAAGGCGAACCATAACCTTGACCAAGCGACCTTAAACGTGGTTTCCGGAAGCTGTGCGGGGGACGGGCCGGCGGGGGGACGGGCCGGCGGCGGCCCGGCACGGCCCGGCCCGGGAAAGTGTGCCGGTGACACCGATCCGCCGGCGCTGCATCCGCGACGCAGCTGAACTATGACGGGGCTTTGCTTTGCCTATAGTGGGGTGCTAGTGGCGACGTAAAATTGTGAATTTGGTAAACAAATAATAAAATGGGTAGGTATGGTAAGGGAGCTAAAGCTATAATGCAATATATGTTTTCCATAATAGAACTATTTATTTGTGCCACCCATAAAATGAACTGTATTTTATTCTGAACTACAATATACTTATTTTCTTATCTGTTACCCAAATTCATATTTTCAAGGATGTTGAGAAAATGAGATAAATTGAAGAAGTCATGACCTCAGAGGTCATGACTTCTTGTTTGTTCATATTGTCATCTAAAAATGACGCGTACAGAAGTATCTTATAGGATTGACTAGTTACAAAATAAATACGTATGAAAGATATAGAATCAGTACGGTTATCATCATCGGACTCGCTAACCTATGCATAGTATTAATGAAACCAGTACTGACGAACAAGTTACCAGTATTACTAATATTACTTAAAGTAATCGTAAAGAAGTAAGTGGACAGCGAACTCATTTACAATGATAATAATCGTAGAAGGAAACTGCCATCTAGTTCACTGAGTGCTTCGTTGGGCTAGGCACAACTGCTGAACATGGGATCCTGGTTTTGACTTCAGGTTTAAAACAGTCTGAGTTTATTCAAAAACTTGCTGTGCTTGCCTCATGTGACAATGGCGCCGATTCCCTTGTTCACAAACTAAACAAAATTTAAGTTCAGTGCATCTTTTTCTTTCTATTTCATTAAGAAAAGGACAGAAGATAAATATTAGTTTAGTCCTGTCAAATTAAGATACTCCATAGACAGTTTAAACGTGATTAAAAACATGGCGACTAAAATACGTCAATTTACGTCAGGCGCTGACTAATTTGACAGGACTAAACAAATATTTATCTTCTGTCCTGGCGTGGATACTGGCGCCACAGTACCTACTGTACCGGACTGTGCTAGGCAAGGCGAAGAAGATTCATCGATTGACCGAAAAAGTTTTATTAAGATTACGCTACAGTAAGAAAGCTTCACAAATATTATGTGCATGCTAAATAAACACAGAGCCAACTATCAATGCCACCATTTTTCAAAGTCAAAGTCAAACTATATTTACATTCAGCGTGCCTAAAGCATTTTCTTGTATCTCCCCACGAGGGGGGCAGGGAAGGGGGGGCGACAAAAGTAAAAGTCGGGCCGTCGAATAACAGTACCCGTGTTCACTCTCGACGCGGCACACTTAGCAGTAGGCATGTTGAGGCAAATCACGTCCGAATAACTCCTTAGTTACTGGTCGATGTTAACATCACAACCACATAGAATAGTGGTTTCCCATGGGGATAGCACAAAGCACAGAGCGACACGACAGGCTGCGATCCTTACATACTACTTATTTCATTTCATCCGCGTTCATAGATCTTGCAAACACCACGTTATTGATAACGATTGTCAGCTTACAGCTACCACACCTCATCTTTGGATGTGTTAAAGAACATGGTCACTCATAAAATATACACCTGAATTCTTTTAAATATTTACCAAGAATAGTGATTATGGCAATGTTCCCTTTGACCGAGAACAGTTTTTGAATGTTTATAGACGTTACATCAATATTTAATCAAATTTCTGGCCAACGTTTCAGTCACTAACAAAGACCTACATTGTAAAAGCAATAAAAAATGAATGTAAAAATATATACTGTTACAAAATTAATTGCAAACAATCTTGGTGAAAGAACACTTGGTTACTTACGCGTTGAAAAGCAACGCGTTTATATCGATAAAAAGTTAAAGAATGGAGGTTCCCACGAACCACTCTAGCTTAGCAACCAAGTAACCAACATTTTATTAACAATTGATATAACTTTGTAACTGATGCTCCATTTCTAAATTCTATTCAATTTATCTGATGATAGAATATTACATTTTGTTTAGGAGATGGGATTTCTTTACATTTCGTGAACTTCTTCAAATAGACCTTGGCTGCAACAGCTTTAATATACTAATTCTTCCATCACTCTAGTTCGGAGGTAAGGCAATAGAAATTGCCTTATTATTATTATATTAATTGCCTTACACTGTTGGTAAAGGGTAAAGACAACAATCACAATGATTGCTAAAATCTACAAAGATTGTAGCAACTTGATAAAAATAGCCGAGAAAGATGGCGTGCGAAAGGACAGACCTATGTCCAGACCTACATAATTATGTCGCCTGCTAAAGGCTGATGATGATGAAGGAGTAGAAGGAGGGAAACGTCACTTATCTCAACTGGTAAAATATTTGTCAAACACAAGCATTCAAATATTTCAAAATGAACTAGATTTGGTATCAATCCAGTTTGACCTAGAAAACTCATCAATAGCTTTACAAAAAACACCGCTATTTTTACATCAGAACCGAACTGATATCACCGATGACGATGCTGCCCAAAATGATCACCTACACGGTCACATTACAACGGTACCTGCAACGGCGAACAACCTTCACGAATACTAAATATAGACTCATCAATTTTTAAGATTTGTGATAGATTAGATGATGAATTTAAAAATAGTTATTTTCTTGTATCCTCTTGATAAGGCAGTTGAAGTATATTAAATAGTGTTAATACTCGTTACTTGTTTGTATATTTTACTAACCTACCTAAAATAATCACTCTAAAAGACAGAATAAAAAATGTCAATAATAATAGGTAAACTGAACATTATTTGTGCAGAACTGCTTATCCTGGAATGAGTTCTTCTGGCACAAATGGTCTGGTTCAACAAGAGTGGTGATCAAGCTTATTTCTTCTCTGTATTGGGACAATATTACAGATTGGTATCATTATTACCCAAGGTAAGAAAACCAAGATCAAGAGCAGAAAACGAATGTAATCTTAATCATAATAAATCATCACGAAATCATTCTAGCTATCTAATCCGCTACAAATAAATCAGCCACGGGCACAATAATATTATATACTATTTTACGATAGCAACGATTCCACTAACATAGTCGCGGTGTTTAGGCCTGATTGAGCCTACACAATAATGAGACAGCCTGCACTAAGCTCATGATATGCTATACTTAACTTTCCTTTCCACAGAGTAAGAAAATAATGAGACTAGCTCTTATCTATCGGCGTAATGTATACTTAGGTATAATCTGGGAAATATATAGCGAGCAATGAATGGAAATTTTCTATACATACAGCAATAAGTTTATAGAGAAATTAAATTTAAAAATGGCTACGAAAGATAGATATTACTTTTCAAATCTAACAAGCAGCGAGACCACCGCTCTAGACCTGGTTAAATGGTCTGTAGGTCTTACAGAAAAGAGGGTTGAAGAATGGACCATAACAGCCACCAGCCCCAAAAATGGAAAGAATGGAATGAAACCTTTGTCCAGCAATGGCCACAGCCAGTGGGACGTACATCATGTGTTGGTAATAAAACGATTCAGTTATTCTTTAAAGACCATAGAATAACTGCCTCGTTGGACTAGTGGTGACGAGCTGAGCTGCAAACTGTGAGGAATGAGTTAGATTCCCGGGCTGGCAGTTTTTTAAGTTCTTTTAAAATGGGAAGCCCTCAAAAGCAGACGCAGAGTTTGGATTTGGGTCCAGGTAATGGTTATGAGCTTAGCTCCTATTACACGGGACTCATGCTATAACTGAAGAATTGTGGGTACTTATACCAAACACTATTGGAGACCCCTATAAGGGCGTGATGTCATAATGTTACGCCTTCATAGATTATAGAAGATAAGAAATATGTATCAACTACCAGCTAACTGTAACCCCCGTTATAGGTAACACTCGTTTCACTATTACTCCATGTTATAATTAAACAAAAACTGCAAATTATATACCTGACAAATTGTCAGCCCCCGTTCGCCTTCTTATAGCTGATCTGTTATTAAGCTGTAATGTCTCAGTCATTCACACAGGCAGGTTTCCTGATACACGTCGCACACACACGCACACTCAAAGAAGGACACGTGCGCATGATTTTCTAGATCAGGGGTGGCAAATGCCTATTGTATTGACACCATCAACTTGTTGTTAGACTTTTCACACTCACTCATAGATACTGGACATGTAAAAAGCTCTATTATATACGGAAGAACCAGTAGCTACACACTAAGTAAGCAAAATCAATCTTCAGCAGTTATGAGATTGCTTCTGTAATTTTGTTTTGTTATGATCAGAACTGAATACTATTATGAATCTAAGCCAGTATAAGTAACGGTTGTTGGATAATATTATATTTTTGTATAAACTAGTCACGACACGTTAGCTCTAGGTTCACCAACCCTCCTAGGTGTGTCTACTAGCTAGTTAACACGTCAAGCTGCATCGACTGCGAATCGCAATGAACCGCTGAATGGCGCACAGATGGCCAAGTCATTGGTATTGCAGTGTGTTCGCCCTTTGTCGGCACAGGACGGCACTACCTCTGCTTTAATTACGTTAGGAATTGGGCTGAAGTGTACGTTGTGTCCGGTTTGGGAGTTACACCCATAGAGCGCGGTGTACACGACGTGATTGTTTTTGTTTGAAGTGCTTATATGTACATTGATGAAAGTTTAGCGTGGCTTGTTTTGTATTTATTAACAAGAAAGGCAGTAATAAAAATAAAGATTATGAAAAAGTAAAAACCTCCTTCAACAATAATAAACAACATAACACATAAAATCACGCCGAAGTTGTATGCAAAGGTGACTGACTACAGCACCTCCTTCACCCATATTTCATCAGTTACCTATACTTACGTCCCATGTGGAATAGGGCGAATCTATTGCTATCAACCGGGCCCAACTCCCTATGGAAACCGAAACTTCCAATAACACTAGCTGACCCCAAGTTCGAACCCAGAAACCGAACCCAGGATCTAAGGAAGCAGGACAAAAAATAGATATAATCAATTAACAAAAAGCTTATTCATCAAAGTATACATTATATACCCATTTATGGACGGCTAACTTGTGCCTACTGGCTGGTAAAACACATAACGACACTTTATATTAAATGTCAACTGACTGCGCGTAATTAGTAGCCGTAGGCGCATTGAATGGTGTTCGCTATAGATGGTATAGTTTAATTTAGAATGAAGCCTGGGGGTCTACTCCAAAGTAGTATCGACCGAATTTTCGGCCGTTTCCTGCTACCAAGTTACTATTTGGTTCGGTCGGTTAAGATCCTACACTCCTACACTCTTTCGAATATTGACTATGGTCCTGACCCAACTGAGCCGATCCGAACTTTTTTCGCATTTTTCAATCATATTCGGTTCGGCCATGTGTCCGTCCGATCCGAACATTCGCACTTTGCACTTCGGAGTAGGCCTCCTGCAGTATAATGGGCGATTTTAAAACAACGGATGTAGGTATATCCTGATCAGAATACTGCCTAGATTTTGGGTGTTGTAATCTCCAAAAGCTAGCCATATTTTCTTAAATGAGTGACAACCGACCTTTCCGATGTACTTACATTATGTGGGATTGTGTGCCGTTTATTGTGTGACCAATTTTTAACCCCGAAAACGTACAAAAAGAAAAACTACGGTAAAGTATTTGGTTCTTTAGGCGGAAGAGCAATAAATCGCAGTCAAGCGCTAGTTTATAACATTAAAAAAAAAATAAAAAAAATATATAAATAAATAAATAATATCTGCTATTCAAGATTTAGAGCCTAGAGAGAATGACAGAGCTATAGATGATAGAGCGGCGGCTGTCATATCTGTTTACCTAATAAGCCTAGCCTTAAGTCGGAATTAATGGTTCTTAATTAGTACCAATCAAAATTCGACGTCCCCGAAAAACATTTTCAAACAACCTTCAAACTTCCCGTTTTTAAGCGCACCATGTGGTCGTGTTAAAAAGCTAAATCTTTCACACAAACCTTTTTCTATTTCCCAAAAATCATAATTATTGAGGTCACAAAATAACCCAATAATCAAACCCCATTGACTTTTTGCTTCGACCAAAGTTTGTGTATGTGTGAGAGTATGCGCGTGCGCCTGTGTGCGTCGGTGCTCGGCAGCGACGTCGGCAGTGGGTCAAGAAACAAGGTCACGCCATTTCTCTCGGCGGGGAGGGAGGGGGAAGGGCTATGCGTAGGCGCAGATAGACGAGACTCGCAGAATTCGCTGGATAAGTAGTTAGAAGTTGAGTGGGGATTGTGGAGTAAGGCCGGACGTATTTTGGATGTTTAGTCTGTGGGAAAATGGGAGGTGAGGTACTATAGGTAGGAATATAGGTATAGAAAATTATACAAATAATATGATCAGAGTATTGTGTGCTTATTAAGTACCTTATGAAGTAGGTCTTTTCGTATGAAGAAAAACTAAAAACTTAGGGAATTCTGCAGGCGCTGAAAAGGCGACAATGATAAAATGGACACAAATGTCCACACGTGAAAAAATGTCAAGCGATTAGCTTCTCGGCTAGGTGTTCGGTTCGAACTTGCTCAGCGCAAGTGTAACTTTTTCAAGTATTAGGTAAAATTATTTCTCTGATTGCGGAAATGATGATGCGGTTGACGATTACCAATTTGTTGACACTAAAATGAAATATTGTAGGTAAATGCTAATTATTTTTAAAAGAGTAATCACGGGAAAAGTGGAAGCAGGGAAGGGAGGCCTTTGCCCTGCAGTGGGACAACACAGGCTCATAATAATAATAATAACCGAGGAGGCCTTTACTTGATTTGACTTTGAGTTTGACTTTAGGCTAGTAAAAAAAAACCGTGGTCTTTTTTGCCGGCTTCTCTTCAAGTCTTCATAGGACGACCAAATGCGTGCACTTAGCATCTGACGTTTCATAAGTGTTCATGTAGAAATAAAATATGTTAGAGTAAAATGAAAAAAATAAAATATTTTTTTGTTTTTGATGGTGCACGCTAGCAACTCACCTCATAGACCACTTCATAACATACTCACATATTCAGCCCACTGCAGGAACCCAGGGGACTACCCATTGCTTGTAACAGAGAGGAAGCTTATGTAGGCTTGCTCTCTGTTACAAGCAATGGGTCATAATCTACCACCCGGCCCAGTGTCATATAAGAAATTCATTTCTGTAAAGGTTTTTATACGAAAACTTTACACGTCAATCATATTTTTTTTTAAACTCGACGAGGTCTGTATTTCCTATCCGACTATATACAGAAGAAATACCGAAACAAGTTCAGCGGTCTCTTATAAAGTCCAGTAAGTGTTTGTCTCCGAATTTATGGTTGCAGGACATCACTTTTCCTTTATTGTAACGCTGCATAGTGTATAGATAAGTCTTTTGTGTACATACAACTGAAGTTAATAAAGATACTTTTTTTTATGACTGTATGCTCCACAGCAAGTTTTGTCTCATTCAGTCCAATCCAAATACCGTAATGAAATGATCTCCTTAAGTGCAACGCAGAGCTTAGTCAGTCTCTGAATGAACTCCGCCCACCGGCAGCGTCTGAGCATCTCCAAACAAAAATAGTGTAACAATGAATATAATATTGGGGTCAATAGTTTAATTAGGCACACCCACAGGTACAGAACTGTTAGAATATTTACATTTCATTATGAATGATAAATATGTATGCGTTGTTATTAGCATTAAGCTTAGTGTTATGTTTCACAATTTTATTTGCTGTCTGTCTGTGTGATTATTCTTTAAGAATTATATTGTTTCACTTGAAGGGGTTTTTTTTCTGACGGCTACTAAATGTTGCACCTACCGTACCGTCTGCTGTTAGTTATAGCTAAAGCCTTTCCAGTATAACCTATGATTCGATAACATGGTTGGAATTGCAAGAGGTGCTACTGACTTTAGTTGAAAACTTGACGACTCCGATCCGTAGGTACAGACGCCAGCACATCAAGGTACTACAATCTGTCAAATTTCATTAATAGATTTTCAAGGTTGATTGGGAAAATTTGACAGTTTCGGGTAGCTTGATGTGCTGGCGTCTGTACGTCAGTCAAGAAAAAGCAATGACCATAGTAATACAGTGCAACCTTAATAAAACGTACATACCTCAATATAACGAATTCCTCGATTTAACGAATTCTTCATATCCCCTTGAATTATCCATAAGAGTCAATGTAAAATATACCTTTACATTGCGAAGATTTTTTGCGAACAACCTATTTATAACGAATTTTCAACTATCAAAAAAGGGTGAACCTCTAATTAACGAATTTTTCAACCCAAAACCTTTTTATATAACGTTCCCAATAACCTCAAATTAACAAACCTCAGTTTAACGAATTACTTGATTACAAAAATTTACTCGTTCCCTTCCGATTTGTTATATCGAGGTTGCATTGCATTGCATATGAGCATCAATACATAATGTCGTAGAACAATTGAAAAGCTCGTCTTTTTGCGATAATCCTAGGAAATAAGGCAAAGGATCGGATTTTGGTAAACAAAGAAGATTTCTAATTATTCGAGTAATTTTCAGGATCATTCAAACTAATCATACTACTTCCTACATACCGCATACTTAAATACATTATTATCATCATAATACATTATTATCTACAACTGAACAGCAATAACACACGAATGAATCCAACTAGAAATGAGTTAAACAAACCTGCACTTATCAGAAGGAACAGCTTTACATTTAGACCACCTCCGGATTATAACAGATCTGTAATCTTAATGTACTCGATATTAATCAACGATGCTTCCTGTGGACTAGGAGTCGGACAACGAGGTGTAATGCTGGTATTAGGCCTTCCCACGACGATGGCAGAATGAGGTGACTATGAGCCGCGGGCTGTAGGTTGGCGGCGAACAGAAGTGAGTTCTTGCTTTATAATTATTGACAAAGTAAGGCAAGATGCTTTGTAGCGTAGTGTAAGAGACCCGTAGCTTGTTTCATTCACCAACTCTGTTTATCTTGCGGTTAACTGATCTGCCAGATATTTTTGTTACCTACATGTCACAGCCAAAATATGTTAGTCACCTTATTTTTATCTGCTCAATGCACTGCTTTAAAAATGTATTATGCGTCGCTATGTCAATTCCGTAGAATGACATTCAGACATATTCATTCTAAATCAGACCGAATAAAAAATGTGACACTGACAGATTCTGATAAAAAAAACATATGACGGCCAGGCCAATAAAAAGGGTTTAGGTTGATGTTAACTAGACATTGGTCAAAGGTATATGCTATTTCGAGCTTTGTTATCAAGTAGGTACCTAATTATATTATTGAATTTTCTATACAAAAGTCTGCTCAGTTCCGAAGCTTCAGAAGGTAGGTATTTATGTGTCCTAAGTAAGGACTTATGTGTGCTGAATTGATAAAGGAGAGAATTTAAAAACTGACGAAGATATAAAAGACTCGCGCACTGGTTCATTTTTTCATTTACCTATTTGGTAGATATAATAGTCCCTATCCGGTCCAGCGACGGAGGAACAAACAGGCAGGCAGGATTCTCAAAACAAAAGACGTAGGACTACCTAAGCTATACTTTACCATAAAGTAGGTACCATAAGCTGATAATTATGTTGACTCTATGATACAACAATATTATGAACAGTTACGTGTTCAGAGATTTACAGCAAGGTATTTCATAATTTACAATCTACTTACATGTTACGGGGTAGGCAATACGTTTAAAGCCTAACCGATCGTTAATGATAATCACCAAATACGTAGGAACCTATTAGGTAGCTAAGTACAGCATGGAATAAACGGATCCCGATAAAAAAAAAATATCCAAGTAATATTTTGTCATTTGGATGAAAAGTAAATAAAGAGATATTTTGAGGTCGACACAAAGTCTATCGCACAATCAAAATGGATGACTATGACTGACTACTCAGAGACGGTGTGAAAAGAAGGAAAATGGGACTGCAGCTAATTCAGAATCAATTAAACTCGAACAGCACAATAACCTAGAATCCTATGCATCCATACATGTAGTCTTCAATCCCAGATTTTCCAATTGAATAAACATTCCATATAGCCTAGAAAAGGCTCTCGCTCAGTGGTCAAAGTGTGCCAATTTTAAAGCCAGCGACCATTATACAGATGTGCATAATCTCAGCATGTTTCCTTCCCCCCTCCACCCCTCCCACCTGCCCTCTACTCTTCGCAGCCCACTTCCGCGACACACATTCCCAAATCAACCGGATTGGAACCTAGATATTTTGGACACTGCTTTTTAAAGAAAATGATACCGTCATGCGACGTGTTAGAGTGCCGTTTGCCGCGGCGTTTTCTGTTTAAAGGAAAGTATGACTTGTTATTTTGATTTTAAGGTCGATTAAAGCGTCGAAGACGAATGATCAATGAATTCAAAACGGTACGCGACTTTTCGGCGCGTGAGTTCAAATTCGTATGATTTTTAAACCACTTCATTTGATCTGAGTCGCTTGAAATTGCGCTTTAGATACTGCTGAATAAGGTTGTAAATTGTCTGTCGTATTTTATAGGTTTAGGAGTACGCTCAGCTAGCAAGCCGAGGTATCGTGCGACTTTTTTTGAGTTGCAATAATAATGTTTATTTTTCGTTGGTCAGCGAGCGCAGGCGCGATGTTTGACACACTTTGCACAACTTTTACTATCTTTTCAAGTGTTACTTGGGTGTAATTGTTTACAATTACCTACAACAGAAATACTGTAGAAGTAGGTACTAAGATAGTGCTGTTGGCGGTTATTCGTGGAGAAGCTGTAGAAAACCGCGATTGGTTTAAAAACGCGCCCGCATCTATATAAATTTTATTAGTGGGCACGCGTGGAAGTCGACAAAGAACTTTGTAGACTAGTAGTATATAACAGGACTTGAGTGAAATTCGGGCTATGTATCAAATAGGTTCCTATCTCAGCTTAATTTTATTCAAAACACCAACTACTAAGTAAATCAAACTAGGTACTCGTAAAACATTAAGTTTAGTAGTAGGTAAGTCAAAATCAAATCATTTATTTCAAATAGGCATACAAAAGGCACCTTTGAACGTCAAAAACAAAATAAAATTGATTCTAGTCGCCCCTTCCAAAAGGTAGTTTTCGTATGGAGAAGAATGGGCAAGAAACTCCACAGTTAGGTACTCTTTTTAAATGTTTCACAATATTTTGCATACATTAATTATATAATTACATGTGAAGACGATGCACCTAAAAATAAAATTACTATACCACAACAGGTAAAAGAATTAAAATGGATTAATGAAACCATGACATATAAATTAACTATACGATAGAAACATGGTGCTCACATATTTACAAACATTCCAAAAGTAGACGATTTTCATAAATAAATAAGGAGTAATAAGTCCGGGTGTGACTTTAAGTAATTACAGAATGTAAATCAATGTCAAAGAAAAAAAAAATATACAATTACATTAGCAACCAGTTTGATGTTGATAGACTCTAGAGATTGTCCTATGGAACAGGACCAGCATGTTTCCATTCTTATCTTGGATATAATCCTATAATTTGTAATATCCTTGCTTACAAAGTGTAATTTTAACATAAGTTTTTTTCTTTCATTTATTTGCAATATTTCACAAGGTATTTTGTTGTACCTAACATTTAACACAGTAGGTACCTACCCCATATAAGATGTATGTACTTTAGATAATCTGAAAAAAGGTAGATCAACCTTTTTTTAGATTATCTAAAGTATATACATTCAATTTATCTTTATTTCTAGTATTAAATTTATGTCTATCACTTGTTTTATTAAATAGATGTTGATTTTTTCTTACTTACATAATATTTTCATAAATGAATTGGCAAGGTACCGCCATAATATTAACCCTTTTAAATAGTTCCCTAAGAGATTCGCGGCGACGTAGATTGTAAATGACCCTGACAGCTCTCTTTTACAAAATAAAAATGGATTCAATGTCAGCAGCCCGACCCCACAGTAAAATGCCCTAAGACATAATACTGTGGAAGTAACTAAAATAGAACAAACGCGCGGTTTCTTCATCTGTTAATTGTCTTATCTTTCTAACAGCATATGCGGCTGAGCTTAGCCGCCCCGCAATAGATGTTATATTAGAGGTCCCCATTGTCAGTGGCATAACAATAGGGTGGCAGGAGTGGCAAAATGCCCCAGGCCCCTAGCCGGAGGGGGCCCCCGAACCGAGAGGGCCATGAGCACAGGAAGATCCTAACATACTCGTACCTAAGTACAGAAATGCAAATTTTTTGACCCACTAGAACAAAGAAGCTGTCACGTATTCCATTTTGTAGGGGAAATTACGAAATCTATGCGGACGAATTCGCGGGCGAAGTGCCAGTATAAAAAAAATTATAACGTTGCATGGTTGAGCTTCTTTACATTGAGGGAGGGCCCTACCAATTAAATGAATTTGCCACGGGCCCCAAAGGGTATAGTTACGCCACTGCCCATTGTAATTTCTCGTCTGGCGTGATTCCTAGGAAAACTGTCTGATTAACAAATTCTTGTTTTTGGCCATTCAATATGATGCCAATTCGCTACTTCTAACATTAGCTAATTTAAATCTAATGCATTTGGGTTCTTTTTAGTACTAAATTATTTACCGTAAGCCAATCTTGGACCTGAAGAATAGAGTTATTCACGTCGTCAAGATTTTGTGACCGTCGGTCTATTTTAAAGATCAATGATGTGTCATCTTTAAATAACATCATCTTCGGTTGATTTTGAAGTAATTGGGGTAAATCATTAATATAAACTAAAAAGAGGAATGGACCCAATATCGAACCTTGAGGAACACCCACTGTCGTTTCAGACTCCAATGAGTTTACGCCATTTACTTAGACTTTAACTTTTCTATCTTTCAGGCAAGTCAAATGGGGTTTTCCTAATCCCATAGTGCTCGAGTTTCATCAGAAGTGTTTCATGGTTTACGCAATTGAACGCCTTAGAGAGGTCGCAAAAGATTCCAATAGCATCTTGTGCTTCTTCCCAGGCGTTAAAAATGTTCTTCATTAGGGTAACACTGGCGTCAGTGGTACAACGCCCTTTGGTGAAGCCGTACTGGTGTTCATGAAAGATGCAATTTTTATTAAAGTGTCGTAACATTTGATTGAGCATCAACTTTTCAAACACCTTACTGAGAACTGGTAGAATTGGCACAGGTCTATAATTGTTGGGTTCTTTACTATCACCGGATTTGAACAATGGTAATACTTTACTATGTTTCATAAGATCCGGAAAGACTCCTTGGTCAACACTGGTGTTAAATATGAAAGCTAAATAGGGCGCAATGGTTTCGATGAGAGATCTACATACTTTTTTACAGGCATACCCCAGAGATCTTCTGTTGATTTAATTTTAAGATCTTAATGTAAAGGCATGCCCTTTGGAGCTTAGGTTTCAGCACAGGTTTACACACGTATGCGGAAACCTAAGCTCCAAAGGGCATGCCTTTACATTCCTTTTAAGTAAGGCAGCAGAAAGCGTGGGGGAAGAATTTAAAGCTTCAGTAGTTTTAAGGGGAATATTAGCAAAGTCATTCATCAAGCAGCAATAAGTCATTTATTTGAATAAAAATCAATGAATTTTTTTTCGGTGTACCTATTACTTAATTTTTTTTATCCGACTTTTGTTTTTTTTTTTTTCTTTTATTTCCATGACCAATGATGGGCGTTGACTTAGGACGAATAATGATTTTAATGTTGAATAAATATGGCACCAGCATTAAATATTGTACACCTTAGGTATATGTAGGCTGCTCCGTGTATGTAGGTATGTTACAGCGATCCTTTATAATAACCATATCAACTGATAAATGAATTTGAAAGTTTTCAAATTGCTGAGCTATTTCTACCTCTGAATTGATGGGGCCATGTGCAGTCTCTAAATTAAATTCACTTTTTCGCTGTTTTTTCCAACCTGTTTCATTATTTATTATTTGCCAGGTAGTTTTTATTTTATTATCAGTCAGTTGCCACTCAGGAACTACAAAATAAGAAGCAACACCGCCAGCTAAAGATCTGGTTCTTTGAGGTGCGTAGGTATGAGGGATCTTTATAACTAGGTTTCCTACTTAGGTACAGTGACTGGCATAGTCAGTATTTAGGTGAGTTACCACACTTACCACTTACTATTATGCCAGCCTGTAACAGTGCACAAGGTAATGTGATGGCCCAGTGGTAAAGGCCCTCGCACGTAGGAGCTTGTGGATACAAATCCGAGTAAGTTTCAATGTACAGACGCCAGCAGGTCAAGCTACCCGAAACTGTCAAACTTTCCCAATCAACCTTAAACCTTAATGCTTAAGCGATAAAGTTGAAAATCTATTAAAGAAATTTGACAGATTGTAGTAGCTTGATATGCTGGCGTCTGTACCTGTTTCAATTCATATATAGTCTGAAATCGTCAACTCGTGTTGAGCAAGCGTGGTGATCAATGCTCTGTACAAGATGCTTTTGCCCTGCAATGGTAGGCCCAAGGCTGATATTATAAGCCCATAGAGATGGAACCAGCAATCACTACGGATTTTCGAATGTGATGATGATTGTTGATTAGTTTCCCTCAAATATTAAAGGGTGCAGATCGACAAACCATACCTGAGGCTGTGGGCCACGCCAATAAGAAATATCAAGAATTTAAGGTAACAATGATTGGTAACAATAAAAATAATGTTTTATGTCTGATTTATTTTATTATTTATCCCCAAAAGACACCTCCACCAATAAATGTTTAACAATATAAATCATCTTATAAAAATAATCAACAAAATAAAATTCTAGATTATAATAGGTACCTACTGATATCTAGTCTTTGACAAATTATGGTCAACTTATTTGACGAGTCAAAATGAATTAATGGTTTTTTTTTGCATGAATGTTTGACATGCGGATACGAATTTAGTATTTTATTTATTTGCAAATACCAATAAAAAAAATATCAAAACAAGGCCTAGATAAATTAGCTAATAAATTGAATAATTTATTCAAAAATTATGAACAACTTATTAGTCATTAAAATTCCACATTGTTACGAATAAAATTGGGTTAGGAAGTAAGAAATAGCAGTTTCTGAATTTATAATTTTGACAATTTACTAAATTAATGGGTAGGTACTTGCAAAAACATTCTTCATAATTGCGGACTTTTTTAACAGAACAGTCAAATTCGATCTACTTTTATCATAACTGTAAATGAATTTTAATTGCTACTTTATCTGGTAATTTATACGAAGTTAAGTTTATTAAGCGAAATCTAGACAGATTCTGGATTCAAAACGGCCAACACAACGGACAACGGCCTAAGCAGGTTCGAATTAGTTCAGTGTTACAAATTCATACTTAATTATCATTTTATTATCAATGCATTAGCATTGATTAAGGAAAATGTGTTTCAAGTACCTAATTTATTTTGATGCTAAGATACTGAATAAGTTCATTTTAATAATATCCGCATGTAGGTATGACAAGAAATCGTGTTTTTTTTTTTTTTTTGTTAAAAGCACTTCAAATTGTAGTAAAAGTTAAAAAGTTGGCAAATCTATTTTTCATAGTTTATGCTGTGACACAGTTTTGTCAAGTTCGATTTGTATAATTCGTTTTCACAATAATCAACTACCTACATTATTTTACTCAGCCATTGGCACACTGGTACGTACAGTATCATCAAATAAACATTTATACGTAAAGTAATCTTATAAACATTAGAATACTAACTTCAACATTATTTATAATTATATTCTTAACTCTAAAACATATTGATACCCGTATTTAAAAACAGGATTTAAATACCAGTCAACTTACTATAAACACTTATAATGTATCAGTCAACATCTATAATACTATTTGATTTAATAACGAAACAAAAAATAAATCTTCATAATTTCCCGCTTAATTGAGTGCAGTGCCATCTATCCGCGACTTAATCAACTACTATATATGCCTAAAATGGAACGTTTTGATAACATTGGTAAAATAAAATTTAATTTATTTTTGTTAACAAAGCGTCGCGAAATTTAATTACAGCAATAATTTTTGTTCGAGAGCTGCCCACAAGGGGTCGAGCGGCAATGTGAGGGCGTAAGCATTGTACACGTTCGTGTCAGATATGACAGATGGCGTTGTTTCCCCAAAGGACACGTACTGCTCGCTCGCGCACGCAGGGGGCGGCAGCGAGGCGGGCCGACGCCGACCCGACGCCATGAGCACACTGCGCATCATGGCCGTGGACTTCATACGTTCTGAAAAGAGAATTATTATTTACCTATTTAAAATTATATCATGTGATGGCAATCGAAATCCATCGTAGTAGTGGCGTTCAATCAGTTACTTTGATGATTGGCTGCGGTAATGATGATTGCCGTTTTAGTTAGCCAATTCAATATTCAAAGCAAATGAAATTGTGACATGTGTTTTTTGGCGATTAGCCTTTTAAACACCCAAGTCTTGGTCTAGATAAAACCGAGACGAAACAAAAAGAAACCGAAAAAATAGCCCGGCCCGATACCTACCGAGTTTTACCCGGCACGGTGCAGGATATTATACAGAGCGCGGGTCCGGTCGCCAGATAACTATGAAACACTTTTATATTACGTACCTAATACGGAGGCTTGTTCACGTATTCATACAGCCATACAGGGTGTAAGGGAGGACATCGACGCGCAAACTGATAAGGGCCATGACCATGAATGTAGCACATGATTCTAAACCAACAAGCGTTGAACATTTTCTTCGGATATATATCGATACTCACGCCGCGTGCATACGTACCGTCGGCGGTGCTGAGCGGGCAGTACTTGCTGGTGTGCGCGCGGTCGCCGCGTGCATACGTACCGTCGGCGGTGCTGAGCGGGCAGTACTTGCTGGTGTGCGCGCGGTCGCCGCGTGCATACGTACCGTCGGCGGTGCTGAGCGGGCAGTACTTGCTGGTGTGCGCGCGGTCGCCGCGTGCATACGTACCGTCGGCGGTGCTGAGCGGGCAGTACTTGCTGGTGTGCGCGCGGTCGCCGCGTGCATACGTACCGTCGGCGGTGCTGAGCGGGCAGTACTTGCTGGTGTGCGCGCGGTCGCCGCGTGCATACGTACCGTCGGCGGTGCTGAGCGGGCAGTACTTGCTGGTGTGCGCGCGGTCGCCGCGTGCATACGTACCGTCGGCGGTGCTGAGCGGGCAGTACTTGCTGGTGTGCGCGCGGTCGCCGCGTGCATACGTACCGTCGGCGGTGCTGAGCGGGCAGTACTTGCTGGTGTGCGCGCGGTCGCCGCGTGCATACGTACCGTCGGCGGTGCTGAGCGGGCAGTACTTGCTGGTGTGCGCGCGGTCGCCGCGTGCATACGTACCGTCGGCGGTGCTGAGCGGGCAGTACTTGCTGGTGTGCGCGCGGTCGCCGCGTGCATACGTACCGTCGGCGGTGCTGAGCGGGCAGTACTTGCTGGTGTGCGCGCGGTCGCCGCGTGCATACGTACCGTCGGCGGTGCTGAGCGGGCAGTACTTGCTGGTGTGCGCGCGGTCGCCGCGTGCATACGTACCGTCGGCGGTGCTGAGCGGGCAGTACTTGCTGGTGTGCGCGCGGTCGCCGCGTGCATACGTACCGTCGGCGGTGCTGAGCGGGCAGTACTTGCTGGTGTGCGCGCGGTCGCCGCGTGCATACGTACCGTCGGCGGTGCTGAGCGGGCAGTACTTGCTGGTGTGCGCGCGGTCGCCGCGTGCATACGTACCGTCGGCGGTGCTGAGCGGGCAGTACTTGCTGGTGTGCGCGCGGTCGCCGCGTGCATACGTACCGTCGGCGGTGCTGAGCGGGCAGTACTTGCTGGTGTGCGCGCGGTCGCCGCGTGCATACGTACCGTCGGCGGTGCTGAGCGGGCAGTACTTGCTGGTGTGCGCGCGGTCGCCGCGTGCATACGTACCGTCGGCGGTGCTGAGCGGGCAGTACTTGCTGGTGTGCGCGCGGTCGCCGCGTGCATACGTACCGTCGGCGGTGCTGAGCGGGCAGTACTTGCTGGTGTGCGCGCGGTCGCCGCGTGCATACGTACCGTCGGCGGTGCTGAGCGGGCAGTACTTGCTGGTGTGCGCGCGGTCGCCTCGCGCCCCGCAGCGGCGGCACACGAAGGCGCGCAGCACGGGGCACGTGACGCGGCCGGCGCCGTCCTTGAGCGCGTGCGCGCGGTAGTACGACTCGCGCTCGCCGTTGTTCTTGCAGAAGCGGCACTCCTGCCAAAGTAGACGACAAATTGTACAACGCTGCAAGGTTATTTTACGCGCGTTGCCAAAATCGGAACTAACACCGTGATCTTGTTTTTTGAAAATATGTCAAGTGGCACTTTACAAAACGATCGTGAACAATGCATCTTTACCAGAGATTTAAGATGGTAAATAATTTGATATCTTTGATCTTTACCAACAGCGGCGCCATCAATGTCATTCTACATTCTATCATCTTGTATTTCAATTACATACCTAAACACCTAAACCATTACATTATAAGAACAAAGAAAATTTGATTCTAGTTGAAGCTTCCGAAAGGTCTTCATACGGAGAAGAATGGGCAAGAAAAGGTCTTTGAAAAAACTTGAGAGGTGTCAAGGGACACCCGGATGGAACGACGTTCAAAGAGAGAAAGAGAGACAGACAGAGAAACACGCGCACGCCGCACGGCTTACAATACAATTATAGCAAAAAGTGTCGTTCCAACTTTTGGTCTTAATTTTTTCCGTCTAGCCCCCTTTCGCAACGCGCGATAAGGAACTTCGTTCCAAAAAATGGTTTTACAACACCATATAGAGCGTCTGTACCACGTGGAATGACTAGACAGAACGTCTTCGGGAGATCAGGTGTATGAAATATGAAGTTCACGAGTAAACAAAGTACGCACGCATAAAGTTGCACGAAGCAATTTAGAATAAAGAAAAAATCTGTTTGACGCAAGTAAAGTACACTAATGCTTCTGCAAGGTGTTTCCCGCGACGTTGACGATATTGTCAACCCAATGCGCCTTTGGACGGCCATGGTTTACAATCCAATTCAATGATATACTTACATTACAAAATCTTTCGAAGACAACAATACTCACGCTAGCGACTCTCTTGGAGCGTTTCTGCAGGTTCCCCCTGGCCTGCTCGAGGTCGTGCAGCAGAGAGAACAGCACGCTGTCGGGCAGGGAGCCCAGCACACGCGCCTGCTCCACAGACAGCGACGCCGAGGCCTCTGCACCCGCGGTCCGCTCTATGAAGATTTACAAACCTAGGTCTCTACACACAGCGGGCGGGGCGGGACGGGACGGCGACGCGGCGCTGGTGCGTCGGTAGGGATGGCGATTCTTTCCAAAAAGGTCGATTTTTAAATCGATTCGAATCGATTTTTGAATCGATTCATTAAAAAATCGAGGTCTAAAAGATCAATTACTAAAAAATCAATTTTTTTTCAAATTTGTATTTACCTACAATGTAAATATAAATCCATTTTATGAAAAACAAGAATGATACCATAATAAACAATCTCTGGGATCTCATAACAGTAAGTCAGGGATTTTTCAGTTCAGGGAATTCGATAATAACAATTATTTTTATTACCATATCAAAATATCAGATCAGGTTTAAAAGAAGATATTTATAATAAAAAGCGTTTTACTTACTCTCAATTACTTAATATTCCGTAACAAACACTACATAGAAATAAGTATTTATTTCCCTTATCACAGAACAACAAGACAATACAATGACGCAATATCAATCAACAGTCTTTTTTACGGCCTTGGTGTTGCACCATCCAGCCTATTCTTTAATCATAATCAACAAAGTCAAAGATTACCAACGTAACTTTTTTTTACTATAGACAAGCGACGAAAACTAAGCACACAGCCATCTCCCGAGTTTTTAAGTAATTAAATCTTTAACCGGCAATGCTGTAATATTGCGAGTACATTCAGCTAATTCTAAATATATATTTTTTTTACCAAAACATAAAAAATCGAATGTCGATTTTCAAGGGTAAAATATCGATTTACTGAATCGATTCAGTACAACATATCGATTTAAAAAATCGATTTATTTGGTCCGAGGAATCGATTTCAGATCGCCATCCCTATGCGGTATTGTTCACACTGCGGGCGCGATCATGACCCGTCCCGCCGCGCAGTTCTTTCATCAAAAAAGATGTTGAGCGATTCAGACATGAAATCGCTATTGCTCATAGTTGCGCTAGCTAAAAAAAAAACAACAATACATGACATAAATCAAAAGCGCTCGCGTCCCGCCTCGCCCCGCGCCGCCGCTTCTGACTTGTATTCCCGCTCGGCGCGGCAGCGCGGCGCGGGGCGCGACGGCTCTGTGTGGCGTCGTCCGTAATATCTAGTACATTACAACTGCACAGCGCCGCGTCGCCGTCCCGAAGCTGTGTGCAGAGTACCTACTACTACAAGACCGCCAAGCATAGAGCATGCAATACCGTTATATCGTTACCGCAATTTCGCGAACTTCGCACTGATTTTTCAGTACCGCAAAAGCGAGATTGGAAATGCGAATTTCGCGGTATTAAAAAGGAACCATGATAGGGAAATCCCCGCTATCGTCACATGTTGGTCGGGCGGACGGGATACATCCTTTGTAGCTTGTGAGCTACCAAGGATGTATCCCGTCCGCCCGACCCATTGCCCGTTGCCCGTGCCACAGAGACACAATTAATCTCCCAGGCACAAAGTCATTTCCCAGACACAAAGTCACCGCCCAGACACAAAGTCATCTCCCAGATACAGTCACCACCCAGACACAAAGTCATCTCCCTGACACAAAGTCACCACCCAGATACAAGTCATCTCCCAGACACAAAGTCACCACACAGACACACACAGTCATCATTCAGGCACAAAGTCATCCCCCGACACAAAGTCACCATCCAGACACAAAGTAACCAACCAGATACAATGTCACAACACAGACACAGTCATCTTCCAGATACAGTCACCACACAGACAAAGTAATCTCCCAGGCACAGTCATTTCCCAGACACAAAGTCAACATCCAGACACAAAGTTACCAACCAGACACAATGTCACCACACAGACACAACGTCACCAACCAGACACTAAGTCACCAACCAGACACAGTCATCTCCCAGACACAAAGTCACCGCCCAGACAAAGTAATCTACCAGGCACAAAGTCACTTCCCAGACACTAAGTCACCACCCAGACACAGTCATTTCCCAGACACAAAGTCACCACACAGACACAAAGTCACCAACCAGACACTAAGTAACCAACCAGACACAAAGTCATCTCCCAGACACAAAGTCACCGCCCAGACAAAGTAATCTACCAGGCACAAAGTCACTTCCCAAAGTCACTTCCCAGACACTAAGTCACCACCCAGACACAAAGTCATTTCCCAGACACAAAGTCACCATCCAGATACAAAGTTCCCAACCAGACACAATGTCACCACACAGACACAAAGTCATCTCCCAGATACAGTCACCACTCAGACAAAGTAATCTCCCAGGCACAGTCATTTCCCAGACACAATGTCACCACACAGACACAAAGTCATCTCCCAGATACAGTCACCACTCAGACAAAGTAATCTCCCAGGCACAAAGTCACCAACCAGACACTAAGTCACCAACCAGACACAAAGTCATTTCCCAGACACAAAGTCACAATCCAGACGCAAAGTCGCCACACGGACGCAAAGTCATCTCCTAGACACAAAGTCACCGACCAGACACAAAGTCATTTCCCAGACACAAAGTCACCATCCAGACACAAAGTCACCATACAGACACAAAGTCATCTCCCAGATACAGTCACCACACAGACAAAGTAATCTCCCAAGCACAGTCATTTCCCAGGCACAAAGTCACCACACAGACACAAAGTCACCAACCAGACACTAAGTCACCAACCAGTCACAAAGTCACCATACAGACACAAAGTCATCTCCCAGATACAGTCACCACACAGACAAAGTAATCTCCCAAGCACAGTCATTTCCCAGGCACAAAGTCACCACACAGACACAAAGTCACCAACCAGACACTAAGTCACCAACCAGTCACAAAGTCATCTACCAGGCACAGTCACTTCCCAGACACCAAGTCACCACCCAGACACAAAGTCATTTCCCAGGCACAAAGTCACCACACAGACACAAAGTCACCAACCAGACACTAAGTCACCAACCAGTCACAAAGTCATCTACCAGGCACAGTCACTACCCAGACACCAAGTCACCACCCAGACACAAAGTCACCACACAGACACAAAGTCACCAACCAGACACTAAGTCACCAACCAGACACAAAGTTACCAATTAGGACACAATGTCACCACACAGACACAGTCATCTCCCAGATACAGTCACCACACAGACAAAGTAATCTCCCAGGCTGTCATTTCCCAGACACCAAGTCACCACCCAGACACAAAGTCACCATCCAGACACAAAGTTACCAACCAGACACAATGTCACCACACAGACACAACGTCATCTCCCAGATACAGTCACCACACAGACAAAGTAATCTCCCAAGCACAGTCATTTCCCAGACACAAAGTCACCACACAGACACAAAGTCAGCAACCAGACACTAAGTCACCAACCAGACACAAAGTCATCTCCCAGACACAAAGTCACCGCCCAGACAAAGTAATCTACCAGGCGCAAAGTCACTTCCCAGACACTAAGTCACCACCCAGACACAAAGTCATTTCCCAGACACAAAGTCACCATCCAGATACAAAGTTCCCAACCAGACACAATGTCACCACACAGACACAAAGTCATCTCCCAGATACAGTCACCACTCAGACAAAGTAATCACCCAGGCACAAAGTCATTTCCCAGACACAAAGTCACCAACCAGACACAAAGTCACCAACCAGACACTAAGTCACCAACCAGACACAAAGTCATTTCCTAAACACAAAGTCACAATCCAGACGCAAAGTCATCTCCTAGACACAAAGTCACCGACCAGACACAAAGTCACCATCCAGGCACAAAGTCACCATCCAGACACAAATGACTTTGTGTCTCGATGGTGACTTTATGTCTGTGTGGAGATTTTGTGTCTGGGAGATGACTGTCTGGATGGTGACTTTGTGTCACAAAGACAAAGAATGACACAAAGCTACCACCCAGACACAGTCATCTCCCAGACACAAAGTCACCACACGGACGCAAAGTCACCACACAGATACAAAGTCATTTCCCAGACACAAACTCACCACCCAGACACAAAGTTTCCGTCCAGACACAAAGTCATTTCCCAGACACAGTCACCACCCAGACACAAAGTCATCTCCCAGACACATAGTCGCCACACTGACTCAAAGTCACTACCCAGACACAACGTCACCACCCAGACACAGTCATCTCCCAGATGCAAGTCATCTCCCAGACTCTGTCATCAACCAGACACAAAGAAATCTCCAAGGCACAAAGTCATTTCCCAGGCACAAAGTCACCATCCAGACACAAAGTCACCGTCCAGACACAAAGTCACCGTCCAGACACAAAGTCGTTTCCCAGACACAGTCACCAACCAGACACAAAGTCACCACCCAGACACTAAGTCATCTGCCAGATACAAGTCATCACCCAGACACAAAGTCACCACAATGCAAAGCACAAAGTTATCTCTTGGACACAAAGTCACCACCCAGACACAAAGTCAACACCCAGACACAAAGTCACCACCCAGACACAAAATTATCTCCCAGACACAAAGTCATCACCAAGACACAAAATCAACTCCCAGACAGAAAGTCACCGCCCACATACAAAGTCAGCTCCCAGAGATAAAGTCATTACCCATAAGCAGTTATCTCTCCGACACAAACTCACCCACCAGACACAAAGTCAACTCCCAGACGCAAAGTCACCAACCAGACATAAAATCATCTCCCGAAGACAAAGTCATCACCCAAAAGCAAAGTCATCACCCAAAAGCAAAGTCATCTCACAGACACAAAGTCATCAACCAGACAAAGTAATCTACCAGGCACAAAGACATTTCCCAGAAACAAAGTCACCATCCAGACACAAAGTCACCAACCAGAAACAAAGTCACCACACAGACACAAGGTCATCTCCCAGATACAGTCACCACACAGACAGTTATCTCCCAGACACAAAGTCATCACACAGACATAAAGTCACCAACCAGACACTAAGTCACCAACCAGACACAAAGTCACCATCCAGACGCAAAGTCACCACACAGGCGCGAAGTCATCTCCCAGACACAAAGTAACCGCCCAGACAAAGTAATCTACCAGGCACAAAGTCATTTCCCAGACACTAAGTCACCACCCAGACACAAAGTCATTTCCCAGACACAAAGTCACCATCCAGATACAAAGTTCCCAACCAGACACAATGTCACCACACAGACACAAAGTCATCTCCCAGATACAGTCACCACTCAGACAAAGTAATTACCCAGGCACAAAGTCATTTCCCAGACACAAAGTCACCAACCATACACAAAGTCACCAACCAGACACTAAGTCACCAACCAGACACAAAGTCATTTCCCAAACACAAAGTCACAATCCAGACGCAAAGTCATCTCCTAGACACAAAGTCACCGACCAGACACAAAGTCACCATCTAGGCACAAAGTCACCATCCAGACACAAATGACTTTATGTCTCGATGGTGACTTTATGTCTGTGTGGTGATTTTGTGTCCGGGAGATGACTTTGTCTGGATGGTGACTTTGTGTCACAAAGACAAAGAATGACACAAAGTCACCACCCAGACACAGTCATCTCCCAGACACAAAGTCACCACACGGACGCAAAGTCACCACACAGTTACAAAATCATTTCCCAGACACAAACTCACCACCCAGACACAAAGTTTCCGTCCAGACACAAAGTCATTTCCCAGACACAGTCACCACCCAGACACAAAGTCATCTCCCAGACACAGTCACCGCCCAGACACATAGTCGCCACACTGACTCAAAGTCACTACCCAGACACAAAGTCACCACCCAGACACAGTCATCTCCCAGATGCAAGTCATCTCCCAGACTCTGTCATCAACCAGACACAAAGAAATCTCCAAGGCACAAAGTCATTTCCCAGACACAAAGTCACCATCCAGACACAAAGTCACCGTCCAGACACAAAGTCACCGTCCAGACGCAAAGTCGTTTCCCAGACACAGTCACTAACCAGACACAAAGTCACCACCCAGACACTAAGTCATCTGCCAGATACAAGTCATCACCCAGACACAAAGTCACCACAATGCAAAGCACAAAGTTATCTCTTGGACACAAAGTCACCACCCAGACACAAAGTCAACACCCAGACACAAAGTCACCACCCAGACACAAAATTATCTCCCAGACACAAAGTCATCACCAAGACACAAAATCAACTCCCAGACAGAAAGTCACCGCCCACATACAAAGTCAGCTCCCAGAGATAAAGTCATTACCCATAAGCAGTTATC
Source organism: Apamea sordens (assembly GCA_945859715.1). Classification (NCBI taxonomy): domain Eukaryota; kingdom Metazoa; phylum Arthropoda; class Insecta; order Lepidoptera; family Noctuidae; genus Apamea; species Apamea sordens. Next base: position 22,583,693 of record OX243987.1, on the reverse strand, counting down.
TCTCCGACACAAACTCACCCACCAGACACAAAGTCAACTCCCAGACGCAAAGTCACCAACCAGACATAAAATCATCTCCCGAAGACAAAGTCATCACCCAAAAGCAAAGTCATCACCCAAAAGCAAAGTCATCTCACAGACACAAAGTCATCAACCAGACAAAGTAATCTACCAGGCACAAAGACATTTCCCAGAAACAAAGTCACCATCCAGACACAAAGTCACCAACCAGAAACAAAGTCACCACACAGACACAAGGTCATCTCCCAGATACAGTCACCACACAGACAGTTATCTCCCAGACACAAAGTCATCACACAGACATAAAGTCACCAACCAGACACTAAGTCACCAACCAGACACAAAGTCACCATCCAGACGCAAAGTCACCACACAGGCGCGAAGTCATCTCCCAGACACAAAGTAACCGCCCAGACAAAGTAATCTACCAGGCACAAAGTCATTTCCCAGACACTAAGTCACCACCCAGACACAAAGTCATTTCCCAGACACAAAGTCACCATCCAGATACAAAGTTCCCAACCAGACACAATGTCACCACACAGACACAAAGTCATCTCCCAGATACAGTCACCACTCAGACAAAGTAATTACCCAGGCACAAAGTCATTTCCCAGACACAAAGTCACCAACCATACACAAAGTCACCAACCAGACACTAAGTCACCAACCAGACACAAAGTCATTTCCCAAACACAAAGTCACAATCCAGACGCAAAGTCATCTCCTAGACACAAAGTCACCGACCAGACACAAAGTCACCATCTAGGCACAAAGTCACCATCCAGACACAAATGACTTTATGTCTCGATGGTGACTTTATGTCTGTGTGGTGATTTTGTGTCCGGGAGATGACTTTGTCTGGATGGTGACTTTGTGTCACAAAGACAAAGAATGACACAAAGTCACCACCCAGACACAGTCATCTCCCAGACACAAAGTCACCACACGGACGCAAAGTCACCACACAGTTACAAAATCATTTCCCAGACACAAACTCACCACCCAGACACAAAGTTTCCGTCCAGACACAAAGTCATTTCCCAGACACAGTCACCACCCAGACACAAAGTCATCTCCCAGACACAGTCACCGCCCAGACACATAGTCGCCACACTGACTCAAAGTCACTACCCAGACACAAAGTCACCACCCAGACACAGTCATCTCCCAGATGCAAGTCATCTCCCAGACTCTGTCATCAACCAGACACAAAGAAATCTCCAAGGCACAAAGTCATTTCCCAGACACAAAGTCACCATCCAGACACAAAGTCACCGTCCAGACACAAAGTCACCGTCCAGACGCAAAGTCGTTTCCCAGACACAGTCACTAACCAGACACAAAGTCACCACCCAGACACTAAGTCATCTGCCAGATACAAGTCATCACCCAGACACAAAGTCACCACAATGCAAAGCACAAAGTTATCTCTTGGACACAAAGTCACCACCCAGACACAAAGTCAACACCCAGACACAAAGTCACCACCCAGACACAAAATTATCTCCCAGACACAAAGTCATCACCAAGACACAAAATCAACTCCCAGACAGAAAGTCACCGCCCACATACAAAGTCAGCTCCCAGAGATAAAGTCATTACCCATAAGCAGTTATCTCTCCGACACAAACTCACCCACCAGACACAAAGTCAACTCCCAGACGCAAAGTCACCAACCAGACATAAAATCATCTCCCGAAGACAAAGTCATCACCCAAAAGCAAAGTCATCACCCAAAAGCAAAGTCATCTCCCAGACACAAAGTCATCACCAAGACACAAAATCATCTCCCAGACAGAAAGTCACCGCCCAGATACAAAGTCAGCTCCCAGAGATAAAGTCATTAAGATACAGTCACCACCCAGACATAAAGTCATCACCCAGACACAAAGTCACCACCCAGACACAAAATTATCTCCCAGACAGAAAGTCACCGCCCAGATACAAAGTCAGCTCCCAGAGATAAAGTCATTACCCATAAGCAGTTATCTCTTCGACACAAACTCACCCACCAGGCACAAAGTCAACTCCCAGACGCAAAGTCACCAACCAGACATAAAATCATCTCCCGAAGATAAAGTCATCACCCAAAAGCAAAGTCATCTCACAGACACAAAGTCATCAACCAGACAAAGTAATCTACCAGGCACAAAGTCATTTCCCAGACACAAAGTCACCATCCAGACACAAAGTCACCAACCAGACACAAAGTCGCCACACAGACACAAGGTCATCTCCCAGATACAGTCACCACACAGACAGAGTAATCTCCCAGGCACAGTCGTTTCCCAGACACAAAGTCACCAACCAGACACTAAGTCACCAACCAGACACAAAGTCACCATCCAGACGCAAAGTCACCACACGGGCGCAAAGTCATCTCCCAGACACAAAGTAACCGCCCAGACAAAGTAATCTACCAGGCACAAAGTCATCTCCCAGACACAAAGTCACCATCCAGACACAAAGTTACCAACCAGACACAAAGTCACCCTCCAGACACAATGTCACCACACAGACACAAAGTCATCTCCCAGATACAGTCACCACACAGACAAAGTAATCTCCCAGGCACAAAGTCATTTCCCAGACATAAAGTCACCAACCAGACACTAAGTCACCAACCAGCCACAAAGTCATTTCCAAGACACAAAGTCACCATCCAGGCGCAAAGTCACCACACGGATGCAAAATCATCTCCCAGACACAAAGTCACCGACCAGACACAAAGTCACCATCCAGACACTAATGACTTTGTATCTCGACGGTGACTTTGTGTCTGGGTGGTGACTTTGTATCTGGTTGATGACTGTATCTGGGCGGCAGTCGCCGACAAAAGACACAAAGTCACCACAAAGACAAAGTATCCTCCCAAGACTTTGGGAGGATACTTTGTGTCTTTGTGGTGACTTTGTGTCTTGGTGATGACTGTGTCTGGGAGATGACTTTGTGTCTGCGTGGTGACTGCGTCTGGGTAATGACTTTGTGTCTGGACGGAAACTTTGTGTCTGGGTGGTGTTTGTGTCTGGGAAATGACTTAGTGTCTGGATGGTGACTGTTTCTGGGCGGTGACTTTGTGTCTGGGAGATGACTTTGTGTCTGGGTAGTGACTTTGTGTCTGTGTGGTGACTGTGTCTGGATGGTAACTTTGTTTCTGGGCGGTGACATTGTGTCTGGGAAATGATTTTGTGTCTGGTTGGTGACTTTGTGTCTGTGTGGTGACTTTGTGTCTGGGGGTGACTGTGTCTAGATGGTGACTTTGTGTCTGGGAAATGACTTTGTGCCTTGGAGATTACTTTGTGTCTGGTTGATGACTGTGTCTGGGAGATGACTTTGTGTCTGGGAGATGACTTGCAGCTGGGAGATGACTTTATGTCTGGTTGGTGACTTTGTGGTGTGAGTGTAGAAGCTGAGAGAGCATTTTCGGGTGCTGCCATTTTTTTACGTTAATATTTTCGAATAAAAAATAAAGATTAGCGTTGTGTGTCATTAATTATAACTTATGGTAGTTTTATTTTAACCCCCATTTAACGAGTTACTGATTTCGCAAATTTTGAGGTATTACATGTCCGATACCGCAATATCGCGGTATTTAATATCTACTGCGGTATTGCATGCTCTAGCCAAGCACTATCCACAAACCCTATAACAACTCGAAAAATAAAATAAAGTAAATAAGAATCAGGAGATGTTGCCGCGCCGGCCGAGTGGTCGATGCGACACGCGTCGAGTAACTCGACACGTGTTTCGCCCTTCCACGGTGACTCGCTATAATAGATATATATAAAACGCAAAGTGCGTTTTATTATTCGCACCTTCTGCATGGTGCATATTTATTATTCGCACCTTCTGCATGGTGCGCATATTTTATTATTCGCACCTTCTGCATGGTGCATATTTTATTATTCGCAACTTCTGCATGGTGCATATTTTATTATTCGCACCTTCTGCATGGTGCATATTTTATTATTCGCACCTTCTGCATGGTGCATATTTTAACGGGCTTCCGAAGTTTTCCCATTGAATGGCATTAGCCTGAAACATGTTTTTGTTGAAAACAATTGCAAAAAAATTGTTTTTCATGGATTGTTAGTTTATCTAATGGTCACTAATGGTTATTTTTTTTTTAACTAAGTAGTAGTTAATTATTTGACCATTAGCAATGATATTATATCATTATACAAGGTGTTGTTTTGCAACCTCGTCAAATTCAAGGAGGTAACTATGCTACTGATTCTCGATATGAATCAATAATAAAATGAGTAGGTATTTTTTTTTCAAATTTTCGGAAACGTTTGTGGGACACGCATATTAAAACGCGGCCTGTCTGAGACCGCACTGTAAATGCCCTTTTACACACACATAAAAACGCGGCCGCTTTTACGATACAATAACGCGATTCTGTTCTTTGAAAGTGGTGTATTTTGAAATACTGTCAAACTTAAATAACTAAAAAGAAGTATGTATTCATTATTTACCAGGGATCGTAATTTTATTTGATTATTTATGTGTTTTCCTAGCAGCCTCCTGAAATTTGACGAGGATGCAAAACAACAGCTTGTATAAACTAAAAATATATCAAAAAACACATTTTGCAAAAATTTAACCATTAGTTACTATTTTTAACAATTGGTTGAGTTAACTAGGGATCAAAAAACCGGCCCTTAAATATGTTGGCGACATGTGGGTGTGCTGTAGGTACACCTCTGCCTAACCCTTCAGGGATCACAGGCGTGATGTTACGTTATGTTATGATAGTTACCTTCAACAGCCTCAACAGGAGTGGAGCTAGTGAACTCATTTGGGTTGAACTCGTGCGCGGAGGCCGAGGGGATCCACTCGGAGCGCGGGCGCGGCAGGCGCGGCGCGGGCGAGCGCTCGGGCGCCGGCCACGACGTCTGGCGACAGTACGCGCCCGCCGGGCCCAAGCCTGACAGACCCTCTGAAGCAGGACAAGGTCAAGCTGATTATACCTCTGATACATATTTACATCACTGTCAAAATCACAGTGCTCTTGATTCTTGTCACAACAAGAGGGGCAATTCTCGTAATTTTAAGAACGTTCACAGTCTGTAAAAAAATACTTCTAATTTCCCTACATTTTGACAAGTTTTTGATATTAATTTGTTTGTCGCCGAGATGAGAGACTGCGACTAGATTTTGAACGTTTTAAATTACGTGAATTATTATTGGCCTAAGGTGGCTGTTCGTTTGATGATGTCAGGGGTAAAATAACTGTGAAAGGGCTGTAGATCTGGATCCGGAAAAGAAAAGGATCATATTTAGGGGCCAGGGGAGGGGGCAGACGAAGGACTACCTCGAGCGACACTACAACTGCATTCACAATCCCCTTTATTTTAAAAGGGATTCATAATCTATGGCTTCATCTCTTCATAAACTTCGGCTGCTCGACAATAAAAACATATTAATGGATATATGTCAAATGAAATTAATAAACTGTCAAAATGAAAAGGATCGTCATTCCGATTGTTGTACAATAAAATTAGGGGCCGTTAGAAAAGACACGCTACTACTGAGCATGAGGTCCTGGGATCGATTCCCGGGTCGTGTAAAGAGTTATCGGGTTTTTCCATCTGGAATTTCTCCGTAATAGCCGGGAAACTAGTTTTGCTGACAAAAGCTAGTTGGTTCAAACCTTACTAACCTGCGCGGTTGCTCCAGATCCTGTCCTCGATAGGAGTGTAAGGCGAGTCCATGCCGTTCATCTGGAAGTCCCTGCTAAGGTCCTCCAGGGTGCACTTCCCCGTCGCCACTGTGGAAATACCGTACATGAAACCATGAGCTTAAATAGCCTAGAAGCTTCTCTAGTGGACGAAATGCCTTTTAGCGGTCGAATACTGAACACACCGCTGATATTTAGCCAAGTCAAATTACCTGCTTCGAAGGCCCACTTGAAGGTGTAAGAGGTTAGAGTCAACACTTACCGTTATAATTGCATTATGTCCGTCTGTCCACAGAACACTAATACCCTAAGCCTGTCAGTCCGGATGTCACACAGCCATTATTCTCGGAGACCACAGATAGCACTATACCGATGAAAATTGGAAAGAAGTTGTATTCTGTGCACCGTTAAGCAATGGTGTAGTAAAATTATTACGAAAAAAAAAATAAAGGGTGCACAACCCAACTCCACATGTAACCCAGGGATGACAAAAATCCACATTTTCGGTTACGACCACAGAAATAACTTTGTTTTTCGAGAAACTATGAAATAAGTTAGTAAGTACCCACTTGCTGCATTGTTACTTGTTTTTTTTTTTGTGTTTGTGTTCTTTTGTTTACCGCAAATAAACGTATTCTCTTTCTTCTTTCTTTCTAAGTACAAACTTATTACTGCGGTCGATAAAATGTGAAGACTGAGCAATGCGTAAATATTCTTCCCAACTGCGGAACCCTTCACTTCACTGTGCGTGGTCAGTCCCGCAATTGGTGTTTACATTCCGTTTTTTCATTATAATCAATAAACCACATAATTATGAAGTAACCAAATTTTGGTCTCACAAAAGTAGGTAGGTAAGTAAGTAATTTAAATTGATCGTTTACACGGAGAATAGGTACTTACCTAGAAAGTTAGCTAGAGCATAAAGTGACAGATACTCACGATCTTGATAGCTGAGCGACTTCTGCTCGACGGGCCTGTCCATACTGCGCTGGCTCTGGAAGGAGGACCAATTATCCTGAGGCGGCCATGATGTAGGCTGCAATAGATTTAATAAAATATATAAATTAATATAATAAGTTGAGAAGATGAGCGAGTACCTCTGTGCATTTGTGTGCTTGAAGTAAATAAATAAATATAATCTAAGCTCGTAAGTCGTAATGGCCCAGTGATTAAGGTCTCGCCTCTCATGCTCGACTTTGTGGGTTCAAATCCGGCCAAGTGCCAATGTGACATTTTCTGAAAATGTCACATTGGCACTGATTGGCATTGAAAATGATTTTCAATTCATGTACAGACGCCAGCACATCAAGCTACTACAGTCTGTCAAATTTCTTTAATTGATTTTCAACTTTATCGCTAAAGCATTATTATTCATTTTAATTATTTTACCTATTGTGGTAAGTACTTATAGTAGTTTTATTTTTAGGTGCATCGTCTTCACATTCTTCTCCATACGAAAACTAGGTACCTTTTGGAAGGGGCGACTAGAATCAATTTTATTTTTATTTTATTTTTGACGCTCAAAAGTGCCTTAGAAGTGCCTACCTATTTGAAATAAATGATTTGACTTTGACTTTGAACAGTACGTTTGACGATAAAAGCAGACGGTTTTCTCAATCAAGTGTTCTACCAACATGTGTTTCACAGTAAGTACCTAGTTTCTTCTTACCTATTGACTGGTATTTTAATGAAACCATGACAATCATTATAAATTAACTATGTGATAGATACATGGTGCTCACATATTTACAAACATTCCAAAAGTAGACGATTTCCATAAATAAATAAGGAGTTGTAAGTCCGGGTGTGATTTTAAGTAATTAGGTAGGTAGGTACTTACAGAATGTAAATCAATGTCATAGGAAAAAAAAAAAGAATAGATTATACAATTACAGCAACCAGTTTGATTTTCTCTAGACTCTAGAGATTGTCCTATGGAGCAGGACCAGCATGTTTCCAAGCATTCTTATCTTGGATATAATCCTCTAATTTGTAATATCTTTGCTGCCATTGACATGCGGTTGATTGTATTGTACCTACCACAAAAACAAAATCCGTCTGTACCTAGTAGGAATACTGAATCGAATGTACAACTGCTACACGTCTGCTGCCACACACCGGAGTACCTAGAGTACCTACCGGAGTGAAATCACATGGTGTAATGATAAAAATAAGTTTATATACAATATTAAGCCCTTAGAAATCCTTTGTGAAAGAAAATGGACACCGTCAAGTGTTCGTTTGTTTTAAGTGGGCACCTACCTACAAAGAGCTTAAATACAAACAATCAACGTCGCATTTGTCAATATTACTAATGAAATTATGGAATATCGCTCTATTGTAGGTAATAGGTAGGTAGGTACACTAAAATATTGATTAGGTAGCCTGTATGAATTAAAACTTAATTAAACATAAATCTTGGCGCCGAAGACGCGCCACGGTTTTGTTGTTTATCGGACTGAAGAAATCAAGATTGACTGTGTAAAGTTGTGACGAGATCCTGTGATCCGAGATCACGATCAAAGCTTAACGATCGCGATCGAGATTGACTGTGTACCGTACGGCGTACCTAGGTAGCTTCTTTAATAAATACAGTAATTACCATAACACTATCATCTACTAATAAGTACCTATAAAAATTCTATCGCCTAGAAAATATGTTGCGAAAACCATTCATGACCAAAAATTAAATTTTCTTCTACCCACAAGTTATAGGTAAATACCTACTAAGTATGTTATATCAACAACGCATTTTATACAGGCACACCACACGAAAATAACTTACTTAGAAACAAATGAGTAAATCACTTTTACGGTAAAAAAAACATCCAGAATTTGCGAAAGACAAAACAAGTGCGTACTTGTTCCTGCTTTAGTAGACCGGACTGTGCAAACTTAGTTGTTTTGCTAAATCTCACGTTAATTTCCAAACAAAATCATAAAAAAAACTTACCGAATTCGATGAACTGCCACTACCATAGTCACTGTAATAATTCTGACCGAAACTCATTGTTCCAAATTTATTTTTCCGTAATTTTGAAATAGGAGAACGTGTTCCTTCCAAGGCAACTAGAGCGGGAATGCGGGGGTCTCACCCTCACCGTCTCATTGGTTGAACGATTGTTGGATCGGCGGCAAACTGCAAAGTTACCAGTGTAATTAGATATTTTGTAAACAAACTTTAATAACTAGGTACCTTCCTACTCAAATAAGTGCGACGGTGCGACGTTTTTGTGCTAGGTAAGGATCTGTTTTCGTCGAAATAATAAGTGAAGTGTGTAAACAAGTACTCAGGTACCTACTGTGCTGGTTTTAAAATTTATCAAAGATTGTGAATAATTGAACAACTATAGTTGCTTGAAATGATCAGATTGTGTATACGGTAGTGTTTTTTGAATGAAAGCCTCTTAATTCAGGTCGCTAGCGACATCTATGGATATTTATATTAACTAACGCGAGCATTGTTGAATGCAGTTTTAAAACCATACAACAACATAGATGGCGCAATTTTTAATTAGAAGAATGGTAGTTTCTTCAACCTAAGTAATTTTTACCCGACTGCGGTGTAGCCCAAGTGGAGGGTAACGCTTTTTCTTTATTTTTATCTGATCGCATAATGAGGGGCGATAAATAAAAAACGAAAATGGGATATAAAGAGTAACTTGATAACAAATTGGGACTAATTAGCGACAAAGTAACAGATCTTCGCTAGGTGCCCTAGTTTTTGAGATCTAAATGTGGCCCTGCTGGGGAGACTCTCCAGATCGGCCACCTATAAACCTTTTGAACCAGTGACGGCAAATTCTGATATTTGGCGACAAATTTTGTGTTATCAAAATCAAAATCCCTGATGGTGGCCCTGCCAGTCAGTGACACGTAACTAAATCTTCGAGAAACCAGCGAGGCAAACTTGCTAATTTATCAAGATAACAACGCCCCCGCAAGCCTCAAATCCACCGTTGCGCTGGCTTTGAAATACTTGAGCATCGTAGTTAGTTTTGGGGGTCAAAGATCAAAGCAAAACATTGTGATGTACGAACTTAATTGTATTACTGCCTGTCACCCTTTCTTTTTGTCAATGCCATAGTACATATACTATGTCAATGCTTTCTTGTACAGCAGCTGGTACGGAGGGTTAAAATAAAATAAAACAAAACAAAATATTTTTTTCACATAGCTTTTATTACAGCCTCGATTATTATAATATCATAGGATCTCCGTAGAATACTGATTGCGTGTGTACTAAGCACCTTAGATACCTACATTACATTATTGTCCAACTGATTAGGAAAATTGGAGTTTGCGCGTTTTAACCCGTCTAACATGATCAATTTGATATTTCGAAATGTAAATTAATTGGAATTTTGTTAGTAGGACTGGCGTCGACAGGCCTATCGCTTGACATTCAGACATTTTCTTCTCTAACTCCAATTTCCGACATCCAGTGTGTTGCAAGTGTGAAAATTGCACTCATGATAGTAATATTGATTGAATTAACAAAGTTCCAGTTTAGCTATGTTGTTTTAATAATGTAAGTAAAGCTTAACTGGGACTACTATAATAATTCATGAGTGTAATTTTCGTTGAAAAGGGAACTAGATTGCCGCCAAATGTTGACATTACCTACCACCAACAAAAACGTTAACGATTTTTATAAAAGCGCCGTTTCTGTCGAACTAGCAAGTAAGGTCACGTTTGAGCAGCGAGTGAGGGGTGCGGGTCGATTAGTTGGCGTCGATGAAGTATTCCTGAGCGGCCTTGGTGTCTGGTTTGATGGTCTTGGAGCCGGGCTTCCAGTTCGCGGGGCACACTTCGCCGTGCTTGTCGGTGTACTGGAAGGCTTGCACCAGGCGGAGCGTCTCCTCGACCGATCTGGAGATCAGGGTTCAGAGACACAGTTTAACAATATTTGTAAATAAATCGAGAGAATTGGTAATAATTTGTAATAGACAGCGCTTAACAATGTAGCAGTAAGAACGGTTTTAGTTATTCAAGTGCTACAACTACCTAATGACGTGCGGTTGAAAGTACTACCGGGATATATGTATGTTTTTGGTGTATGTTTCAATTGGCAATCACTCAAAACAATATACGATCAGAATTCATAATAATACAGTATGTGTCCTTAATAACATTCCTATCATATTAATTATGTACGTAATTAATCGTGGAATAAAATGAAGGTCGTTAGATTGCCACGAACATGGGAAGGTACAGCCGAGACGCACAAGGACACACTACATGACATTATCACGATAAGCAATTTACTGCAATATTTCTCATGGGACATATTCGCCTAATAATCAGGAACACGAACTATTTCGATTATGGAATGTGTTTTTTAGGGAATAAAATCTAACCATAAATCCTAACAATAATATTGAGTTAATACTCTAAAACAATAAGCAAATACGTCACAACTCACAATCTGATTTCTATACGGTTCTATACAGAATCCTCGAGTGCCGATAAGCTATCATTCAATGAACAATGTTTAATAATTTACAGTTCACATTTATCACTGTTACGTCTAAAGGTTACCAATTACGTAAACAGCTACATAAACACTTTATAGCTGTTTAGATAAGCGTGAATTTCAATTGAGTTATTTTGTAGGGAAAATTGAATTTCAATAAAAATATTTAGTACTAGCTTCTGCCCGCGGCTTCGCCCGCGTGGATGTCGGAAATTTACCCACGGGAACGTGCTAACAGGATAAAATGTATGTGCTTCCCCAGAATGCCATCTATGTCGCGGGCCCTTTGTGGCTAATTACAATAGAAAACCAATTATGTCTCATTAGTGGTGATTATGAGGGTACCTATATGATATCTTTACCTAAGTACCTAACTAATTGAAAAAAAAAACTCAATAACAGAAAATTAAATACCTACCTACCTAAATAAACCTATTTCTGATGATAACTAATCTAAACTCAATAAATAAGCAAAATCCCTAAAAACTAATATCTATACGAATGACTAAACCTACCTAACAGTATTATAAAATAACCTACGGTCACTATGTACATTATCAAATATACTACCTATACTTTAAAATTAAAATCTATACCTACGACTCATATGAAAATAAACCTAAATAACTCTAAAAACTAAAAGGAATAAAAATGAACTCCACTGCGGGTGACCCAACCTACGACAAACTTAGTATTTGCGGTTGGTACAGTACAGACAGTGGTAATCGGGTATAGGGATCGAACCGCAAAATTAAGTTTGTTTTTTATTGTATATACTTTTCCGGGATAAAAAGTACCCAGTGTGGTGCCCAGGATATTAAAGAATAATTATACCAAGTTTCATCGTAATCGAACCGGTAGATTTTGCGTGATGCCTGAACAAACAGACAGACAGACAGACAGACAAAAATTTTTTTAATCACATTTTTGGGTTCGGTGTCGGTCAAGTAACACGCCCTGCCATTTATTTTTTGGATATTTTCAATGTACAGAATTTTCACTTCTACAGATTTATTATAAGTATAGATAATATTAGCAACTTTGATAACAATGTAACTGTGATCTGCAACTTGGCTTTGGCCATAGGAATCTACTTTCTAGCGAGAAAGCTTATTTGAAATCTACGAATGTCCTAGCAATAGAAATGTATGAACATTGAACATCCATAAATTACTTTGACTTTGTAAGACAACAGAAGCTTTAGTACGTGGGTAAGCATATCCACTTACTAAATCTTCTGTGGTCGTTACCAGTCAGTACCCCAGGTGGGGTACACAGTAGGCAGGCGAGTGTCTTACCGTCCCACAGGCAGGTCGTTGACGGTGATCTGTCGCAGGTTCTGCTTGTCGTCGATGACGAAGAGGCCGCGGAAGGGAATGCCTGTCTCCTCGTTCAGCACGCCGTAGTCGCGCGCGATGCGGTGCGACTTGTCGCTCAGCAGCGGGATGTTCATGGGGCCAAGGCCGCCTGGAATACGACGGGGTGATGTTATTTTATGTGAAAACATACATTTTTGTGGTTCATTGAGTTTCCTCAACCTTTGAACTTAAGGGAATCCGCTAAGGTAGCTAGCGAAATTGAAATTATTCTTACTTTCCTGCAATTTTGAATTTCACGGACTTCCTTAGCGCCTTCCCTTAATGATTTAGGTTTACACGCTCCTCACGACCGTTGATAAGCCAATTTTTACAGACTACGCTCTCCAAAGCCACTTCTAAAACTCCATGTGCCATACCGACAGATGGGGACTGCACAAACGTCTTTTACAGCATAGGTACAGAATAGTTTATTTTATGTACCCAATGCTTACCTATACAAAATCACTTCAAAGTTCAAAAACTAGTTATTTTAGGTGTCACGTGATGCATTGGTGACACCTTACATGATAGTGTCAGTATTAATTGTTTTAGTAGTCAGGTGCGTGGACAGGTCGTGATGTGATTACAGTTAAGCGATTGACTGCTGCGCTGCGTGTCGCGGATTCGATTCCCGCACGGAACAAATATTTGTATGCCGGTCTGGCTATTTGTGTACGTGAGTTTAAATGTTTGTAAACGCACCCACGATACAGGAGAAATTTCTAGTGGGGCAACGTTTTAAAAAAAATACCTGGTACTTAAGTACTGATTAAAGGGACAGACTCATAGTATAGAACTATGAGCCCGAGTCTTTGCGAAAGATTCAGGAAAAATGTGACTGGATCTTATTGAACGTGGATGGCAAACGTTACTTATGAAGGACTAACTTTTGACCGCGGTTACGTCTGGGTGGAGCTCAGAAATTATCACACTGGAACGTACTACCGGGATAAAAGATAACAGAGAGAGATCAGTTACTTTAGCGTTTATAATATTGTTAGTATGGATAGTGTGGAAGTGTGGATGATGTCAGAAGCATAGTTTTTTTCTAATTCGCCACGTTCATTTAGGTCCAGGCCACACTATAAAATAAATGACAAAATACATACCCTGTTTGCGCGGCGTGTTGATCCAGGCGAGATGCGTGAAGTGCGAGTCGGTGGAGGCGCCGATGACCTCGCAGCCGATCTTGCGGAAGTCGTCCGCGCGCTCCGAGAACGCGATGATCTCGGTGGGACACACGAACGTGCTGCGAACAATACGCTACACTCAAACATTTGGAACAGATGACAATCGGGACATTATGATGCTTGTGCCGATAAGGGAGTGGAAATTTAACTATACAACGCTCCAAGGATCTCTAGATGCGTAGCCAGAATCAGAACTATCGCCGCCATCTTGCTTTTTCATACAATTTCTGTGAGAATTTTACAAATGTTTACCAACAACGACAATGTCATGAGATGCCAAAAGATCCTTATTAGGTACTTCTTGGTACTTGTTTATTCGATCTATGCCTTTCTTTATGGATGCACTGTTCTGGGGTTCCGGACCAAATTCATGGTTCCAACTTTAAGGTTGATCACAGCAGTACCTATTTACTTATTTCTAAACATTCCGGAAATGCATGGATACTGACCTCATTTAGTTTTAAACATACTTAATTTAGACAGGCTAAAGGCTTGTTTGAATCAATTAACAGACGCTCCACGCTTTTAGAATTCAATCTAATTATGTTTAGTATAAAAGAGTTTTTAGTTTTTTTTTTAAACTAAGTATGTATTTTTATTTTTTGCGTCTAATATAATGTTTCACTAAGTTAATATGCATAAAGTCAGTGTAGTTATGACGATTAAGGGCTAATTAGCCAACTCGAGGGGTTTACAAGTAGCCTCTAAAGAGTTCCACTATCCATCTTCTGGCTTCCGAACTTCATATAGGTACATACAAAGTTTGGTTTCGATAAGACAATTAGAAGTAAGTTAAAAATTGACTTCTAAGATTTTGTTACATTGTTAGCTAGTTAGAAGCTAATAAAAACGTGTTGTAAAGAGGTTTTAAACAAACAAACTTTCGACAATGGCGTCGATTCTCTTGTTCACAAAATAAACTAAATTTAAGTTCAGTGCATCTTTTTCTTTCTATTTCATTAAGAAAAGGACAGAAGATAAAATATTAGTTTAGTCCTGCCAAATTAAGATACTTACTCCATAGACAGTTTAGACGTGATTAAAAACATGGCTACTAAAACTACGTCAATTTACGTCAGGCGCTGACTAATTTGACAGGACTAAACTAATATTTATCTTCTCTTCTTGTATTTCTTTTCTTGATGAAATAGAAAGAAAAAGATGCACTGAACTTAAATTGAGTTTAGTTTGTGAACAAGGGAATCGGCGCCATTGTAACCATAAATATTTAGTAAATTGCCACAAAAGCATATCTTATCGGTTTGAGGTTTGTTATTATATCAATACAGGGTCACCGATCCCGAAAATTAAATAATAAATTAAAAATACATGAATAAATTAATTTGCTGCTATAGCGGTACTTTTAGTCTAAAGTAATTTATATAGTTTTCGAGTTTTTCGTTAATAGTTCAAAGTTCATGTTTTAAATCTATTATAATCTAAGTGAGATTGTAATAGATTTTGAAATGTGACGTCACGAAATTTTGAACCCTCCCCCCCACCCCCTTGTCACACTTCGTCGACCCCGTCCCTCCCCCTTAATGTGTGACGTAATTTATGGATGGCCCCCTAGCTATAGACTGAAATACAATGATCATGTTAAGCAACAACATAAACCAACCCCTCGGAACAAACACAATCCTTTCCCTCTTTGTAACGAATCCCTGTCCCTTTACCCAGTTCCTCTCTCTCGGCTAGTCTCAGTCGGCCCCTGGTCTGTCTTAGGACCTTCTGGAGTAGTCCGCTGACACGAACATACTGCCTTCTGTATAATGTGCAGGAGAGATGGAGACGGAGAGGACACCGCTTTGGAGACCTCTTCCTTCACTTCTTCTTTGATGTGGGCCTTCCTAAACATATTCCTTGTCCTTACTTCATAATTTAAGGCTATCCGTGTCTTCGTACAAACACAAAAGCACAACGTGAGAGTTCACAGCAGATTTTATAAAATGTTGGCTTGAAACTGTGAGGTTAAAATTAAAAACAAAATACATAAATATTTACCCAATGAAACAATACCAGGTGCAAATGTACTAGGTCTGGAAGAAGCCTAAGAATTAAGAGCCTGACACTTCGCGTCACACCCATGAAAATCAATTTGAAATGAAAAAGTTCGTATAAATAGAACAGTCCAACTCTAATTCATATCCGTAAATAGCAGCGGTGTTTAATATCAATTATTTTATTGGATTCGATGTCACATAAACGTTTTATGAAAAAGGTTCCTGATATTTGACGAATATGACGCGATGTTTAACGAGTACCTATTAAACAAGAAAAAATTAAGTCTGATAAATAATTGATATACATATAATTTTTATCCAAATCCCTGATTTTTACCTTTCATGCCCAATTGGCTAACATGATTATATTTATCTCAATATTTTGATAACTGAGCTAAGTACCCACGTAAGATTGTTTGCGGTATTTACGTGTATCCTCCTGCAATCTCACAGGCTAATCTATAAATCCGAAATGACATTTACTCCCAGAAGTTGACAACCCTGACCTCAGTAGGTTACGTATTGGATTACATGATTGTGTGGTAATTAATGCGACCGGTTTTATGCGGATGTAGTGCGCCCGGTTCAAAGAACCGAATGTTTAATAGGTACTATCACGGACACTTCCGCCTGATCACCACTAAGTTCATTTTTGCTTGCACTCAAAACATAGAAGCGCTCTCTAGCCCCGCCCCGTTGACCTTGAATAGACGAATGAAAGATAAGACGGGCCGATTGCACTGTCGACGCGGTGACGCACGCGCCGTTCGAGATTTATTTTTATTTTCAAACTACTGCTATTACATATTTATTATATTATGGACTAGCTTCTGCCCGCGACTTCATCCGCGTAGATTTCGGATTTGTGACAGGATTGCGTATCTCAAAAGGAAATCAAAATAACCCATAAAAATACAAAATATTTTTTTTTTAAGTAAATAGAAGAAGATGTATTTTTTAAACTTTGCGAAAAATGAAATCAAAATAACCCATAAAGATACATAATATTTTTTTTTTAAATAAATAGAAGTAAGAAGATGATTTTTTTAAACTTTGCGAAAATTATGAAAACTTTATAACACTATACAGATCATGGATGAGATGTAAATAGTTATATTATGACTTGATTTTTGATTTTGTAAACTCCCACTTCGCAACGGGCCGTGCAGCAGAAATCGTAATATTTTAATTTCGCCATAACTTCAAGACCAAACGACCAAATATTATCTACATAAACTGTACTTACTGATGAAATAATTTATTTTGATAAGGATGAATAGCATGAGTAAAATAAATGCGTATAAATGTAGTAAAAAAAAATTCAAGATTTTTAAATAAAAAAATGGTTGTTGTGCCTCACTCGACATAGATAGGTATAGTGTGTCGCGGACTTTTTTGTAGATATTTATAAGATCTACAATTAATTTAAACATTTAAGGTTCTATCTTTTATAGTTTAGGCAGCGTACGCAAAATAAGTAACTTTTCTGGTTGATTTTTTACACCTTGTGTCCGAAAAAACCAAATATCTTACGGAACCCTATTTTTTTCCAAAATAAAATTTAGTCTATGTTACTCATGGATAATGTAGCTTTCGAATAGTGAAAGAATTTTTTAAATCGGTTTAGTAGTTTTTGAGCCTATTCATTACAAACAAACAAACAAAGTTTTCCTCTTTATAATATGTATTAGTATAGATAGATCTGGGATTCGTTAATTCGTTGAGTTAATAATACATTTTGTCTTTATTTTTCTAATTAGAAATTTGATTTGATAAATCCTATTGTCGGTTAGGCATTAATTAAAAAGTAAAATACAATTTTGAAGTTTTATCAGTTTTATTTATTTATTAACTGAACTGAACAAAGATATTCATAAAATATTGGACATAGTAAGTAGGTAAAACACACAATTAACAATATTCAAATTTTCTAAGGCTTTTTGCAATTTTCAGTTCAGTATAAGGTTGTATGGTAATAAAAAAATTCAAGACATGCCCTTCAGAACATATAATTGAACGCGTTAGAACGCGGGTTTTTTAAATTTAGAACTAGGAAGTTGGTGTGGCCTAGCCTTCATTTCATAAGCCGTTGGCGATTAAGTCGCTAAAAACTTAACGAGAAAAACAATGTCCTGTATAAAAATAAATTCCGGGAGCTCTTCTCTCGGATAAACTGTGAGCACAGTTGGCACCATTACGTTTTGTAATAGTTCGCAGTAAGTTTCGCCATTTACTCGCCCTGGGAAATGGACAAGCTCTCCGGGACCATCAGCACTCATCCAGCCCCACATATTAGCGCATATCCTTCCAGAATCATGATTAGGAATCACGTTTCTAGGTAGGCATGTTTGAGTAATGCGAGTGATGCATCACGCGTAATATCACCCGAGCGCGTACTGTAACATCACACATTACTCGACTAAAATAAGCATCACACCATCACACTAAACATTACGCGCGCGGTAGCAGCGCAGTAACTCGTGACATGACTCGCAGACTCGCTCGAACCGAGCCCTCCCGAACGCATCGCATCGGCAATGTTCGGTTTATATCGGAAGTCCGGAACTAGGCGCGTGCGATTTCGTATTTCGCCCGGTCAGGTGACTTATTATGTTATTTAGAACTCTATTTTTGTTATAAAAGGGTTTATATTTCCTTGACACCATGTCTTATTACACTAGAACATTGCATTACATTAAAACGCGCGATGGTGTGCTATCGCATGGCGCGACATCCTATCATCACGGGTGATGTTTGAAGTGATGGTGTAATGTAATATTACTCGGCACGAAATGTAATGACATATCACATCACTTCGTGGTGCACTGTTTTGCACTAGTCTATTTCTAGGTTCGTAGCGTGTATTCATCACGCGCCACAAGTGTCGACGACAATGTTGGCTCGACGTAAAACATTTCTCATCTGAGAATATAGCGCTTGTGAAATAGTGTCTACCATACGTTGGAGGTTATCAGATATGGACGTGGTGCCCGCGGCCTATCCTCTAAGACACCCTCTTCTTCATGGCGTCTGATCCACAGCCGGACAGTGTTTCTCTACAAGGAATAAATAGTCTAATAACAAGTGGCTTCATTAAAAAAAAAACTGACTTGTTTCAAAAAACCCGACAGCAACAAACGACGAAATAGTTCTAAACAAATCAGTTTTCAGGTTTCGTCCATACTAAAACCCTAGTCCCAACTTTCTCGGTCCGTATATATCTACCTCCATGTATAGCTAGAAGGCGCAAAAGTACTGATGGTAAGAAAAGTGCTTGTATGGTTTGTATTTATTTTTATTCAGTCATCAATTCATCATTCAATTGTAAATCTGCACCATTTTTATAAATAAACGTTATTATTATGATCTCCTTTATTTCATTTAAATACTTAGAAAATACATTTTTAAATATTTTTATAAACAAAAGGATAAAAAAACATTTAAAAATATAAAAAGTAGTAGCCCACCGGTATCGGGAACAGGGTCCAAGCTACCGGCGGTCAGGGCTCCAGAGAGAGGAACCTCCTGACGATGCGAGCCGTGTCCAGAAGTACCGCTTTCTGAATCAAGTCCTTGATCCAGCTGCCCAACGAGAGCCTCCTCAGGTGTTGGTCGAGGCTCTTGGCTATTAAGCCATTGGCTGTCACAACTATCGGAACAATGATCGCTGAGTCCACATCCCACATGTCGACAACCTCGCGAGCCAAGTCAAGATACTTGATTTGTTTATCTTTCTCGGCTTTCACGAGGTTATTATATTATATCACAAATCACAGTCTGTATATTAATTAATTTAAACTCTCGTCTGACATGTTGCTGACACACATGTTACTGATACATAAAATGACTTGTTATCAGTTGCACTGGGGCATCATTGTAATGTCAAACAAAGAGATGCTTCTTATCTTATCTTATAAGTGATGAGAGAAAGACCTCTATGTAATTACCGAAACCCGCTAGGTATAACAAAAGTATCAAAGGATGCCACCGACTTTTGCCCACTGCGGTTATTGAATTTTATGACTCTTTTGTTCGGCTTAGGCTTATTGTTAAATTTCTAGAAATGTATTATTTAATAATTAGTCACTACCTACTTATTTGCACGGAATTTTAAGTAGGTTATTATTAACCAACAAAATACTTTTTACACAACAATGGCAAGCATTTTTTTTAATTAAAACCAACTATTTTTATTTATTTATTCATATAAAAATTCGCATTGTGTTTGAATTATGCACATTAATTAATTTATAACGGCTAAAAGTATAAATTATGAATTTCAAATAGTAAATTTCACTGCAAATAATTATAATCAATAACATTGAAACAAATAGTGCGTGTGTGAGCGAGAAAGTATTCCGAGTTCGCCCGTTACAACAAAGCAGTAATACATACCACTCTCATAAAGGTATAAGTAATTGCTCTACCAAGTATATAGTGATAAGTATAACCAAGATGTAAAATCTAAATATTTGCACGGCAGAAATGCCGAATATAGTAAAACCGATCTTATGTTAGCTACCTATATTCTTGCAAATAAGTCAGTCATTCATTCAAGTTTAAAAACTCTGAATATTTTTTCTGCTTGTTCCTCGTTTAATTATTTAAATTATTTTAATTATTGTCATGGTAAATTGTGTGGTTGTAAAATACCTTAATTTATAAATAAAACTTTATTAACGATGCACAGTGCAAAGTTTATCATGCAAATGTTATCTTGTGTAAGTAATTGAATACTTTCTAGTTTGTTTTACATCAATAAAAGTATTAGATAAATAAATAATAATATAATATATTTATTCAAAAAATTATTAGGCATAAAAACCAGTACAGTTTTGCTTAAATTTAACAAACAAGCAAAAACAAGAAAAAAAAATTAAAAAAAACAAAAAAAAAAATTATTATTATTTGTTTTTTTATTATTATTATTTTTTTTTGTTTGTTTGTTAAATTTAAGCAAAACTACCAATTTTTATGCCTTATAATTTTTTGAATAAATATATTATATTATTATTTATTTATCTAATATTTTTATTGATGTAAAACAAACTAGAAAGTATTCAATTACTTACACAAGATAACATTTTCATGATAAACTTTGCACTGCGCATCGTTAATAAAGTTTTATTTATAAATTAAGGTATTTTAAAACCACACAATTTACCATGAAAATAATTAAAATAATTTACTCAAGTAAACAGCTCAATGGTCAATATTCAAAAGGTCCGGTAAGCGCGCCCATGTCAAATAGTTCGTCCGTAAAATTAAAAAAAGGAGTACACGTGATACGTCACTAAGCTGCGCAGTGCAGGTTGCAACTAATTGCGTTATCGCTTTCCTAATAGGCCAAAACTTTTAGGGGGCGTGGTTTGGCGCCGCCGCAGGATTTAGGCAAAAAAATTTTTAAGTGAGCAGGCGGAAAAGACCGCGATAGTACTCTATTAGTAAAAAAAGCTTGAATAATTATTGTATGAATGTGTAGAGGAACATTCTTATACCGCTGTGCCGCCAAAAAGACCTTGTTCTCGGAATATTTTATTAGCAGTCTTTTTATTAGTTGATTGAAGGTCAGCGCAAAAACATTCTTGGGGGTATTTCAGCCTGTTTGCTGCTTTTGGTAGTGTTCCTGTTCCTAGTATAAGCACATTGTGTCAAAATGAGACAGCTTATCTTATTTTAAAGTTACGACTATAGTTACTTGTTTATGGTCTTGTTTATAGTTACTTGTTTATATGATCTGACCAAGATTATGTCTGGACTTTAAAAGAGACTGTGACGTCTGAGTTTGTTTCGGCCTTTCTTCTCAGACTAGTCAGATAGGAAACGCCGACCTCATCTAGTTTTAAAATATGATTGACGTGTAAAAGTGTTTGTACAAACCTACTTACAAAATAAAATCATTTATCATTTATCATTTAGTCGAAAATAGAACGTCTTTTATAGGATTAGCGGTGCTGGTGGGTGCTATTAAACAATGGTTGCGTTAACACAGCACATAAAGCTTCAAGATTAGCAAAGATAAGGACTGCAATGCAAAATGAAAACTCATAAAGCGGGACACAAGATTCTATACGATAGTAATTTGTTTCTTTTTTGTGTTTGATAGTAATGCCGTTTCAATTTTATACTATAGCTTTCTGTACCTTTCAACGATTCAACCTCGTCTTCTGTACGCGTAGCGATTACCGCTGTTCTCACAATTCCTAAAGACATTAAACTTGCAAAATCGTGACCTTGGGCTTACCGAAGGAATTCTCTGAATCGTATCCGATAATCGGAACCCATAACTACTAATCATAATCAAAAAGTCTACTCTAGTACTCTAAAGTCTAGTCACTAGTCAGCTAGTTAGTATGAAGCTTATGTTACCGCCAATACCGATCTTTTATGCCAGCTGTCTCTGGTCCGCGCAGACAGGTACAGCTGTACAAGAATCTTTTGGCGCGTGTTCAAAATTGGAAATAACGACGACGCCATCTTGTTTTTTCAATACATTTCACCAAACATTTTCCCAAATGTTTACCAACAGCGCCACCCTGTCAACGTTATTCAAGCGCGAAAAGATCCTTGTAATACATGTTTATGAAAATAGCGATGAAAATGCGTTTGTACTCACAAGTCCAGAGGATAGAAGAACAGCACTACATATTTGCCCTTGTAGTCGGAGAGAGCGACGTCCTTGAACTCGCCGTTGACGACAGCGGTGGTCTTGAACTGGGGAGCGGACTTAGTCAGCTGGAGAGGCATCTTGTTGAAGCTGGAATTGAGATTACAATCCTATTAGTTTGACGATAAGGTTGGTGCTCAATTGTACATGTGTTCTTTCGTAGACATTTTTGTTCAGTGATGTTGTAATATTTCCTTTTGTAATTTCGAACTACGGGTCGGATTTGAAAAATTATTTTTGCATAATATGATAGAGCTCAATTCTTGAGGAAGGCTAGGCTATAATATCACGCTAGGCAAATAGAAAAATGGTCAGAAAGAACGCTAAACGAAATCGAAGTACTTAATAGAAATTTCACGCGGATGAAATCACGGGTATAAGCTAGTTCTCAATAAAAATAGGCTTATGTGAGCTAGACATGGTGGTGTGAAGTGATTCATGATAACATAATGGTGATAACTACAGCAATAAATAACTAAGCCAACAATGAATATTAAGTACTTATGTCCTTAATAGATACTTAAGTAGGTATTCATTATTTTAACTCGTCAAATAGGTAGGTACTTAGTTATCACCGAATTATGTCTTTGGAAGTACCTAGCAACATTGCACGCACATACAAGATTACAATTACAATCGTTATCATTTCCGTGCTGAGTCACTATTTATTCAAAAGAAATCATGTTCATTTTTTAAATTTTCAGTCATTTATTCTAAAATGAAACTTAAAGTCTAAGTAATAAGGACACTAATTTTAAATAAGACCACAAAAGTATTTGTGGTCTCATTTTTCGGGCCGTTTTCTGATACAGAGTATAAATCCGCGATATAGCCTAGCGGGTCGTTTACTTTCGAGTCATGTAAATGTTTCACAGCTAACTAGTCCAAGAACAGAAAATTGAGTAGTTACCGGTCACATAAATGTAATACACGTGTCTGATAAGCAATGTCAGTGGTCTATCACGATGAACGCAGGTCCCGTTATATATGTGGCAATGTAACAAGAGCATAGAACTTTACGGTACGCGATTGTGCGCTTGCGCAGTTAGAAGTCACACAGTTGATGATTTATATTTTTTTTTTAATAAATTGTTGTATTTTTATGAAAATGTATCGTCTAATAAAAAATAAAATAGGTATTCCAAAAATGTTTTGAAATTCTGGAGAAGTAACATCAAGTGTCCTAAAAATACAGTAGGTAGGCTAAGTAGATGGTGTTGTGATTTCAATTATTGAACTCTCATTTGTCAAATCTCAATAAATTTAAAACTTAAGTACATCAAATAAATATGAAATTCTAATGAATGAGTATTCAAATTACCACACAAAACCTTGTTTTAAATATTCACGGCACAGAATCACAGAAATATTTTTGAATGAATAAGTAATTGAAGAACTCACTTCCGAGACGTCTTACCACGAGAAACACTTACGATCAACTGAATTATGAGAAGTTCTTCAAGTTCTGAACAATACTCACGCACACAGATCCATAAGATAAAAGTGGAACCAAGAGGCCCTAGAAAATGTCAATAGAAAGAAACACTTAATTTATTACATAAAAGAGCGGCAAGTTATAGATCGGCGGTATGGGCCTAATAATTTTCCGTCTAGGAGATGATAAGTATGATAGAGATGGTTTATCAAGAAATGATGTTTGAAAGCACCTAGCTTGGTATTGAAAACTTAATCAATAAAATGATGGTCATGAAACTTCGCAGATGGATCAGTGACGTTGATAATAATATAATGAAGTGAGCTGCTTTATTCCACATCCTTGGGAAACTATGCAATAGTCTAGCGAGGTTAAATGGCACACAAGTTATCTACCATTAAAACATTCTCATTAAAAAAACAGTTAATAACTTAGAGAAAATGACACATCATTAAGAAACGACATTGTTTGTTGTATGCAAATTATGTATATTACTTTGGATATAATAACTTTTGTTTAAATAACACCGTGGTTAACAAGCCGAGAATCTTCCATGGTGCACAGTTACACAACGAGGTTATCTACTGAATGTCAAAGGTTGAGGATAGATAGTTCTGTAAGAAAATACTTAATAGTAGTAAAATAGTAACTCCGTGACTTATCGGAAGAATTTATAGTAGGTGCATTTGCATATTTTAAATCATAATAATTTAAAATGAAAATGTTAAATGAAAAACGACAGACCCCGAATGATAGAATAATCTGGGAATACAGACATGGATATTCAAATCGATTGATATACCAACAATTGCAACGATCATATCGCAAACATACTGAAAATTCAACAACACAATCGCAATCGACTAAGAAAAAACTTCCAACTTTAGTATCAAGATTGGCTGATGGGGTACCTATTGCACCGAAGCGTGCTAAGTACTGCCGCTGATAGAATATCTATATATGGTAGAACAAGTAAGCATGAAACAAATAGTAAGACAGGCAAGACGACAGGAAATGACGGGATAAATACAATTCAAATATTAAACAGACCGTACTTAAAAAATACATTAACTATGCGAGAAGCTGAAGACCGTGCTAAGGCGGTCATGGCATAAGATATTCTGTGGCCAGTCAAACTTCATAAAAAGTATGGTTCTCTTTCGAAATCTACCGCGCTAAAAATTCATGAATTTAAAAACGACAGACTCACAGAATAATTTCACGTATGCCGTGACAACAAGCCATATAAATCCTTAATATGAACTGAAACAGTCGCGTTATAAATAGAATCTTACATTTTATTCTAGTTACAATTCAAGGTTGTTCAATGTCCAATCTTGCAAATTCTTATGACAGTTAACTCCAATCCAAAATGGAGAGACAAGAGGCCTGAATACATCAGTAATGCTTATTCATATAATGGTTTCTAAGTTCGGGGTTTGTCGGAGGACAGACGATCAGTCTGAAACTGCTAGTGAAATTTCGTTCTAGATATAAAGTGTACGTCATGCATGACTCATACCTACTCTGCAAATATCTGCGTCTTCAGACAAAATTCTACAGGGCATCAAGCTAAACTAGGTACTCAATCTCTTGGCCTTCGATATGAAGGAACAAAATGAACTAGGTAAAATTTTTTGATATGCAAAACTAACCCATAACTTTGAGCGATGTACCGCTCGAAATGCCTTGGCACCCATTCGTGGACAATGTCGTGAATGTCCTTAGTCTCCCTCCACAGTCCAACTAGCAGGTGTCCGTTTCCGTTTTGCAAATATGCACCGAGTATTCCACATGTGAACATGTTTTTTAGAATGGATTCCAAGTTGCTGAGCCTGGGAAGGAGGACAACTGCCCGTTATGAAGATTTCTCATGGCCTAATGAGAGAAAGTTAAGATATGTGGGAAGCTGGGAGCTAACTATAGGTTTTGTTTAGAAAAGTTTATCTAGCTGTTTTCAACTACAAAAGGCAATGAAATACTAGTAAACCTCCTTTTTGGACTCAGAACTTCTTTGCTTTTCAAAGGATATTATAAAAAAGATTTTACAGAAGCTCTAGGTTCAGATTTCAGAATCGGAAAAATCGTCAGACTTCTGCGGTAATTTATATAAACAGTGCGAAACTGCACTCTAGGAAGATAAAGCTAAGCTGTTGTGAACGTTTCTCTTGAAGATGATAAGATAGGACAATACGAGGGAGATGTTAAAGTACCTAATTCAAGTGTTCACTCGCTAAGACGCTAATATTTGCTAGCTTTTCAGATTTGACTAAGTAGCTAGTAGCTAGCGGAGGTAAGAGCAAAATACGTTTTAGTAGAATTTTTTCAGGGAAATAATTAAAGTTGGTATCTAAACTAATCACAAGCGATATTCTGATATATTTTGAACTTAACCACTTGAAACATTAGGTATTGAACATCTTTTACCAAAATATCGTAAAAGCAACTAAGATAATATGACGTCAATGAGAAACGATTGGATTGGATGGAATGTTATGAAATTTTCAATATCGTTTTGTCTAGACAATTAGTGACAAGATAAATTATTTGATAATGGATTGCCATTATCATTAAATTTATCTTGTCACCGATTGTCAAAATACCTATAAGTATATAATATATAAGTTTTTGTATTTTATTTATCTTTTTATAGTTTTGTATTTTGTAAATGTGAGGACTTTGTAGGCCGCGCAAAGTGTAGATCTGTACACCATTTTTTATTTTATTAAGTACAGACGCCAGCACATCGAGCAAGCACACTCGAATCAACGTTGGACCTAATGCTCATACCTAATATACTTATAATAAATCTGTAGAAGTGAAAATTCTGTACATTGAAAATATCCAAAAAATAAATGGCAGGGGGTGTTACTTGACCGACACCGAACCCAAAAATGTGATTAAAAAAATTTTTGTCTGTCTGTCTGTATGTTCAGGCATCACGCAAAAACTACCGGTTCGATTACGATGAAACTTGGTATAATTATTCTTTAATATCCTGGGCACCACACTGGGTACTTTTTATCCCGGAAAAGTATATACTTACAATAAAAAACAAACTTAATTTTGCGGTTCGATCCCTATACCCGATTACCACTGTCTGTACTGTACCAACCGCAAATACTAAGTTTGTCGTAGGTTGGGTCACCCGCAGTGGAGTTCATTTTTATTCCTTTTAGTTTTTAGAGTTATTTAGGTTTATTTTTATATGAGTCGTAGGTATAGATTTTAATTTTAAAGTATAGGTAGTATATTTGATAGTGTACGTAGTGACCGTAGGTTATTTTATAATACTGTTAGGTAGGTTTAGTCATTCGTATAGATATTAGTTTTTAGGGATTTTGCTTATTTATTGAGTTTAGATTAGTTATCATCAGAAATAGGTTTATTTAGGTAGGTAGGTATTTAATTTTCTGTTATTGAGTTTTTTTTTTAAATTAGTTAGGTATTTAGGTAAAGATATCATATAGGTACCCTCTTAATCACCACTAATGAGACACAATTGGTTTTCTATTGTAATTAGCCACAAAGGGCCCGCGACATAGATGGCATTCTGGGGAAGCACATAGTGACATAGGTACATTTTATCCTGTTAGCACGTTCCCGTGGGTAAATTTCCGACATCCACGCGGGCGAACCCGCGGGCAGAAGCTAGTACCTAATAATACTGTAATTTGAAAACATTGTAAAAGCCAATTATTTTTAATAGAGTAATGGTGGAGTTTCTTGCCGGCTCTTCACCATAGGAAACAACCAATTGGAGCTGAGCACCTCGCTTCTGATGTTTCATAAGTGTCCATGTATTGATTCAATGGCCATAGCCACTTATCAGATAACCTTGACTTGGATTAGTAGTGGCCAATAGGAGCAGGAAGGATAGATAATGTGCAATATTAAAAATTCTATTTCCAAAATAGTATGTACCCCAGTCAAATCTAAATGTCAAGGAAACAGACAACGGTGCTGAATCACAGTAGGTTTTCTGAATTACCCAGCAATGGTAGAAACCCAGTTTACAACCCAAAGTTGATTCACATTATTTTGTAGTAAGATACAAAATGGGTGCCCGCAGATTTCCTACATTCTGCAACCTGTCACACAAGAACTTTGAATCAATAGTTTTTCAGCCAAAAACAAAAAAGAAAAAAAGTTAGCACTTATCACCTCAACATGAACCAATTCATAATAATGAATTCTAATTAATGCTAATGTCACGGCGAAGTCATGATGATTAAGTCATTGACTGTCACACGGTGTCCAGCAACAATAGATTTTCTATTGTTTCTTGTCTGGCAGTCAGCATGTTGAAGAGATAGCTCTGTGCAAGAAATCAGTACTTAGTCATCAAACCAAGGATGATGAAATTATCTGAAATACTCTAGTTGTGTGTTCTATTTATAGGTAAGCACTGTAAGCAGTAAGTACACATTTGTTGTTTTTAATGAATTTAAATGGTGAATAAAATTATGGATGTGCTACACCATTGACAAGTTGTAGTGAGAACCGCTTTATTTTCTAAGTTAGTTAAAAATGAAAATCACTGAAAAATTCTAAGCTAAATACTAGAAAGAAACAGATTTGATTTGTAGTTTTGTCTAAATTAGGTGTATTTAATAAACTAACAGCAGCTTTCAAATACTTACCTTCTGATTGAGGACCAATGAGAATACAAATACATGTTTGCATTTTCATTTAGCCCTAAGTCAATACATACATTTTATCTTGTAATGGTAAGCTTGTAGGTAATTATGATATCCTCTTTTTCACATTGGGTATGCTAGAAATTAGTTACCTGCTTATCCACGATAAACTTTTTTCTTTTCGTTTATCTAGTATTTTTATTGACATTACATTAACTACTATAAATGTAAAAAGCTAATGCTAACGAACTGGGTTACTGTGGTGCTTCACAAGAATTACAATTTGAAGAGGTCTCTAGATCAAAAAGTCTCCATCTGCCTCTAAATTATTTAACAAATGGCTTTGTCCTAACTGTAAGTACACATCTTCACCCGAGGAATAATTTAGTATTTTTGAGTTTCCATACAAAAAAATGTCAGTCCTCAATTATATATACGTAACATACAAAAGGTGTCTGACATTAGTAAAATCAGCACTTTCTTTAAATATTTAAATTCTAAGCCAGCAGATAAGGTTTGACTTTAATCCAGAGAGCTTAACTCATGTGGTTTTCATTTCTAAACAATTGCACAAAATTAAATAAACTAACTACAAGCTTTATTAGAATACTATACATTGTACCTTTTTATCTTATATTTTAAATAATTAACAAGCTAATTGTACCATAATCTCAAAATCAGTGCCTATGCTAATTCAAAACGAATACAATTCCAATTTAACTAACTAATATACCTACTCAACAATTTTTTTCTTCTAAAACCATAGACAAGCACCTCATAGAGAAAGGCCTCATCATGGGCAGTAGGTGCTCAGGCTTGTTAAGGTCGATGCCCTTGGCCTCATCGCCTCTGCAGTAACACATGTGCTCCATGGACATGTTGGCAGCTGACACTTGTCAATTTCCAAGTAAACTGGATTATAAAAATTTAGTTTAGATTGTGAACATCATCAACATTTTTTTTAATATGTAAGGGGCTTTTCTGCCAATAATAATTATGAGATTACCCTCATAAAAGATGTAAGGGGTAACTATTTTATCAATAGTTGTAGCAGTACTATTCATGTTGGATTGGAGCCTAATATTTGTTTCTGTCACTATGAAGCATAGAAGTAAATTCTGCTCTCCATACAAACAAAATAATGTTTTATTGAAGTCAATAAAACAGATAATAATTAATTTAACTAGTTTTAAATTGTGTATGAATCATAGATCTGACATGCAGTTTCATCATCACAATGTTACACAACATTTTTGTAAAATATTCACCAATACAATTTGAAATGGAAATGAACAGATGATTGTATTCATATCATGCAAAATATTTCCATGCAGCAAGATAACCAATTAAACACACCAGCACCTTTCAAAAATAAATAGCTTGTGTAATACACTTGAATAAACTTCCACCTACACCATAGAATTATAAAATTTGCGTAATAAAATTTTTGAATCTGCTTTATAGAAGTAACTAGAATAGCATCATTTTTTTCCCTTGACTTATCAGGCGGGTCAAGCGACATGCCAGACCTGTCACCTTAGAAAATCACAAAGTTCCACGAAACATTAAGAATCCAAAATGCAATAAGTACAATAAATTAGGTATTATTCATTTATATTTCCTGCAGCAACAGGAAGACTATAAAAAGGTTAAATGAACTGTTGTAACTTTTTATTTCGTGGAAGAATTACCTCTGGCCTATCATCTTTTTCGCTACATTCCCTGTGACTTCGTCCTCAGACTCACAGCGAAGCCTTTTCCTAATTCTTCCGTTTTGCATGACCTTTGATTTAAAAAATTAATTAAACATTAAATTCAGAGAAAACGGTCACCGCATGACCGATCATCATCATCGTCCACGCGTTGAACGTTGTTTTAGTACCTACTTGCTATGTACTATGTTAACGCTACCCCCTTTAGAAATACCAACAAAAATAATTAAACGTTGATTCGTGCTCGAGGCATCATCAGCGTTCTGCAAGCGTGTCATGACCACAAGAAATTCCGTTTTTTACTTGCCAGTCGAATCTTTCCACTAGCTTTACAATAGGACATTATTTTTTTGCGAACAATACCTCGTGTTTTTATCTTATTGAGAACAGACAATAACATGCTACTTGCTATTTTGAAAACGTTAACATACAATATTAGTAAAAATAAAGACCACTTACTTGATAAAATGTGACGAATAAAACAGACGAACGAACAACACACTCGCTCAGCGATTCCGGCCGTGTAAAATGTTAAATGAATGACAGCAGGCATGACAGCAGCCGGCGACCGGAAAAGATGGCGCGCGCCGGCCGGTCATAACTTGCCAGTAATTAATATTATTGTAAACTTCTGTCCAATTTAAAACAAATAAAAAATATAATTCAACACAATTTTAAAATATAGTTTCGAAACACCATTTTTAAATATTCTCTTTAATTTTTTTTCTGAGTAATGATTTGAAAAAAAGTTTATTCGTTCATTATCGCCATCTCATGCTCGCATGGCGCTACTAGCCCCTAATCAGTTTGTAATACGACTGAGAGATGGCGCTGTTCACAGCAAATTATAGCAGGAAATCAAGCTTGTATGCACGTAATTCTCATTTTATTTATTAGTATATGTACGTAATATCCAATAGGTGCCGTACTAATGCTGTTTATTCAGAATTAAAGTGAAAAGATCCAAAGAACCACTTATATAATGAAAATAACCACTTATTCGTAATATTTATTCATAATATTATCTTAAGTACTAAAATCATAAAATCATCATCTTATTACGGTCTATTCATAATATCTTCATAGTAACATAACATCACGCCTGTGATCCCCGAAGGATTAGCCACATAGGTGCACCTGTAGTACGAGTGTACCTACTGTGTTTATTATGTTTGTTGTTTAGTTGTTTGTTTTGCGTATGTATATTTTTAAACATTCGAAAACTTTCGCAAACTCTGGGCTGTAGGTATGTAATAGAAATAATTATTATCGAGTTACACGGCTGTCGCTAGTTGCTGTAGGTACCTATTAGCTGTTGAAGGCTTGAGTGAGCTGCTGATGATCTACCTACCTGTAAGTAAATTCGAACACCTTTGATGCCCAGTATTGCCACAGGCCAAGCGACAGGCCTATCTTGCCTGCGTACCTATTTCTTCTAGATTAAAGAGGGTGCATTCTAGAAAAAATGTGCAACGTCGCAAATAGCTGCCAAATATTTCGCCGTTTTGATTAATTAATCAATAGTACCTACTGATGAAATTAAGAGATATTGCTTACTTACTGCGTTTTGTACTTACTAAAGTATTGTACCTACTTAAGTTAATGTACCCAGGATTTTGTAATAATAATATCTTGATTTAAAAGAGTGTCCTTGGAGTTTCTTGCCCGTTCTTCTCCAAAGAGATCTACGTTTTGGAATGGGCAACTAGCTTCACTTTCTGACTAACTGACCGACTATTTAAAATGTTGACAATTCAAAAGTGCCTGAAATGGTTTAATTGAAATAAATGATTTGAGTTTGAGTTTATTAATTATGAATTGCAATTAGGTACTAATATTGTGACACTGAATAATATGTAGTTTTAGTTGTGAAAACAGTAGACCTACGTGCCTAACTTAGAAACCTTCCGAATTACTTTTTACACATAAGTATTTTTTTCATGGTTTTTTATCTAGTTAGGGGTCGGCGCAGTAAAAGAGTACAGTATATACCTTTGCCCTGAGACAGCAATAGTTACAAAAAAAAAGTTTTGTTCGATCTTATAATAATTATTTTATGTACCTATTAACTACGTCGTTTCACCAATTATATTACGCACGCGTACGTCAAAAGGTTCGCAATCCCTGTTATAGACTGTAGAGGCCATTGTGCTTGTGAGAAAATGAAAAGTATATATAGTAGGGCATGTATTTCGGGTCCCGTCGGGAGGAGGCTATAAATCTGCACGTAATGTGACCACTTGACCGCTAACTGATTTGGAGCAGAACGCTTTATTACCCTGCCCTATATTATTTTGAACTCCACTGTTCCTTGTGAAAAAAATACGTGATAATAAAAATAGGGGGCTTGAGGGAACCGTGTCTCTTTATCTTTATGGGTTTAGTTAGTTAGGCTGTAGCAGTAATCCCGGCGCGATGTTACCAAAGTCTGCTTATAAATTAAATAAAGTTTTTAATTATGTGGAGTTTCTTGCTCGTTCTTCTCCATAGGTACCTTCTACGCTTTGGAATTGGCAACTAGCTTCATCTTTCTGACTGACCAACCCCTTGACAGTTCAAAAGTGCCTGTAATTGGTTTATTTGAAATAAATGCTTCAGTTTTTATTATTATGTTAAAAAAACACTATCTCTCTCTACTTATTATAATTTCTTTTGTTCTTAGCACATGTTTCATGATTATTATTGTGTAAGCACATTTATATAGATAAGTATAATATGTTTAATGCAGGTATGTATATATTGTATCGTATTATGTTAATGGTAGGTACACCACAGACTACTTGCATTGACCATTTGTATTATCTCTCCTAAACATTGCTTTTAGCGATAAAACCGCCCATTGTGTCCCCTTGTAAACATTCTACATTGTATTTCTTAATTTTAATGGTGTACAATATAATAAAGAGTAGAGTAGGTACTAACTAACTTTTTATCTCAGTTAATATTCAAGAAGGTCCTATTACCTATGACGATTTAGATGTCTCCAGGGTCGGTGTCGGTACTTATTACAAGAAACAAGACTCGAGCATTAGGATTTTAAAACTCTTCTAAAGTCATTACTTTCTGTAATACCGATGTAAGTCTGATAAACAATATGCTTCTGGCTACATTCATTACACAGTCGTTCAAAAGGCAATTTTATTAATAGGTAACTAAGAAAGGTAGTTAGCCAACTTTATAGACAAATTCATTTTTTCTTTTGAAACTGTGCCAAAAAGTTCGCGTTACTTACTTCTTATTACTGAAGGCAATAACTACGCTTGGACAATTTATAGTGTAAAGGTGGGTTCCTTGGCAAGCGGAGGGAGTCTGTTTCACTGGTCCACACACCGTGACAAGTGTGTTTGTTCCGGATGTTAGTATTTATGGCTGTTGCCTCCATTGTTTCAGATATAGCTAGGAGAAATTCCTGGATTTTGGAGCCAGTAATGTTTATTTAGTTGTAAATTGTTGTGATATGAAATTATTTCCATTGTTTGGTTCTCTTTGTCTGACTAGGTAATTATTTAAATAAGTATAATAATGAGGGAAGGGGGCCTTTGCCCTGTAAATTGCGTTGACAGAGAACAGCTAGAAGATGAAGAGTAGGTAGAGATAGTTGCAGATTGTAGGTGCCGCCTTCATCCGGTTCTGCCTGTAGTAAATTACTCTAAGTAAGTCTATCCGCAACGAGGTGATCCGGCAGAGAACCAAAGTTGTCGACATAGCTCACAGAATAAGCAAGCTGAAGTGGCAATGGGCCGGCCATATTAGCTGTAGAACTGATAACTGTTGGGGTAGACGTGTTCTTAAGTGGAGACCGCGAATCGGTAAACGTAAGGTGGGACGCCCTCAGGCTAGGTGGAGCGACGATCTTCGCAGGATGGCTTTTAGCAGCTGGATGAGAGTTGCCGAAAATCGAGTTGAATGGCGTGAAATAGGAGAAGCTTATGTACAGCAGTGGACTGCTACAGGTTAATGATGCAGCTAGTCTATTTCAAGCTTTACTTCTGTTGCCAGGCGAAATATTTATAATCGATGCCGTGGTTTAAGATAGTCTTCTTGCTAATATGATATATACCTAACGAGAATAAAAAATATACAGTGCAACCTTAATATAACGTACCTCAATATAACGAATTCCTCGATTTAACGAATTCTTCATAATCCCCTTGAATTGTCCATAAGAGTCAATGTAAAATACCTATACCTTTATTTTTGCGAACGAAAATTTTTGATTTTTTTGCGAACAACCTCTTTATAACGAATTTTCAACTATCAAAAAAAAAGTGTAATCCTCTAATTAACGAATTTTGTCAACCCAAAACCTTTATATAACGTTCCCAATAGTATGTGATTCAGTTGCGACAGCTTTCGACACGTTTTCACCTCGTTATAACAAATTTTAGAACAACAACATCAATATGTATAACAAACCTCAGTTTAACGAATTACTTGATACAGCGAATATTTACTTGTTCCCTTCCGATTTGTTATATCGAGGTTGCACTGTATAACGATTATTATTTCCAAGATAATCTTTTATTAAAGATGAAGATGAAACATGGATTGAAAAGCTGTCAAGTAGGTACCGGAAGTGGCGTTGATTTGATATCAAAGACAATGCAATCATTCGAGCGGAAAGGACACTTCAAAGAGGAGGCTGACAGTCGTATATGCTATAAGTACTACTTACCTTCATTTTTTCCAAGGAAGTTATTATTAACTAAGTAGCATTTTATTGCCAATTGCAATTAGTTCTATTATGTAATAAAATCACAAACTCATTATTTTACTTTATATGTTGCGTATTTAATTTATTATTTAATAATATAAGCCGTTTTGTGCCCATTGGCACAATGCGGGTTATAATAAAATAATAAATTAAATACGCAACACAATTTATACAACGCAATTTTCATACCTACTTATATGCTCCTGTCCTCCTGCCTGATCCAATCCAAAGGGCTTTACACACACACACACACACACACACAGACAGTAGGTATGCTAAGCTCCATAATACAAATCTTCAATTCTCTTTGAAATTCGATGTCATGGACTATAAATGTTCTTTTCAGCTAGTTTTTACTTGTCGGTCCATAGATCACTTTCGTCCAGTTTCCTTTATTATACCTATGAATAAAAGAATAATAGATATAGATAGACAAAGATATATATCGTTGTCTATCTATAACTATTATTCTTTCAACGACGCTGTCGACGTTGAAGTCCGCTACATGGCACTCCATCCATCACAGCCCGAATGTTCGCAGCTCCTGCGGGGCGGCGTGGCGCCGGCGGGTCCTACGAGAGGCGCTCCATCTTGTTAACAGCGACACGCAATTATGTCCAATCTAACTGTCTTGTTCACCTGCACTTGCACTTACCGCCTCACATATAGGTAGGCTTCATATAGGTAGCTGTTTACTGTTGGGGGATTAGTTGATTGCCCCCTTACATAGTGAAACTATAACTGGTAATTTCGTTACTAGCTTCGTCTCATTACAAAATACATAATTTTTGCCTATTATTTATGAATATTATTAAGTATGTTAACTTGAAAGAAGAAAGATCTTTTCTTTTCTTTATCTTTTTTTTATATACGTTGCCCCACACTAGGAATTACTCCTGTATCGTGGGTGCGTTCACAAACATTTAAACTCACATACATAAATAGCCTGTAGGCAATACAAATATTTGTTCCGGGCGGGAATCGAACCCACGACACGCAGCGCAGCAGTCGATCGCTCAGCCACTGCGCCAACCGTGTCGCCGTCGTCCAAGATGAAGTACATCGTGAGGAAACCAGCATGTCTTAGAACCAAAAATTCCCAAACCCCCCCCGGGCCCACGTGGTGGATTAGACCCACTCCCCCTTATAGAGAGGATGCTGTGTCTCAGCAGTGGAAACATTATAGGCTGATCATGTTACTTACTACAACGCACATTATATAATTAGGTCACTACTTTTCATTCTACGTTTACCAAATTCCTTATGTAACCAAATAACCATACTTACAGTCCTTTCAGTCTGTTATTTTCCTGACAGACCGGTCAGCAAACAAACAGCAACCTTATTGCAAGGATTTTAAAGACCAATGTGATGCAAAATCCGAGTTACCTAAACACCTATTATAACAAGTTAAAACATTTAACTTTCCCGTTACTGTAAGACTCTTGAAAACTTTGTACTCTTTTGTTTAGGAGCATCAACTTCATAACATAAGCACAGGGTACATACCCATACAAATAGAACAAAGTTTCATTAAGCTTGCCTTCGTACCAACACGAAGAGATAAAACTGAACAGTAGATGGATCCGGTCGGTCTGAGTCTGGCCGGTTGGACTTTTCAATGATTTACTTCCGCAGGGCCTCGCCCGCGGCGGCCTCGTAGTCGTAGTCTTGTCGTAGGAGATCGTCGTTGAAGCCTCACACGGCACGGATGTTTCCGGATGTCCCACATAGTTCAAATCAGACGGATCTGAAGGTAAAACTGAACTGACTATGTGTGTAGACTAGTCCCAAAATTCATCTAATATGAATCTTACGTCCGATTAAGCATGAAGCGGAGACCTAATGAATGATGCTGCAATAAAAACTGTCCCTCGTCGCCACTCGCTGGCCGCTAACTAACATTTCAAGCAATAAAGCAGAGAATGAACGCTTGCCTTCCGCTGTGAGACGTGCGACCACGTCACGAAATAGATAGGTACAGAAGGCAGGCTTCATACAACGAGTGAAAACCGGCACACGCACTTAGACGCGTAGAGTTTTACAATTCTCAACTTTCAATTCTTTATTGCGTATCATAATGTATACAGTTGGTAGGAAAGTAATTATATTAGTCACAATTATGGACCCTGTCGGGCACTGTATAGATCAAGTAAGAGAGAGGAGGAATAGGGTTCACAAGGTTCTTGAGTGTGACCAACAATGGAACTAACGCCGCCATCTTGTATTCTCAATACCATTTCGCAAAACCATTTCACAAATGTTTACCAACAGCGCTTCCATGTCATTCAAAATATCGCCAAAAGATCTAAATATGTAGCATAGGTATGTACGTCAGTACGGGGACTTAAAATGGGTATTATTTGAAACGTATACAAAGTTGCGTGCACTCGCTGTACGTAGACGCGTCTGTGCAACTGTGCATGCCTATTGTCTCGCTGTATAATATGGTGGCCGAGCCTACCTTCTGCACCCTATGTTCTGTGCGGCCGCGGTCAGCATCCTGCGATTACTTTGTTTCCGCTCTAGACGCAATGGTCCGCGGTTGCTGCTACTATGAGTTTATTTTTTTTTTATCTATTATTTACATTTGACAGTATTTAGCTGTAAAATGTAATAAAAGATCATTTTAGTCATACAACTTGATTAGTTTAGCTCATAGGTTCTCAATGTGGGCGATAACGCCCACTCGTGGGTGTTTAAGATATTCAGGGGGGCAGGAGAAGACCCAGAGTGTTAGAGAGTGTTATATGTTACGAATATTTAATATTACACCTTTAAATATAATCCTGACAATAGCTGTTTCAGATTTGCGACATTAAGTAAAGCAATGTTAAGTAAAAAAAATTGGGTACTGTGGAAAACAAAAAAAAAAATCTCAAAGTGGTGGGTAGTGTTGAGAACCTACATAACATACATACATAATCAGCCTATAATGTTCCCACTGCTGAGACACAGGCCTCCTCTCTGTGAGAGGGAGTGGGCCGTAATCCACCACACGGGCCCAGGCGGGTTGGTAGATGTCACATGTCTTCGAATTTTTAGTTCTAGGACATACCGGTTTCCTCACGATGTTTTCCTTCACCGTTTCGAGAGCAGCGGTGATGAAATGATTTACACAAAGTAAAGTGCACGTCTGGGTTCGAACCTACGACCAACAACTCGTAAGTCGCGGTTGTTATCACTGGGCCATCACTGCTCTCGGGTTGAGAACCCATGTTTACTAAATACTGCGCCCACCATTGGCATATTTTTTAAATATTTCAGTATCGCGGTAGAAATTTTTTGGCATTTTACCCGACTGCGCGACCACAAAGATACGGCTATGTTTTTCGGGCGTAGGTATCTATTTATCATTTTATGTTATTTGCCCTCGAAGCACCCAACGGCCGGATGGATTTCAATACTTGAGATGATGATGATTTTCACACTTGCAACAAACGATTTGAAATTTGACTTGTGTGGTTATAAAAAAAAATATACGGTCGAATTGAGAAACCTCCTCCTTTTTTGAAGTTGGTTAAAAAGCCATTTATTCTGCTACCCAATCACACTTTTTTTACAAAATGTTTGTAGCATGCATATCTATACTTATAATAAATCTGTAGAAGTGAAAATTCTGTACATTGAAAATATCAAAAAAATAATTTACAGGGGGTGTTACTAGACCGACACCGAACCCAAAAATGTGATTTAAAAAATTTTTGTCTGTCTGTCTGTCTGTCTGTCTGTCGGT
Organism: Apamea sordens; assembly: GCA_945859715.1. NCBI lineage: Eukaryota > Metazoa > Arthropoda > Insecta > Lepidoptera > Noctuidae > Apamea > Apamea sordens. Next base: position 22,545,055 of record OX243987.1, on the reverse strand, counting down.
CTGTCTGTCTGTCTGTCTGTCTGTTTGTTCAGGCATCACGCAAAAACTACCGGTTCGATTACGATGAAACTTGGTATAATTATTCTTTAATATCCTGGGCACCACACTGGGTACTTTTTATCCCGGAAAAGTATATACAATAAAAAACAAACTTAATTTTGCGGTTCGATCCCTATACCCGATTACCACTGTCTGTACTGTACCAACCGCAAATACTAAGTTTGTCGTAGGTTGGGTCACCCGCAGTGGAGTTAATTTTTATTCCTTTTAGTTTTTAGAGTTATTTAGGTTTATTTTTATATGAGTCGTAGGTATAGATTTTAATTTTAAAGTATAGGTAGTATATTTGATAGTGTACGTAGTGACCGTAGGTTATTTTATAATACTGTTAGGTAGGATTAGTCATTCGTATAGATATTAGTTTTTAGGGATTTTGCTTATTTATTGAGTTTAGATTAGTTATCATCAGAAATAGGTTTATTTAGGTAGGTATTTAATTTTCTGTTATTGAGTTTTTTTTTAAATTAGGTAGGTACTTAGGTAAAGATATCATATAGGTACTCTCTTAATCACCACTAATGAGACATAATTGGTTTTCTACTGTAATTAGCCACAAAGGGCCCGCGAGATAGATGGCATTCTGGGGAAGCACATACATTTTATCCTGTTAGCACGTTCCCGTGGGATAATTTCCGACATCCACGCGGGCGAAGCCGCGGGCAGAAGCTAGTAACAAAATATACCAATAATAAAAAATAATAAAAAAATAAACATGCAAAATACGGTGCATTTCTAATTTTAATTTTCTATTTGAGTTTTATAGTTTTTAATGTGCAATATAATTGTATTAATTACTAGCTTCTGCCCGCGGCTTCGCCCGCGTGGATGTCGGAAATTTACCCACGGGAACGTGCTAACAGGATAAAATGTATGTGCTTCCCCAGAATGCCACATATGTCGCGGGCCCTTTGTGGCTAATTACAATAGAAAACCAATTGTGTCTCATTAGTGGTGATTAAAAGGGTACCTATATGATATCTTTACCTAAGTACCTGACTAATTTAAAAAAAAAAACTCAATAACAGAAAATTAAATACCTACCTACCTAAATAAACCTATTTCTGATGATAACTAATCTAAGCTCAATAAATAAGCAAACTCCCTAAAAACTAATATCTATAGGTACGAATGACTAAACCTACCTAACAGTATTATAAAATAACCTACGGTCACTACGTACACTATCAAATATAGTACCTATACTTTAAAATTAAAATCTATACCTACGACTCATATAAAAATAAACCTAAATAACTCTAAAAACTAAAAGGAATAAAAATGAACTCCACTGCGGGTGACCCAACCTACGACAAACTTAGTATTTGCGGTTGGTACAGTACAGATAGTGGTAATCGGGTATAGAGATCGAACCGCAAAATTAAGTTTGTTTTTTATTGTATATACTTTTCCGGGATAAAAAGTACCCAGTGTGGTGCCCAGGATATTAAAGAATAATTATACCAAGTTTCATCGTAATCGAACCGGTAGTTTTTGCGTGATGCCTGAACAAACAGACAGACAGACAGACAAAAATTTTTTTTATCACATTTTTGGTTTCGGTGTCGGTCAAGTAACACCCCCTGCCATTTATTTTTTGGATATTTTCAATGTACAGAATTTTCACTTCTACAGATTTATTATAAGTATAGATATGTTATAATCATTTATTTGTATTAAGTAACTATTCATTAATTCAATTAGTAGTAGTCTGTCTAGTCGGCTCCTTGGCCTCCTGGCTTTGGTCATCCAGTTAGTCTAGTCTTTGTATAAATAGATCTGCCGATTTTTTCCTTTGTGCCTAGTGCTCTGTCTGTTCATGTTATGTCTGATAGTCTGATTCTCAACATGCTTCTTTCCATTCAGTTTTGTAAACCTCTAAGTAAAGAACTGGCATCTCTTGGTTATGATCAGGGGATAGAAAAACAACATCGCAACTGTATTTTAGCTCGTATCCCAAAAATACAATATGTAATGGCTCCTCATCAAAATTCAGGTACAATCAATGTACCACATTTTGTTTCCCACCCAATAAATCTCTTAAGAGCTCACTTCTTATCCATAATACATGGCGGTATCGCTCGCTGAGTTTATCCAATGTATCGCTTATTCGCCTCATCCGGCCAATGTTGATAGATAACTGGTTTTATGTATTATTTATTGTTATTTTCATTTGTAGTCGGTGCGGTGATATCGATCAAGTGTTTCTTAAGAGTTGTGAGGACTTGTGAGTCATGATTTCAGTTGAACGGGGTTACAATAAGTACAGTTGATTATGTGCATTAGTGATGCAAGTCATCACTAATGCACATAATTTCGGTTTTTGAAAGGTTTTTGAAAGACATGTGAAAAAAATAATTAAATGTGATGTGATGAACTCTTAATAACATCTTATTAGATGCATAAGTGCGCCCAGTACAATAATGTTTTTAGGATGTTATTGAAACTGCCCCGTTTCTGTAGCGCATCGGAGATGTTTGCTCAGAACAGAACTGACGGCTTCCATGCAGTAATTCGTAAAAAAGTCGCATCACTGATGCGCAGAACGCGGGGCACTGACAATAGCATCCTAAGAACAGTTGTGGAGAGTCCTTACTCCCCTATTCTGAGGCACTATGTGGGGATAATGGTCGGGTAGGTCATTCCTCACCTTGTCATTCTTTGCACATTCTGCCTCAGACACCTACCTTGTTGTTTGTTTCTTGGTTTGCTTTCTACTAACACTAGTTATAAGATATTTTACTAACAAAATGGACTTTATTGTTGTCTGATTCTGATATATAAATAATAATAATAATAAGTGTATGCACTTCCAATTACATCCTCTGTAGCGTAGACACATAGAGTTGTGACTGTTGGATGTAGACTTTGATACTCTGGTTTTTTGTGGCTGATGGAAGTAAAAAGGAGCATTCAGGATTTCAAAAAGGACCAGCACCTCAACTGCGTAACTCAAATGGCTCACAGTCACAATCCTTTTCATTTTGAAGGGGAACAATTCACCATTGTTTTGTATGCTTTAAAATTGATCTGCGCGTCAATGTCAAAAACGGAATATTTATAAATTGATAAAATGAAAGGGATTCTGACTGCAGGTTCTACAGTCTGCACAAACAATTTTGAGACCAACCCGCCTTCGTGAGATGAAACATACCTTATCGATATCATTCTAAACTTGCTAAAACGAAAATAAAAACCAGCCAAGTGCGTGTCAGGCCACGCATAGAATAGGGTTCCGCAGTCACCCATAGTGGCACGGGGATTTAGAAGGCGGGTTTGGTATTTATTACTATGAATAAATTAATTGAGTACGAAGTTTTCCAAGTAAGCGCATTTTACAAGTTAGGCCTCTATAACTCCTGAAGTAACAAAGTCATCTAAGCCGTTGCAGTTTTCCTTCAAAGTTCATCACATGGACACCACCATAAATTTTTTCAGATTTTTCGAGCCGGCCGTTTAGCTTTTAGAGGGGGGGGGGGGGGGGGACATTTTAACAAAAAAATGCCTTTCAAAGTTGAATATCTCGCAAACGGATACCTAAATAAAAAATCGTTTTAGCAGCCCCTCAATGTTTTTAAAAGACCTATCTAATATATACCAAACTATGGGGTAGACGCGAGATAAAAAAAAAACCATCCTCACTTTACGTGCAGAGATAACTCAAAAAAAAATTCCTCTTTTCATATTCTGTCCATTCCTCTTGATATCAGGACGGCCACCAGTCTGTATGCATTTAAGCGGAAATTGCAGAGTTATTTACAAAACAAATTTAAAAAAAAATAGCGTAGAGTCATCTCAACACATCTCTCCCTTGATTTTGTATATATATAAATAAGTATATAAGTAATAATATTTACGTGTATGTAACCTATTTATGTATTTGTGTACATAGTTTTAAGAGTTTTTTTTATTATTATTGTCCCTCTCAACCAAAGCACCTGCCATCTAATCTCTTCACCACCCTTGGTTGACTGGTAGAGAATGCCTAAGGCATTAAGTCCGCCTTTGTACCTTTTTGTGCGAAAAGTTTAAATAAATAAATAAACCGTTTGGAAGGTAAGCCGAGGACGGATAGACGGACGGAAATGGCGAAACTATAAGGGTTCCGAGACGTGAACTACGAAACCCTAAAAAGAGGTTTTATTTTAATCACACAATTGATACTTAGATCCTCTCTCAGATCTATCTCTTATTATCACCTTTTGAAGTTTCGCACACTTCTTATAAGTAAATTATAAATTTATTAATCCTGTACAGGCAGGTATCCACCACACCAAGTTTATATCAACGAGAGAGCGCTAAAGCCAGTCTCTTTAGCTACATAAACGACTAGCCTGCCAGCTAGGCTAAATACTGGAGCTCGGTCCTCGGAGCTCGGAGGCTCCCATAATTTGCAGGCATTAGTCAGCCTTGACAAATTCAGTGGCACAATATAACGCATGTAGCTGAAACGCTACGTGCACTAACATAAATTCATTTCGATGACACTGCTCTGCGGCGGCGGCGATTCGAATCGAGAATTGCAGAAGAGACAAATCCCTCACTTTGCACAAATCAAACTGCCAAATGTTTTTTATGAGTTAAGAGAGTAAAATTTTATGAGTTTTGAGAGATAATCTATTTAAAGTCATGGCCTAAAAATTCCAGTGATTTGGGAATCCAGTTTTTTTCTCGCTGTTTGATACGTTATAGCAAACGCGTCTTCGATTGATAAACCTTGTCATAAATAATTTAAAGACAAGCTCTTCATAGCGATCTAATCTGTCAATTGGGTCCAAAGTGTTGTATCTCTGAGGAATGTAGGTGTCGATTAAATCCGATGTTAATTTAGCAATAAGGTTTTGTTTTTTGTAAGCGCAAAATATATGATTATCGGAGTCATTCGTTTGACTATTCCGAACACCTAGCGTCATCTCGTGGCGCTAGACAGAGTCTAGCCTGAGTTCGTAGAGGTGGACGAGAGCTACAGCTACAAGCAGCAGTAGTGAGCAGAGCTCTCGGGATCATCGAAACATTGGACATCGTTCGAACAACATGTGCTAAGAAACTGTCTTGCGTTCCGTATCGTTGAGTTGTGGACCTACAGTGTGTGATTCGCTAGTGTGACTGACTTTTTCGTGAATTGTAATCTGATTTGAACTGCAAGCCGTTTTACTATTGTGCTCTAACCAACACTACCCATAGTACGCCCACAGTCATTAAAATATGCCTGATGTTAACGAGAGACAGACATACCTTCTCCGTCATACTTAATGTATTTTGCGCTTGATCTCAAATTTTGTTGATGAACTTGTGAAATTGGATAGCAGACCACTCACCACATGGATACTATAATCCCCCCTATTCCTTACCTACTCTATGCCTGCACCTAACTAGTAGAAAGGACAGAAGTGAACAACATATAAATTATGTGCGGGGAACTATTAAACTCTGCCGCCGTATTCCATTACCGGGAGAGGTCAGTTCATGACCTGCTTGGGGTGCTGTTAATTTATATAATACTGTTACTGACTCTGTGGCTTTTACACTGTCGGAAGACCGTGGTAGTTACTTTTTTTACGAATATGTGTTCTTCTGATATTTGAGTAAAATTTGGCTTAAATAAACTAAGCATTACATGTAGAAAGAAAACACTTATAGATAGCGTATAAATATTAACTCATAAACTGATCCTGGGTCATCATCACCATCTGCCTAGCCTTTTCCCAACTATGTTGGGGTCGCTTTCCAGTCTAACCGGATGCAGCTGAATACCAGTATTTGATATGGAGCGACTGCCTATCTGACCTCCACAAACCAGTTACTGGGTAATACGATACCCCTTGGTAAGACTGGTTTTCAGAGTTTCGGGCTTCTGACGACCCGAAACGACTATAACTGACCCCGGGTAAAGTTCCCAAAAGTCTAGCAGCTTTGCCACGTGAATCAATGCAGATACGCAAAAAACTGTCAAGTTGTTCTCAGAAGTTTGAGAAGCTGACTGATGTATGTTCTATCAAAAGCATCATAAAAGTAGGTAAAATTATTTATATTTATTTCATTGAAATACTTACAAATTACATTTTTAAATATTTGTATAAACAAAAAGATAAAAAAAACATTTAAAAATATAAAAAATAGTAGCCTACCGGTATCGGGAATAGGGTCCAAGCTACCGGCGGTCAGGGCTCCAGAGAGAGGAACTTCTTGACAATGCGAGCAGTGTCCAGAAGTACCGCTTTCTGAATCAAGCCCTTGATCCAGCTGCCCAACGAGAGCCTCCTCAGTTGCTGTTGGTCGAGGCTCTTGACTATTAAAACCCATTGGCTGTCACGACTATCGGCATAATGATTGCTGAGTCCACATGCCACATGTCAACCACCTCGCGAGCTAAGTCAAGATACTTGATTTGTTTATCTTTCTCGGCTTTCACGAGGTTAATATTATTAGTATTAGTTATTTATATTAGTTATTATGTAGGTAGCCTAATTATTGTCCCGTATAAACAGCAAAGTAAGCATGAACGAACCAACAAATTGCATGAAGTATTATGGGTCGGACTAATTATGTTTACCTAATTATCTAATTAGTGACCCGGCTCACCTTTTTGCATTAGGTAAATGTGAAACGCGCATAAAATAAATAAATTATTATTGGATGTATGATTAATGTACCTTCCTACCGACCTAAGTAATAGGGTATAATATTATTTGTATAGTTAACTATTTAGGTATATCGTATTATCCCTAGTTACAGTTATTGCTTAAGGGCCAGTTGTTTGAGACGGTTGGTTAACGTAACATACGTACGTCAAATAATAACGAGTACGTAATCGTAATTATTTGACGTAAGTCGAGACCGTATTTTTGTAAGTAGTTGTATTTTGAAATAACGCTTTTTTTGTTTGACGATAGTTAGCGCCATTTTTGACGTACCTACGCGTGCGTCAAGTAGACGTGAAACAACCCACCCTTAGCCTTCATTAAATTGTGTAAGTTGAACTACTTTCTTAAATTAAATAAACTCAAATCGAAGCACCAGTGAAACAGACGTCTTACGCAGTTCAAGAGAATTAGGGTTCAGTGAATGCAAATTTTGGCCATCTGAACTTGTCCGTACAACTGGACAAGACGTGACGCTGAGGCTGAGATCTGGAAAGCGTACTTCGACTTTGGTTAAGCTAAGTAGGTAGATATCTACCAATACCTAAGCGTTTCATACGAATATGACGAGAAAACGAGTAGAGACTATCCCGTACCGTACCCATGAATACTCAAGTTCAAGTTATTTATTTCATAACAAAAATACATTTGAGTCGAAATATTTGCACAGTAGATACACAAAAAGACTCACTCGACGACTCGAAGACTGACTCGTACTCATCTCCTTTGATCTTACTGTGCGGGGTGAGTATGAGGGTATCAGAGCAGCACCTGCAGCACGGTGCGTGCCTCGCGACACTTTTATTTTGTAACTGTTTTTTTAAATGGTTTTGTATAATGTTTCGTATAATGGGGTTAATATCTGAAAACTCGTCATAGGTGGCAGCACTGTTTACTTTTATATCGATCACAAATTAAACAAAAACTAGCTAAATATGAATGAGACTTGGAGTGTATCACTATTAAAAGACGAGCTAAGGAATAGGGAAGCGTTTAATACAGGTAAAAGCAGCTGTAATAGAAAAGACTATTAACTTTTGAACGTTTTATAATTTATAGGTTATCTTGTGTTTGTTAACTTGTTGTTAATTTTTTGGCACGACAGGAATAATCTGGATCAGAGTTGAAAACCAACTCGAGTACGATCTTCCTGACTAAAAAACTTCAGAGATGTTAATTCCAGCACTGATCTAATATGATAATACTCGTATAAACACAGACGCCTTTACTATAATTTAAGTAATATCACACCCCAAGTGCTTGTAGGCAATAAAAACGGACTTAGTTCTCTTGGGAGCATCAGCTGTTTACGAATTTCTGCCATAAAAGTCTTCAGGTTTCAAAAGAATAGCACATAGTCTCGACGAAATATCGGGTTTCCAATTTTTTTTGGAGAGTTTTTTCCTACATTTTTCGTCTTTTAACATCTTTGGAAAATACATGGGTCCCCGTGTTTTTGCAGTCAACAGCTGCGCAACTGGGCATATTAATTATGCATAAAAGAAGTCGCTTGTTCACAAAAAAACCGGTCAAGTGCGAGTCGGACTCGCGCACCGAGGGTTCCGTACAAATTTGTCCTTTATCTGTGCTATAAGACGTTGCTTCGTACCAAATTTCAAAATTCTGAGTTCACGGAAAGTACGCTGTAGGTTTTGATTCCCTTGCGAGTGTCGAAAATTTGCGGAAATTTGTGGCATATTCGGCTGCATCTTTTGATTGCGTTGGCTTAGAAGTTTGATTTTTTCACAGCTCCAAGGGTCAATAGACCTGAGTATTTGATATAAATTCCAGCTTGATACTTCCGAGCGTTCCTGAGAAAAAGGGTCTTGACAGACAGACAGACGGACGGACGGACGGACAACAAAGTGATCCTATAAGGGTTCCGTTTTTTCCTTTCTAGGTACGGAACCCTAAAAATATGGATAGTGACAGCTAGCTGTCAAATTCTTGGACGTTGGAGCGCAGCGACATCTAAAGTGAGCAAGTGGCAGTTTTTATCCCTATTTACTTGACGGCGTGTCCAAAAAATTGGTTTTGCGGCGCTAAACTTACAGAGTTGATTTTAGTACGAATTTTTGACATCTGTCAAATTGACGAAACCCCGAGTAGGTACTGAGGCGGCGGCCCGCCAAAAGTGAAAACAAATGAAGATCGGCTAAAGCAAACGGCTGCTTTGAGTTTTTGAGATCAACTGTTTAGTTTCCGTGAAAAGATACAGGGAGGATTTTGATACTTCTGAAACAAAAACCGAAAGCTCTAACAATAGGCCTTGACTACGGATGAACGGGGAGAGAATAGTCGATATTGTGGAAATAGGGGTAACAACTTTGAAGAGTGTGTTACGTAATTACCCACCAGATGTTTATGTTGAAACTAATAGTGATGATTGTATGTTTGCTGTGTCATTTGTTAATTGTTTAACCTGCCTCGTTGGTGTAGCGGTCACAAGCACTACTGTTGAGCATGGGGTCTTGGGTTCGATTTCAAAGTCAGGCAAAATGTTATTGGATTTTTAGGGATTTTTCAGTAACAGCCCGGAGTTCAGATTTGTGCCCGGTTTTTGTGACTGATGGGTTAAGGGTGTGCTAACCTGCCTGTTTAACCCTTGAAGGACATATATTTACTTAGACCCCTCCCACGCACAGGAGATAAAAATACTTCTTCTGCTAATAACGACGAAGTATTGCCATTACCTATATTTATTCTTCAGAACGCTTATGTATCTACATCCTGCAATTGGTGTACCTACCTAAGTACCAATAAATGTAAGGCAATTTATATAATTATTGTAATTTTATTGTCTTTTATTAATGCTGCGCACCCAAGGGGGGTAAATACCATAACATGTTTTATGAATCTGTAGGCACCAACCATTACGCATTCAATATTTCTATCACGTAAACTTTTTAATACTTTGCCTAGATGTTCGCAAATGAAGTGTCGCGCGGGATCTGCCGCGATAAGTCCAATTTAGCTACGTCACGTACGCCACGCCGCGCCGCCATGCGTACTCATAAACCGTGGAGTAGTCAGCAAATGAAGTGTCCATGCTCGGACGTAACATTTACTGACATACCGTAGATACAAGTCATTGTCTTGGCTAGCAAATATTTGCAATGGACAGGTGAATGTGTCTTTGGGCAAAATATATATAAACCTGCACCCTACTTGCGTAACACACGATCAATCGGAATCGGCTTCATTTTGACAGTTAAACAACATTCATTGCGTTATTTACGTGTTGAGCAGACAAATTTTTCGAACTTATGAAGCAATGGATTAGCAATTTGCTTCAAAATGATTCAGATTCCGATAATTCGCGTGTTACGCAATTAGGGTGTTGATTTTCAGTTCCACGATGATAAATGAATCTTACAAGTGAAGCAACACACACACACAGTAGGTTGACTATTCTGGCTCACCCCTCAATCCCTTTCAAAAAGAACTTTATCGTTGACGCTCCATTTTGCTAAGCAGTCTCTGGTTGACACTGGTGTCAACTTTACACCCAGAGTTGGTTTTTACGGCAGCTTGCGGCTTGAAATTCTGTTAAAAGTTGACATTCTGAAGTCAGGCGAAGGGGTATGGAATTTTGGTGGTAAAGAGCTGCCGCTCTGATGAATGGGCTCGCGTGGTGATAACCCAATACCTGGCCTCATACTTAGATACTAACTTACTCGTCTGATAGATAGGAATGCCAAGGAAATATCTTTGCCTTAGCGTTTCTTTATTAATCAACTAGCTTCTGCCCGCGACTTCGTACGCGGATCCAGTCCCTTTCTCGTTCCGATAGGAATTTCGGCAAGAGTTTGAACTGTGCGTTGATATGTCAGCCAATTAATCAGTCAAAACCGATAAAGAATTTCGATTAAGTTTGGTAAAACTTATATTGAGTGTTGTAGACTGGGTAGTTTATAACTTCATTAAAATATAGGTAAAGGTAGAATTATTTTCATTCCGAAATTATGAAGCGAAATTAATATCAATTAGTTAACATTACTAATGGTCCTTCTGATACCTGTTTTGCACCGAAAGATGTCATTTGAAATGCACTATTGTAAGAACGGATGTTGTCCAAAAAATATTTAGACTGTGTATGGTCACCTGTTAGCAATGATTTTAGTATCTCTGGAGGATTTTGTAAAATGCCAATATGCACTTTCCCACCTGAGCAACACAAACCATTTGCTTCTTTTGGCCATTTAGAAGCTTCACAAAAAGAACAATTTACAACCATACCTCCAAGGGCAGCATATGTGGCGTAGTCAATCATTGGAGTATACGTAAATGCACTCTTTTCCTTATCAACCCAGGGAAGATGCGATCGATCAGAATTTAATTGTTCGTTGTGCTGTTCCTCTGTCTCCTCATGCCGTACTTCAGCAATTCTCTCTCTCTCACTTTCTAATAGATTCTGAAAATTTTGTTGCGTGCATGTTCGGGACAATGTATGGCGATCTCGATCAGCGGTCAGTCGCGCATCACGTTCTTCACTGGTTTCTAGAGACCTATAAGTGGATGTGTAGATACGCTGGAAACTCAAGCGTGATTCGCTTTCCGTGAATGTTTCCGACTCGCGAGACAATGCATGATGATCACGATCAGCGGCCAGTCGCACTTCACGTTCGTCACTGGTCTCTAAAGACCTAGAAGTCGACGTAAGAATACGCTGAGAACTCAAGCGTGATTCTCTTTCCGTTAACGTTTCCGACTCGCGAGACAATGCATGACGATCACGATCAGCGGTCAGTCGCGCATCACGATCCTCACTGGTCTCTAGAGACCTAGATGTAGATGCGTAAATACGCTGAGAACGCAGGCGTGATTCTTTTTGTGTGTGTCAGAAACGCGAGACGATGCATGACGCTCACGATCAGCGCTAAGTCGTGCTTCACTATCTGAAGAAGTTTCCGCGGAGCGAGATACAGCCTGATGTTGTCGTTGTTGTCGAACAGCATCAAATCTTGCCTGGCGTTCTTCATTCGATTCCTGGGATCTAATGATCTTCAATCTTTTAGCTCCTTTCGAACATTGCGAAAGATTTGACCTCTTTCGTGGCATGGTTATGGTTATTAATGTACTTTAATAACTTTGCAATTAAGATCTAAGTGACTGCTCCCCTGTGTTACCGGGTAGGCTACCGTGTCACGAAGATAAATGTATACATAAATGGGAGATTTAGCCAGTGAAGCCAAGTTTTCAATGATTTACTATCGTCATCGAAAAGAAGGCCCAAACTGTTACCGCCTTCATCGCGTGGAAGTACTCCCAGCTTATGTTAATATATTAGTATAAAGTGGTTTCCACATCAAATGTTCCTGATCCTTGATTTTTATTATCTCGGCGGAAAATACTCATCAGACCAAACAAATTTTGTTAAAATGTCATGTCTGTATATGCCATAGTTTAGCTGTACTCTCCGAGTTCCACATCAGATGTTTCAATCTTCGAATTTTATTCTCCCAGCAGAAAATAATCATCAGACTGAACAACTTTTGCAAAGATGTCATTCCTATATATGCTATGGTTTAGCTGTGCTCTTAGAGTTCCACATCAGATGTTCCGATCTTCGAGTTTTATTCTCGCAGCAGAAAATGCTCATCAGAATGAATAACTTTTGCAAAGATGTCAAACCTATATATATTATAGTTTAGCTGTGCTCTAAGAGTTCCACATCAGGTGTTCCGGATCTTCAATTTTATTCTCTCAGCAGAAAATGCTCATCAGACATAACATTTTTTTCTATGGCGTCATGTTTGTAACTCTTATAATTAAGCTGGTCTGTTGCGGTTCTGCATCAGGTGTTCCAGTTTCCAAAATCAATTATAGCTTATATGTTGCCCAGGTTTAGTAGATAGATAACAAAAAAAGTTTCATTCAAATCCGTTCAGTAGTTCCGGAGATTAGCGTGTACAACCAGACAAACAGATAAACAGACAAACAGACAGACTTTTTTTATTAGATTCGTATTCTATTACTGTTTCTTAACCCCCCTCAATTATTCTTTTTTAAATATATTCAATGTACAGACACAACTTTTTTACATTCTTATTATAAGTATAGAAGATTATTATAAGTATAGATATTCAATCAGTCTGCCTAGCATTTTTGTTTTTTTTTTTTTGTTTTTGAAAAACTTTGCCCCACACTAGGAATTTCTCCTGTATCGTGAGTGCGTTTACAAACATTTAAACTAACATACACAAACAGCCAGACCCGGAACAACTACTTGTAGGTCATACAAATATTTGTTCCGTGCGGTAATCGAACCCGCGACACGCAGCGCAGCAGTCAATTGCTTAACGACAGCGCCAACCGTATCGTCGCCTTGTCCCAACTAAGTCGGAGTTGGCTTCCAGTCTAACCGGATACAGTTTACCAGTATTTTACATTGTCAATTGGCAACTTTTACCTTTGCTAATCTCTTATTTGATTACTGTCATGAAACATGAAATGGCGATCTTTGTCAAAGCGAATCTACATCTTTATACCCATCTAAGAAGCGCACGACACAAAAATAAAATATGCGTAAGACGTCATAAACAAGCAGTATTTAATAAAAAAAAATTGGGCATGGCACCAAAAGTATACAATAAGTTGCCAAAAAGTATCACAGACCTACACAAAATTAACCAATTCAAATTATGTTTGCACGAATTCTTAGTTGCAAAATGTTACTATTCAATTAATGATTATTTAAATTTAAGATGAGTTGATTTTATCTGAAATGGCACCACAAATATAATTATTATTGAAATTTTGATCTGTGTATAATAATTTGACATTTTTTTATTTGACCTTTTATTTATTAATGTAGGTACTTAAATCAATTTAAAAATTATTTTGTACCTAATATATTAATTTGCACACCTCAATAGGTTATAATACAATGTACCTTTTATAATACACCTTTTTAACATGTATTGTGCAAATAAATGATTTGATTTGATTTGATCTGTCTTTTCGAAATTCAGAATATGTATTATAAGTAGGTGTATTCCTTCTGATAATAGGTATGTACCTACCATCTACGCTTTTCGTTCAAGAGGTTTCATATCCACACTGGTATATCTATATTTACAAAAAATGTAACCTGCTTATAACTTACTGAAGTTAAATTTAACTTATTCTCGGAAAACTCGAATTTCTTCAGTTAAGTATTAAGTTAAAGAATCTGGGTGCCTAAACAATTGAAGTAATAATTTACTAGAGGCGAGCTCTTTAATTAATTACGTTTCGAAATAGTTTTAACGAAAACAAAAAAAAATAAACAATGTAAACGACAAGAAACCTCTAAGCATGATAAAGGCTAGCTAGGTCTAGGCAGACTAAACAATTTCGCAAAGAATTCAGCCGAGATCCATCCTTGGTTAAAGTTTGGAGTTTGGCTAACTTTCTTCATATGCCTTTCACAGCCGCTTCGCAATTTTATGAACAACAAGGTGTAAGAGGCAGCGGTTACAGTACTTACTTAGTGATTAGGTTGTTTTAGAACGTATTGATTTCAAAATAAGCTTAGATTTTATAACGTAAGCTCATTATGTTATCATTATCTACTATTATTAGTGTTATAACTATCGCGATAACCTTGGTATCTTGATACCTGCCCGTATTCCCTAATTATTTTAACTTACTTCATAATTCATAATCAGCCTATAATGTTCCCACTACTGGGACACAGGCCTACTCTCGGTGACAGACAGTGGGCCGTAATCCACCATACGGGCCCAGTGCGGGCTGGTAGATGTGACAAGTCGTCGAATTTTTGGTTCCAGGATATGCCATTCAATCACAATTCGACGGTTTTGAAGGAAACTAATCCATTGCTACATATTATAGGTTTGCTCAATTCTTCTGTTCTACAATGTAAGTAACGCATTGAGAAAGGAATTGTGATCAATTGTCAGTTTATACTTTAGAGGACCGAGGAACAGGGTGTAAAGTTCACTCATCCTCCATAGAAAAGGGAGGATCCTCCGACCAGACGGGTGTTGTGTCTGGCGAGCAATTGCCCAACGATTGATGTTGTGTGAGTCGGGGTGGCGCTGCGTTATATTGCAGTGCGTCGGATGTCGTACATCGCCGGGTTGAGGCTGGCTGCTGCGTCGACCAGGAAAGGGTGCTCTGCTTGTTGACCGGCCGAAGGTGCAGTGTGCTTGTGCCAAGGTTGGTGATGACCAGGTATGCGCGATCTATGCTAATTGCGCGGTAAACTCTACTTGCGAGATGCAGGATTTGCGTGACGTCAGTATGACGCGTTGTTCGCATGTGGCGTTGTAGATACCGCATCATCACATATAAAAAAAAAAAATAAGTTTTATTACCTTCAATTGTACAGAAACCACTTATCTCAACCTTATGCAGCTTTACAGCTAGAAACAGAGTGTTTTCGATGAGCTCTGGTTGGCACGGCTACACATCAAGCTATACATAACCAGTACAAGCTGACTTCTGATTGTACGAAAAACCTATACAATGCGAGGTCAGCTAAAACTGGAAATGCATAGCTTGATGTGTCGCCGTGTGTACCCAATGTAAGATTTAACTTGTGTTTAGGGTGGAAGTTGAACTTGTGTGGAGGGGGAATATGTGTTACGCGCCCCACGCCGTATGAACGTAAACGAAGCGTGGCGTCCATATTTTCTGCCTACCCGCATGGGAAGAAGGCCTCAGTTTATGTATGTAGTTGATGTATTTTGTGTATGTAGTTGATGTATTTTGTGTATGTAGTTTATGTATTTTGTGTATGTAAAATCTAGGGTGACATCGCCAGTTCGCAACAGCTTGCACCACATCCAAAGTATTATATTGTACTTTTGTGCACAATACGGCTCGGCTGTAATAATTTGCGCTTACTTACATCTCGCCAGACATTTTGTCACAATGATGAACGAGTACCTACAAACGAAAGTTCTCCGTAGTTTACTAAGGGCGAATTTCACTAATGAAACTGAACCCGCTCAACACACCGACCGAAACCAAACCGCGTTCACGTTCAAGAACTATCAGTGTCAATATTCCACAACAATGAGCTCTGACACTGACAGCTCTTGAACTCGATTTAAATGTGCTGATCATGTTCATTTTAATTGGTGAAATTCGCCCTAAGACTTCCCTAGAATCGTCACATCACAGCCCTGGGAATCGATACATACATACATTTCATTGATAACTAGATGTGAAAAAATTAAAAGAAAAAAAAAAACTTTTAAAAAACAAGCGTTTATTACTTATTATTAACTAGCTTCTGCCCGCGGCTTCGCCCGCGTGGATGTCGGAAATTATCCCACGGGAACGTGCTAACAGGATAAAATGTATGTGCTTCCCCAGAATGCCATCTATCTCGCGGGCCCTTTGTGGCTAATTACAATAGAAAACCAATTGTCTCATTAGTGGTGATTAAGAGGGTACCTATATGATCTTTACCTAAGTACATACCTAATTAAAAAAAAACTCAATAACAGAAAATTAAATACCTACCTACCTAAATAAACCTATTTCTGATGATAACTAATCTAAACTCAATAAATAAGCAAAATCCCTAAAAACTAATATCTATACGAATGACTAATCCTACCTAACAGTATTATAAAATAACCTACGGTCACTACGTTACGTACACTATCAAATATACTACCTATACTTTACAATTAAAATCTATACCTACGACTTATATAAAAATAAACCTAAATATGTAACTCTAAAAACTAAAAGGAATAAACATGAGCTCCATTGCGGGTGACTTAACCTACGACAAACTTATTATTTGCGGTTGGTGCAGTAATCGGGTCTAGGGATCGAACCGCAAAATTAAGTTTGTTTTATATTGTATATACTTTTCCGGGATAAAAAGTACCCAGTGTGGTGCCCAGGATATTAAAGAATAATTATACCCCAAGTTTCATCGTAATCGAACCGGTAGTTTTTGCGTGATGCTTGAACAAACAGACAGACAGACAGACAGACAGACCGACAGACAGACTGACAAAAAATTTTTTAATCACATTTTTGGGTTCGGTGTCGGTCTAGTAACACCCCCTGCCATTTATTTTTTTGATATTTTCAATGTACAGAATTTTCACTTCTACAGATTTATTATAAGTATAGAAAAGAACTAAAAAGTGAAAAATAATTTAAACCTGATAAGAAATAAATAAAAGCGTGTTACATTTTGATGGAACAATAAAGAACATTTAGAACTACATTGTGGTATTGTATGTATCTGTTTAGACCCCATAGCGTCAAATTTTTCGTCGGTAATTAAAAAAAAAAATATTGCTGTTCCATACATTTTGACCGCGTAGGTATTGCACTTTTCTATGAGACAGAAGATTTTTTTTTTGTCAATTCGACGAAAAATTACAACGCTATGGGGTCTAGTATCAATGTGCTGAATCCATGGTTACAGTTTGCGCGTCGATGTTCCTGCCACCCTGTATGAACATTCAACTTATAGACTACGCGGAAATAGTCAATGATTTCGTAACAACATTCAATCCTTTAATTGAAGCTATCGGCCTGCTTCAATCAAAGGATTTAATGTTTAAAATATATATATTATTTTATTTTTTGTGAAAAAAAAAGAGATTTCTGTGCCATAGGCTTCTACTCCGTTCATTATTTATATTTATTTGGTCCAGACGGTAAAAAAATCATCATCATTAACATCAGTACTCATCTTTAACCGTAGAACCAATCTTGAAATCGCGTAAAAAATCCGCTATCCCATGCATTGCTTTTTTCACAATTTCAGGGTCTGTTCCATAGTAGTGTCCTATTTTTGACTACAGATTCTGAAGTGTCACGTAAGTGCGATAGTCCAACATATTTATTCAGTAAAAATCTCACCGTGAAAACTTTGTGAAGTGCGCTGTCATTCCACTTGATGCTAGGGAGACACTATTGACAGCCAAAGTTGTCACGGTATGATTCTTACAGAATAGGTACATACCGTAGGCCTCGAGCGCTGCGACTTGCGACTAGCGTCTAGCGACACGCGTGCTCGTCGATTGTTCAGTATAGTATAATGTACTCTGTGGTCGATTGTTTTCATCCTCGCGTCGCTTTGCAAGTCGTGGCCTGGGGCTGCAGTCTCGACATTCATAGCGACCGCTTTACGACCGAATTCGGTCGCAAAGTCCTATCACTCCATACATTACACCTGTCAATCTAGGATTTTGCGACCGAATTCGGTCGTAAAGCGATCGCTATGAATGTCGACACTGCAGCCCCAGGTGACTCGTGGCATGCTCTAAACAACTTAATATGTCTTTTGTTTTCTCCGCAATTGCGATCACTGTCTCATGATGCGTGTCACAGTGAGCAAGTAGCTCATGGCCACGGAGATCAGCAGGTGAGTAAATCTAAGTGAACTTATGAAGCGTATTAAACCCGTTTCGTGGTGTTTTGCGATAACCTGTTGGATGCACAGGGATATTTACTGTCTTTGAGCGTTAGACCAATTAAATTATTCGAGCCAGTGGCTTCGTTGTGGTCATGTTAAGGATATCGGGTGTATGTGAGATATGTGGCTGGGTTTTGTTTGATTCAGATATGATTTTGAAGTAAAGCATTGCCATATTTAGTGTGAATTTTTGTTAAGTAACAGGTGGGCTTCTTACGCCCCATCTTTGATTCTACAAATCGACAGCAATAATCTAATTTCTTTATTTGGCGCCATTATTTTGATCAAACTCAAAATTAAGGTTAAGAAGATAAAAACTACTTTTTTGCTGTTTTGCGATATTCTTGATTCCATTCGATAGCGCGCACCTAATTAAGTTATTTGGCAATCTTTATTTTCGTGAAAAGCGACTCTGAAGTTTGAAACTGAAAACTTGTTTCAGTATTATCAGTATCAGCTCTCAGTCTTTCAGTATCAGCTTATTTCAGTATTGATGCTATTCTACTATAAAAAATGGCCTTTGTGTAACAAAACTCTCTCTTAAAGCCCCTCCGACTGTGCGGTTGTCTGTACCTACGGTTTAAAATATCCGTGTCAAAGTATTCAGTAAAACTAGCAAATTCAAACACTGTAATTTTTATAACAAGTTACGAATACGAAATAAAACAAGCTGTTCCATTCTGTATGCGCTATAAGCAAGCCATCAGGTCGGCTATCCCAAGTTTTGCTTTGGTTCCGTCGCTGTTCTAACTCGATCTAACTTAGGTCATCATGATCGTAACTTACCTGTGCAAGTTATTACTTGCGCACTTTCGTGTAGCCGACTTGTTGGCCGACATGTTGTTATAGTACTAACAGCTATTTGAAAAGCTTCTGACAGCGAGAGTGTGGATCCTTTTGGACCGCGGATTTCTAAACTGTACGCACGGTAGGCTGCCCGTCAGTGGTAACAAAACCAGCATAAGCTGGCTTATTCTATTAAAACTCCGTGCTACGCTAGACCAGCTTAAGATCGAAGTGTTGCACTGACGTGCGGTTTACTGTACATACAGGCTGCTACCTTTCCTAACTGCATAATAATAAAGTTTAATTTGTGACCTCCACAACATACAATAATTTAAGGCTTGTTTTTTTATAAAAATGGATTGAAGGCTTTCATGATACAAGTTGTCGAACATCGCCTAACAGCGGCCAATGAATCTCATTGAATCCCCTTACTTTGAAGTTTTTCTAATAAAGCGCGAAGGATCGCCTGCGTAGTTTCTGCCTCGAAACGAGTTGCGGCAAAGTTTTCAAGAATACTTGGCTGGTTTTTATTGTGGGCACTTGGGAGCTGACTACGTAGAAGAATTTATTGTTTATTTGGCAGCGGGTTCTGGATCCGCGTCATGTTTGTTTGATCGAAACTAGTAAGAATTACGATCACAGTTCTGCTCCCCAGTCGTTATTTGTAGTATTTGTACTTATCAGTTAAAATACCTTGGAATTCAACTAGGTATAGCAAAGGTCAGTAAGATAATTCTGTATCAAGTTTTTACGATTTAACAATATTCATTTTATTGTGTCATTTATTACGTTATACATATTACTTAGCCGTCATCAGACCATTGAATTGTTTGAATTATCTCTGGTATTGTAGGTAGTCAACCGCACATCAGTGGTGACACTTGCATTACAAAAATAACCCTTACTGGTACGACATAAAGGCGTAGTAAATATAAAATTGCCATTGCTCTTGAATTTGAAGTTGAACAATAATAATTTTCAATAGACCACCATCCTCCAACCCACAAGGGTAGGATGATGATGGCCACGCGACCCCTTAGTACGAGTATAAACTAAGTGGTCGCTGTTGCGGTAGGAGTAAACTGGTAGAAATCATCTCTCTGTCTCTTTCTATTACATGTAGATAGAAAGAAACAGAGAGAGAGAGAGATAGTTTTCATGGTATTCACTGGTGCTAAAGTCGATAGCGACGACATAATGAAAATCCAAGATGGCGACAATTTTATGAGAGTTTCTAAAAAATTTGGTATACTAGATGGCTCACGCGTAGGTTAATTCACACTTTCTCTCTCTCTCTGTCTCTTTATATATATTATTGGTATTCAGCTGCATCCGGTTAACTGGAAGCCGACCCCAACATAGTTGGGAAAAGGCTAGGCAGATGATGAGAGGGTGTGCGTGCGAGTATCGCGTAAGGAGCTTCGTTCTTGACGGGGGTCCCCCGACCGCACACGGCTTTTTTAAAATTACTAATCTATTAATCTCTAATAACGTTCACAGTCTGATCTCAGTCTCAATCTGTCAAAAACACCTCTAATTTCCCTACATTTAGACCACATGTCCCTACTTTTTGACATTTGTTTGTCGCCGAGATGCGATTGCGACTAGATTTTGAACGTTTTAAATTACGAGAATTGGCCTTCAGTTATTCACTTCCATCCTTGTCATATCATCTTTCACACAATCTTTCTATCTTTTCTTCAAGCCACGTTCATACTATCTTGTCACTTGCTCCATTCATTCAGTACCTAGATACGTCGTACACATTCAGTAGGTACTCCTACACGTACTTGTAGATTTATTTTACACTGCAGCCTGTCACGCTCTGCATAGATACGCAGCGTGCAACGAGCAGCAAATTCAAAGATATGTACACTACTGTAGAAGAGCTAGGATTTTCAGACCACAACAGTACCATTTTACATTTAAACCTTCCTAAGCAAACTAAAAGAATCGCATGGTACGTGAAGAGAAGATTTTACAACGACACAAATATATTGAAATTTAAGTCTCAATTACAAGAAATACATTGGAATGATATCATAACAACTGTAAAAGATATGAACAGTAATTATGAAGCTTTTAATGACACTCTCATTAACATATTAAATCAGTGTATGCCATCAAAAAAAACTAAGTTAAAGCCAAAATATAAAAAATACTGGCTCACCGTGGGCATAAAAAACTCTTGCACAAATAAAAGATTATTAAAAATATTAACAACTAAAACAAACAATCCGATATTAACCCAATATTACAAAAAATATGAAAAACTTTTAAAGAAGACAGTAATGGCAGCAAAAAAACTACACTACAAAAATAAAATGATTAATTCTAATAATAAAGTTAAAACAATGTGGAGCATAGTAAATGAACGTACAAACAAAAAAATTGCAAGTGAGAAAAGTAACATAACCCTACAAACTAATAATACTGTAACTTCTGAACCTAAAGAGGTAGCAAACATATTAAATGATTTTTTTGCTTCCATCGGGGAGGCTACGAACAGCTCAACCGGCAAACCGAAAGGATCTCCAGTAGTATGCCCTACAGAGAATACCATCTTCCTCAGTCCAATTGATCCCTACGAAGTGAACACATTAATAAAAAATTTGAAAAATAAAAAAACTCACGGCGTCGATGAACTTCCACCTACCTTGTTAAGAAAATGTGCAGATGAATTAACCTTACCATTTTATAAACTATTAACCCAATCATTTGAAGAAGGAGCTTTTCCCAATCTCTTAAAAAAAGCTCTTATAAAACCCATTCACAAGAAGAATTCTAAAACTGATCCAAATAATTACCGCCCCATTTCACTCTTACCGACAGCTTCCAAAATATTCGAAAAAGCCATGTGTAATCGAGTATACGCGTTTTGTGAAAAATATCATATATTTAATGACTGCCAAAACGGATTCCGGAAAAACCGTTCCACTATCTTAGCCGTTTACAAATACATTCAAAAAGCCCTTGACATCATTAATGATAAAAAGTACGCGGTAGGACTTATGCTGGATATGACTAAAGCATATGATAAAGTACAATTTGACATTTTATTAAATAAACTTTATAGTATAGGACTCCGCGGCAAATGTTATGACTGGTTCGTATCTTATTTGAAACATAGGGAACAAATAGTTGAAATCGAACATTACAACAACAACAAAAATGAAATAGAATTAATCAGATCCAATAACAAGCAAATCACCGCCTCAATACCGCAAGGAAGCGTTATAGGGTGTTTCTTATTTCTTGTTTACATAAACGACCTTCCTAATAATATAAATGAACCATGTGTCCTGTTTGCGGATGACATATCTATACTTACGTCATGCATAAATAGCACCAATTTAAATGATAAATTAAACTCTATACTAGATTCTACAATAAATTGGATGACTGAACACAACCTAGAAATTAACTTCAGTAAAACTAAAATAATTTCATTCCACCCTCGCCAAAAAATACCATTAAATATAAACTTCAGCTTCAAAAATAATAAATTAGAATTAGTTGACAAATTCACCCTACTAGGCCTAAATATTGATACACACGTTGATTGGAAGTCACACATACAGAAAATAAGAGCAAAAATATCGAAATTTTCATACGCCCTCCGCGAGATTAAAAAAACTACAGACCTTAAAACAGCTCTAGTAACGTACTACGCATACGCCTACGCATGGCTCAAATACGGTGTCATCTTATGGGGCAACAGCACCGACGCGCCCACGCTTTTTACCCTACAAAAAAAACTAATCAGAATCCTAGTAAATATTGAAGCCACCGATAGCTGTAAACCACACTTTCAGGAACTAAAGATATTATCCCTACCCTGTCTCTATATATTTGAAGTTTGCAAGTTCGTACGCAAGCACCCAGAGTTCTTTACAAAAAGAGAGGACATACAAACGAACATTATTTTAAGACATAAAAATAGACTAAACTTACCTAAATCGCGACTAAAAATGCACTCCAATAGTACCTTTGTCATGTCCATAAAAATCTATAATAAGTTACCCGAAATAATAAAAAATTCAAATAAATATAACATATTCATCAATAAATTGAAGCTTTTCCTTGTAAGCAAATGCTACTACAGTATAAGCGAATTCTTAAATGATAAATTATAACTATCACAAATACTCTATTATAGATACCCCTACCAACTCATAGTATGGATATAAAATGTTTAAATAAATAATATGTAAACTTCCAAAAAATAACTTACCTTAGGGATCATAAATATTAATTACGTAATCAATAAAAATAATAATAATAAATTACAATATTACTAAATAAATAATATACATATAATTAAATATAATTCTATTAATAAAAAAATTCACCGCATTAAAAAACCCCAGCGTTCTTCCTCCTCTCTCCTACTTGATCTATGCTGTGCCCGACAGGGTCCATAATTGTGACTAATTTAATTATTTCCTACTAACTATGAATATACATTATGGTACGCAATAAAGAATTGAGAATTGAGAATTGAGCATGTCAATTTGTTTTCGCACGAGTTGTTACTTTTTGCTTGCACGCACGTTTTTGTGACGACAGTTAGTGACAATCGTAACTGTATGGTTACTACACGCTCTGAAACTGGTGTGATTGAATTGTTTTTATTGCAGCAATGAAACACCACTATGGAACTTGGATTCAGCATGTGTAGGTAAGTTTAGTTTGTTAACCATACATTTTGTAAACACAGCACAGGCTGGTAGCAGTGGTAGCCGCTAAAAACATGATTCGTTAATTATATAATTAGGTACAGGTTTACCTAGTACATCATGACCTTTTCTCGTATTGGCACGAGAAAGACGACGGATTATTGCTCCTTATAATGTCACATCTAAGCTAACATACGTTTTTCCAAATGCCATTAGTGGTTGTTTCCAAGAACGCATTACCTCTATTGCTAAAGTAGTAAATATATTCTACCGCGAAGGTCGCGCGGCGTGTTGTGAACACATGACGTGACAGCGGTGACGTGACGTGTTGATTATTATTAATGTCGTGACGTGTGACGTCACACGCCTCCCCTGTTACAACGCATACGTTTTAGGGTGAGCACAGACGATGGACTGGCATTAGTCAAGATTTGTTTATTTTATTTGTAAAAATTGTGAGCATAAAGTTATAAATACCGGGATGGCTGCGTTGGTCTAGCCGTCCAGGTATTATGGTGGGAACAGGCGAGAAGAATAATACTATAGGTTTTGTAGGGATTAGGTATTCTTCATGAATATCTATTCTTTAGGTTTTCATTGCACTTTTTGGTCAATTATAAGAGCCGTCAGTACTGAAGCCTAGCACACACTGGGCACTTATGCTCGCTACTAAACAGCCTAATAATCTTATTAGAATCATTCGTTACATCACTCCCAGCACATTATTCACTATGAAGATTACGTCTGAAAGCACCCTTAGTTACATTACTAAAATTACGCAGCTTATAGTTGGCACATTTTAGAAGGGTTTATAATATTTAATGGAATGTTTTATTGAACCCGACGCGACGTTCCAAATTCAGAAGCTTTTGTACTTTAGTTTAGTTCGTCTCTCCCACAAGTAAAATTAGTATAGGTATTAATGTTTTATGTAGGTATGAAAGATAATTTCGAATTGATGAATATTCCGGTTATAGCAGCGTGATCTCTGCGGTTATAACCTTCTTTCCTAATTAATATGTCTGGTTATCAATCTTTTTAAACGAAAACGAAAAATTTAAGTTGCGGAAAAATAGAAATCAAGTCTATAATCAATTTTGTCGCGTCGGGAGACGGCTCTAATTATTAGCCTAACGTTTTGTATAAGTATACTCGTATACGCGGTCCCCCGACGCGAAAAAAATATAAAAATTCATACGTACTTACGTAGGGTGAGTACGTATGATTAAACGTGAAACCCTATAAAAAGAAAAAAATTACCTTGAAATTATGCAAGGTTATTTTTTTCTTTTTATAGGGTTTCACGTTTATACCTTTTTTGTTCTATTTGTGGCTATTTTTTCATTTTTTTTTAACTTCTTTTAGGCTTTTTACGTTCATACTATTTTTATTATTTTGTGTCGGGGGTTTTTAAATTTAAGTAATTTTTATTCATACTTTTTATCCTTAATTTTTTTTATTTAATTTCTTTTATTTTTTTCCCTTAATTTTTTGAGCGGTCGTAAACGAGCGGGGTTTCACTCCACTTTCATTTTCAATCTGGGGCATTGATCAGACAAAAAACCATTTTCATTTCGTTAGTTAATAAATATTACTCATTCCCTTTCAATATAGTGTACAAGTACATTATTCTACTAGTCAAGCCCTTTCATTTGATACCCATATTGAGGGAGGAGGGATCAAATGAAAGGGCTTGACGCCCTTTCATTTGATACCCATATTGAGGGAGTTGTGAAAAAATATGTAACCCGCCATTTTGTGGCGGCGGCCATCTTGGACCGATTATCAAATACCTATAGCTAAGAACACTTCCGACTAATTTCAACTTCAACTTTCAAACAAAAAAAAACAAAATCAAAATCGGTTCATCCGTTCGGGATGTACGATGCCATAGACAGACACAAACACACACTCGCAGGCACGTCAAACTTATAATAACACCCCGTCGTTTTTGCATCGGGGCTTAAAAATGAATATTTTTCTAATACACATTGGTAAGCGCTTTACTGAGAGATTGTTACGCCGAACAAAGAGCAACATTATATAATTTAGTCAAAAAACGTACTGTAACGTTTAGTTCCCGAATTTATTATTGCTAAACCCTAATGCTTTAGCGACAAGGTTGAAAATTGTTGAAAAAATCTATTAAAGAAATTTGGCAGATTAGTAGCTTAATGTGCTGGCATCTGTACCTACATGTACATATATATTTATAGTTAATATTAGGTCCTTAATCTAGAGGTATATCATTATTGGAATCTACATGAACTAGGAATAAACCTGTATCTCAGGAGGGCAAATCTCGTAATTTTAAGACCGTTCACAGTCTGATCTCAGTCTCAATCTGTCAGAAATAAGTACGTCTAATTTCCCTAGATTTTGACAAGTTTTTGACATTTTTTTGTCGCTGAGATGAGACTGCGACTAGATTTTGAACGTTTTAAATTACGAGAATTGGCCTTCAGGTGTCTCACTCAAGGTAAGTATACACAAAATTATCTAAGATTCCTAAAAAAATACCCAGTAAATAACTTATCTGACTATAAATTGTGATTTTATTTAAATTAGTACTTAGGACTGATTTTTCAATGTACCGATAATTTATATTCGTGGAATAAAATGGACATCTGACAGTTTAAGTATGGAAGAACTGTCAAAAAATCAAAATTATTCCTCCGATAAAGTTATCTGGCGTTGGAAAAATCAGCCCTTAGTTAACAACTTTTCTGCATCATCGTAGGTAAATAAGACATATTTTGTAATTACAATGTTATAGGACGATTTTTGCAATTAATGAAATAGAGGTATGTTGTTTCAAGAAACTAAAAAAACAACATAAATCTTACATAATAACTTTATTAATACATACAAACAAGATCGCTTTAATTTTTTTGTACAGAATTTGCCATGAAATGTAGATGTATTGGATGAAATGTAAGGATTGCATAATTATTATAATAATAATAATAATATCCCTGGACATTTCACACAGCGCCATCTAGTCCCAAACTAAGCAACCTAATGCTTGTGTTATGGTAACAAGATGGCTGATAAACTACTTATATACATTTTTTTTTTGTAAATACATTCATATTATAGATAGAAAAACACCCAGACTCAGAACAAATACATGTAGGTCATACAAATATTTGTTCCGTGCGGGAATCGAACCCGCGACACGCAGCGCAGCAGTCAATCGCTTAACCACTGCGCCAACCGTGCCGTCGTTGTTATTTTATTTTTTAATTATTATTGTCCCTCTCAACCAAAGCACCTGCCATCTAATCTCTTCACCACCCTTGGTTGACTGGTAGAGAATGCCTAAGGCATTAAGTCCGCCTTTGTACCTTTTTGTGCGAAAAGTTTAAATAAATAAATATTATTTATCATTTGTAATGCGAATTGCAAAAACTAAAGTTATTTTTATGTCTTATAATTTTTTTTTAATGTTAATATAGACGCGCGGTTGACTCTGTCTGTACGTACTACAAAATCGAAATAACAATCTTACCCAATGTACCTACCTACCTTACTAGTTTACCCACCTGCGTAAATAGAACTACAAATATTAATGAAGGGGACGCCCTAAAAGGACATATAAGGACAGGAGTCCTTCCAGGACGCCCCCTCCATTAATACTTAGTGACCTTATTGATGATGTTCTTCAGAATGGTCAGGTTCGTAGTAGGTACTCGCAACTGGCGTGTGTATACATATGACCAGTGAGGCATTTCCCGTAATTTTAAGAGCGTTCACAGTCTGATTTCAGTCTCAATCTGTCACAAATACCTCTAATTTTGACAAGTTTTTGACATTGATTGTCGTTGAGATGAGATTGCGACTAGATTTTGAACGTTTTTTCTTAGGGAATTGGCCTTCAGATGTATGAACGGATACGAAGAAAAGAAGTATGTAAAGGTCGTATCAGGTGGCGACCTGTAGTTTCTATATCTACCTTTTTTTACATATTGAATGTTTTTATTTTGTTTTTCTCTGTTTTGTTGTTGTTTTTTTTTTATATACACTGACATTAATGAATTTTATATATACTATGACATTTGCTTACTTAGTAAAGTATTATATTATTTTAATTATTGTGAATGTGAAGACTATGTGGGTCATTGTATTTATATTATTCTTCTCTCTGTTCTCTTAGTTTTTGTCATGGTCTGGCAGTTTGAGTAATTAATGTGGCCTACCCAAATGTCCTTTCTTTGGTATTGTTCGTCGGATCGTTGAGCTCCTTAAGTTTTGAGTTGAGCTGCACGATTTCTGACAAATGCGTGCACTGACTGGACAGGTCCTCTCAATCTGTGTGGTTCTTTCCTCAAAAGACCATCTCAGACATCGACCTACATGGTCTTCATATGATCTGACCAAGATTATGTCTGGACTTTAAAAGAGACTGTGACGTCTGAGTTTGTTTCGGCCTTTCTTCTCAGACTAGTCAGATAGGAAACGCCGACCTCATCTAGTTTAAAATATGATTGACGTGTAAAAGTGTTTGTACAAACCTACTTACAAAAATAAAATCATCATCATCATCATCATCATCATTACCATGTGGGAAGAATGCGTGCGATTATGTATGTAGAAATATTAATTGCTAGAATGTTAACAGCCAGTGACAATTGCAGAAATACTGTGAATTTCGTTCACCGTACTAAAAAGGGGAGCTTCAGTGAGTTCTATCAATCGGGACGGGTAATTAAGTTCTTTAATTGAATGTCGTTGTGTGGCGCGACGGGGTTGGTTCAGAACAATGTACGAGCTTGGGATCCAATTTCCCAAGTGTGTACTATACCTACGTGCAGCCGAAAAGCGTGCCAGGTGAAAAATATTTACCTTTTTTTTTGTTAAAAGTGTTGAGTATACAGGGGGTTTTCCTTAGCAGGTGAGCAATAGACTAATAATGAAGTGTCATACTTAAGATTTTACCAACACGTCAGATGTGAGGGGCAATTTTCGTATTTTTAAGAACGTTCGCAATCTGATCTAAATCTTCATCTGTCAAGAATTTCTCTAGAGGAGTTAGAAGATCCGTGGCATACCTACCTACTGTCACGCCATTTTAAAAAGGCCGCCACGCATGAGTCCTATATAAATCGATAGCTGAGATCAATGCAAACAGAAAACATAATGAGGTCAAACCCGTAAAGTGTCACGTTTCCGAGATATAATTAACGTTCAAAGTTGATGATTCAGTCACGTGATCAACTTTGAACGTTAACATCTCCATATAAAAATCTTCAATCCCCTTTTTAACAAGTTTTTGACATTCATTTTTGCTGAACTGAGATTGTAACTGTAATTTTAAACGTGTTTATTAATTACGGGATTATTGGCCTTCTGATATAAGTACGCTGGCGATTTATGGCGAATTACACCAATGAAAGTGAACGCGGTCAGCACAAATCTAAACCGTGTTCAAGAGCTCTTAGTCGGAAATGGTCCTACCTGGTCTGGTTGTGGTTATGGTAAAAAAAACAAACAACGTTAATCATCCACTGACATCATCGTACTCCGTTGTACCCTCCGCACAAATGTATTGATGCGCTCGCGTTTCAATAGTTGCATTGTCTCTGAGCTGTGATACGAATCCAAATTACTTGCCAGCATCGATTGCTTTTGTTTACAAGTTAATTAACAAAAAGCTTAATAAATAAACAAAAAGCTCATAAGCTCAGCATCGGAGCTTATGAGCTTTTTGTTCGTTTGTTATTGACAATGGTGGGCCTGGTAGGAGCTTGTTGAATGGTAGGACCCGGTATTTCTTCTACCTTAGCTGCGTGTTGTCAGTTCCGCTAAATTCGCATGTCAATTTTACCTGACTGTGGTGAGATCAAACGGAGAGCAATGTTGTTTTTCAACCGTTGCAATTGCAACATGTCCAAACCAGATTATATAATCAAACCAGATTAGATTATACCTATTATATTATAGAATATTAAACCTTCGTGGAACGTGGATCTACGGCATTGTTACCACAGACGTGCTGCCGACTGTACAGACGCCAGCACATCAAGCTACTACAATCTGTCAAATTTCTTTAATAGATTTTCAACTTTATCGCTAAAGCATTTGACAGTTTCGGATAACTTGACCTGCTGGCGTCTGTACATATCAAGTATTCAATGCTCATTGTGTTTATTAAACGATCATTTCAGTCCATGCAATGATTTGCCTCACAATAGTATAAATAACAGAATCCCATGCAACGTTCCGCTCTGTCAAACTATATTCATCATTGAGAACCTAATCAAAGATCCCTAACCGGGGATTAAACATTTCAGATACATTAAAGTTTTAACTTGTCTATACAGAAGGCCACTTCATGTTTGTCTACCATTTATTTTGATGATAAATCGCAATAACAAGCTTACAAATGTACTTCTGGAGACCCTTAATATGGAGAGGGCAAATGCGAAATTTCTTTGGCAGTTTTGTCGTTTATGTTTGTAGCAAGTCAGTGTGACTGCGACCCGCTGGGATACATACAGCAGGCTTGCGCCGGATCTGTGCGGATTACTGGCGGCTGCGTTATCCGTTTCCTTAGGAAGGCTTAATCAATGTAACCTCTAGACTGTGATGCATGGACGGGTGAATTTGGATATAGACACTGGATGAGCTTGACGTGATTTTCTATTGGCCACTTCAGTTAAATTACAATTATAATAATCGTTTACCTTTGTATTTTTTTTCTTGTGTTTATCACTGGAGACTTGAAAATGGCCTTCAATTGCATATTGTTTAAGAACACTTTATATTAGCTGTAAGTTTCCAGAACAGAATAAAATATTAACAAAATTTCTTAAAAGGGCACATTGACAATAAATATCTTAACAATTAAAATAGAACAGCACAGTTGCTTATTTGCTACTTAGGTCTGATTTTTCAATAGTCAGATAACTTTTATCTGAGGAATAAATATTGTGGTTTGATAGTTTTTGTATAGAAAATACGTCAAACTGTCAGATTTATTCTTAAGATAAAAGTTATGTGACTATTGACTATTCTACTTATTACGTATTTGGTTATGGAACCTTACTACTATCAAAAAACCCTCAAGATATACTTACGCAGGATGTTCAGTGGTGGTGGCAATTCTCGTAATTTTAAGAACGTTCACAGTCTGATCTCAGTCTCAATCTGTCAAAAAATACATCTAATTTCCCTACATTTTGACAAGTTTTTGACATTTGTTAGTCACCGAGATGAGACTGCGACTAGATTTTGAATGTTATAAATTACGAGAATTGGCCTTCTGATGTAAGTCTGGTGGTCTGATGACCAGCAGGCCATTTCTCGTAATTTAAAACGATCAAAATCTAGTCGCAGTCTCATCTCGGCGACAAACAAATGTCAAAAACTTGTCAAAATGTAGGGAAATTTGACGTATTTTTGACAAATTGACACTGAGATCAGACTGTGAACGTTCTTAAATGTACCAGAATTGCCCCTCAGATATGTGGCAAGGGGCAAACCGCCGCCTAATGCATAGCAAAGCAGATGCAAGTGATTTTTTATTTTTTTATTAGTTTGTTCTGTCCCACTGCTGGGAAACTCAAATATTTTATTTACGAAACGGGAACATAATATAATTGCTGCTCTTAAGCAATATTGCATTAAGTGAAGCAGCGGGCCTTAACCCGCTGCTTCACTTAATGCTTTTTTTTTGTTAAAAGTGTTGAGTATACAGGGGGTTTTCCTTAGCAGGTGAGCAATAGACTAACAGTGAAGTGCCATACCTAAGATTTTACCAACACATGAATGCTGTAAAGATGCTCTGCTTCTTTCTTCTTAACCAAAGAACTCCTATACTAAGGGCCACACGTGAAAGTGACATCGCATTGCACGGAACAAATATTTGTATGACCTACATGTATTTGTTCCGAGTCTGGGTGTTTTTCTATCTATAATATGTATGTATTTATAAAAAAAAAAATGTATATAAGTAGTTTATCAGCCATCTTGTTACCATAACACAAGCATTAGGTTGCTTAGCTTGGGACTAGATGGCGCTGTGTGAAATGTCCAGGGATATTATTATTATTATTATTGCAATAATCGGTGACGTACCCCGAAGAGATTTTAAGAAATGCCCGAAGTTTTTGCGTTTCGCAGGGCTTCAGTGTGTCTCCACTTACTTATAAACTCTAGAATCTGGCTGTTTTACGAAAAACCACAGCGCAAGTTCTAATACATTAGAGAACCTCCACAAATTCCTATCAGACTCAAAATAACAAAGCCCACATAAACGCTTAGCAAAGCGACTCGTTCAACGTTACAGCCGCTCGCAAACATCGCGTTTGTTTCTTTGGCATAATTAACAATTAGGTAATTCGAGCTCAAAGTGGGCTGTAGTGTAGTTGTCGCGAGCATGCCTGTGCCTAGCTCGGCCGAGGACACATTGTTCTAAGTGATTTTCCACGGGGAATATACTTGTGCTTAGGCAAATAATTTTAAAGATAAGTGATGAGGTAAAATATTGCGATGAGCTAATCGATTGGGGAAATTTTGAATGGTGTGTACAAGGTATAATAAAAACTTGCAAAAATACTTCGAACAAAAATGCTGCTAAGCCAACAGTTTATTATTTCTGTTGATATTTTTTGGTTAAAAATTAATTGCTCCGTTGGGGTTCCAGATGCCAACACCAAGTTTTATTGGAATTTACAACTAGGAATTATTCAGTGGCAGTCCGGAGCCTAGAGTACTGCCTCGTGGCTGGCAACAAGCTCGTGCCTTGAAACTTTAAGTGCGCAGTCTTTAGTAAACATAGGTTCTCGACCCGAGAGCAGTGATGGCCCAGTGATAACAACCGCGACGTCCGAGTTGTTGGTCGTAGGTTCAAACCCAGACATGCGCTTTACTTTGTGTAAATCATTTCATCATCACTGCTCTCGAAATGGCGAAGGAAAACATCGTGAGGAAACCGGCATGTCCTAGAACCAAAAACTCGAAGACATGTGAAATCTACCAACCTGCACTGAGCTCGCGTGGTGGATTACAGCCCACTCCCTCTCACCGATAGGAGGCCTGTGTCCCAGCAGTGGGAACATGATTATGCTTTTGATTATGCTGTATAAGAGAATAAACGTGCTAAATGACTGCGACTTAGCGATATTATTGCCGACAAAAGTAAATCAATCTGTTTCTTATGAGAGACAATAAAAATATTGTTTTTATTTGCCGACCGGCTGAACTAGAATGACGGTTAATCTGATCAGCTAACCCTTCGCCACGGGGTGGTAATGTAATTAACGGAAATTTGGTTTTCCTTCGAATATCGTGAAGATTGTTTTGGATTACTGAAGGACTGGGCACAAATAATTTGGACAAATAGGGTTGGGACGATAAAGATTTATTCGTGATATTTTAAACTATGTTGTTATTTGACAAATACCAGGGTTTACGGTTTTCCCAATTATTCAGCAATAATTACAATAGTTACAGCAATAACGTGAACGAGATATTCGTGCGTTATTTACTTGTAACAACGCTCTGCAGTTGGACAATAATAGGCTATCTTACCTACCCAATATAACTATGTATTGAAGGGCTCGTGTCTAAGTAACAACCGCACGCATCGATAGATCTGCGAAGATAAACTGGCGAGTGCAGCTAATAGCGGTCAGCAGCCTATGGAAGGGTAACCGTTTTCACAACCATATCAAAACCCCCGTGCTGCCTCGGAGAGCACGAAAAGGCCTTCGGTATTGCGGCTGACCTCCCCCGATCCTGTAGGTTTGCCATCCCATCAAACTATGAAAGTGAGGGAAAGAGCGCTTCTGTGTCTGTGCACTTACTTGTGCACTATAATTTCACCTGCGAACATAGCAAGTCTCCGTTGAGATTGGCCGCTGTAGCCGAAATTCGTTCGGGAGGATGTTACATATCGAGTTACCTATTGACGACTTTAAAACCCTACGCCAGTCGTTGAATCCAGTAAATGTTCGGGGCCATACACTGCTGACCGCGGCCTTCTGTCAGTGCGAATAAATGGAAATTAATGGTCGCACCCTGACCTCAGCGCCCCGACACCCTCGTCAGTGTTACATAAGGCAATTGACTAATAACCCTGTATTGTGGGTATTACTGCATATGTTTGTACATACATAATAATTATACACATGTTAGGGTGACGTAGGTTGATGAAAAATTAAAAAATAACGTGTTTGAAAAATTTTGTTTTAAGGCAACACGAAATAAAAGTCAATAGTGGCTACCACGGTAACAGCTAGAATTTCGGGTTTAATTATTCAAATAAACAAATCAAAGCACTCAATTAGTTAGTAGTAGTTAGTTAGCACTACAAATTGGCATCCACAGTACGTTTTCTGATCCATTTGTTTACATTTCCATCAGATATTCTTTGAACAGACTATATTTACAAAAAAAAAAACATTCATTCTTTCCTTTCTAATTTCTCTCAATTCCATCCCATCACAATCACATTAGGAACGCTCCGACATACTTATTACGTTTCTCCATCTACATACATCAAGCGATTATCAACCTCCTACGCTCCGGCAGCCAGTAAGCAGATTTACCGGAGACATCGCTAAAAGTGCATCCCCGAAGCATCTTATTTTCTGCGCTGGTAACTTTTAATCACACGGTAAGTTGGGTAAATCCAGCTATTGCCGCGCTAAGTGCGTTCTGCTGACAGTTTAAGAATAATCTTCTATTTTGTTGTTTTTTTTTCTTTAGTTTGAACGGATTTGGTTGTTTGAGCCACAGACAGTTTATAACCTGGATTAACACACAGGATACGAAACAAAAGGCGAAGCAGCGGGCAAGGACAAGAAGGTGACTGCACACAAAATACTGCAATATTTAAGTGTTTTTTTGCCTCTGGATTTATGCAGCATACTCACCAATCAAAACAAACCCAATGAACATACAATTACACAAAAATATACTGAAAATCAAAGAACCATTACAGAACAAAAGTTAAATAATAACTACTTCTGAGCACCTAGTGCACTCTATCATTACAGTGAATTGAAGTAGTATGATTGCGACCTAAGGCTCCAATTGTGGTGTAAGCAGGACTCGTAACCAACAATAAACAGCGGGGCTACTTCCGGCGGCCGATTACCGTTTCCGGCCGAACGTCGACCTCGCCGGATGTTGGTATGAAATACTTTTTACGTGAGTTTACAGTTGAGTTGGACACGAGAACGAACTTACAATGAAAACGGAAATAGTAATGTGTTTTATAAATTGTTCGTTTCGTTTTTACAGGTACAGAATAAGTTGAAAAGTAACGTCAATACATGCTGCCCAAGAACTAAAAGATTGAACATTTTTTTATCATAATTTAGCATTGTTATAAAGCGAGCATTCATATTAAATGATTTTATTTCTGTGTACGTTTATACAGACAGTTTCACACTGTCAAATAGTAGGTACATACCTACAAAAATAGGTAGTCATCGTAGCGATTGAGCTCTTTACCGTCATCGTCATCATGTTCGTGGCTATGGTTGCTGTCTTTTAATATACGATACTCAGGTTGATCCACAGGTTTTACTAATAAAGCTACTTGTTTTCAGGTTCCCGAGTAACATCTAGCGCGTGTCACGATGTCCAACCAGCACAACCCTAGATCGGTGACGTAGATAAGGTTATACTAATTACAGTTTACTGTTCCTATGATAAGTTTAGCCTTAATTGGCCGCCAGATGTCGCCCCAAACATTTACGTTACCGGTATAAAGAACTGTTATGATGTACGTAAGGCAAGGTATGTTAGTTTGAGATCTAGATAGGGCGTTTCTTTAGGTTAACTGGGTGAAAGTTAGGCAAATTGAAAAGGTTATTTATTTAGTTACAAGGTGGCATATTATGTTGTTGTTTCACTTATTTTACAAGAATGCTAGTACTAAATATTACTATTAACTTAATTATTGGATTTTAAGCGTTTTATTTAAGTAAATAAATTATTCCTAGTATCAGTTTCTCTTTTTTCTCATTCCACAAGTTCTGTGTTCTTTGTAACTTGTCTTTATTATCTTTTAAAAAGAAGACTTTATTTTGTTGTTGTTGTAGCAATATTTCTCAAGAAGAAAATTTCCTCAATACCTATTGCTGATGTTTATAAAAAAAAACCTTTGAAACGAAATATTTACATTTCATTGGACAATGTATTAAACGTTCAATAGGACGTAACCCAATATAAACAGCCTTAAGAACGCTCGACAAGACATTTCTATAGTGAATCCAATAAAGTCAGATAAATGCCACAGAAAAGTTAACATGGAGTGCTAATGTATGAAGAACGCGACGCAAACATTTAACGAATGTTGTGTAACGTCGTTTGTCGCCATAATGTTATTCACAACGTCATAGTCTCATGAACCGATGAACCTTGAAGAACTTGGTGTCTGACAAAATTCTCTTCATTTGAATTCTAATATTTTTTGCGTACATCGATCGAACACGCGACACTAAACATTAAACAAAACATAATTCATTCTGCTGTCAAATTGAGTCTACCGGTGGTTTGGTGTGCACACACAAATTGATCATTATCACAACGGCTAACAGAATTGATTTCATTTTATTGATGCTACCTCACCAGGCTTTCAGAAACCGAGAGAAAGCTTAGTGCGCTAAGCAATAAGCCTCTACGGGGCGATAAGGTGACAAGCATCGGGATTCAGAAACTCATGAACACTCCAGTAGCTAACTTATCCAAGGTAGATACTTAGGCAAAACAAATTGAGGCACAAGGGGGCAACAATTGGCGCAAACAGAACGCTCAGGTGGAAGAAAGGAAAAAATTTCAATTCCAATACAACAGCAGAGCTAAACAGGAAACTCATAAACCGCTTACGTTGTGTACAGAAATTTTATTACGAACCTTACTTTGTTGGGGAGCTGTCTGTGTGCTGGTAGAACAGCGATGAATGAAGAAAATGTTTAAAAATTTCAATAGAGATGATGACTATATTTTTAATTTAATATCTAAAAAGTAGTAGTGCAAATTAATAGTGCAACAATATTAAAGAAGTAAAGTAAAGAATTTGCAAGTAATAAACTTTTTAAAATAACTGGTAGACAAAAACAACACTATTACAGAAGTGACGTCACGGCTGTGTAACTTCATACTAGCGCCATACATTGTCCGTACCGCGCCAATAATCCCCTCCAAAACTTTTAAAGCGTGTAGCTGCTGCATATTTTCATCGATTCTATTGATTTTTTCGATTATCTCATTGTACTATGCCTTCTTTGAAATTAAATTATTTGTTCGAACATTTCTAATATTAGTAATCATCTAATAAAAAGCATCTATAAGTAGGTATTGCTAATTGTTCTACTCAAGTATCGGTACGGACTTAGAAAGAATGGCCTTTTATGGATGCTGTGGTAAATATCTCTAACAACAAAGTGGTTTTAGTTCTACGATTAGTCTTGTAAATAGTGTATTTTAACCATACCAAGACCATCATTACAAGGACAAATTAAATTAGCTGTCTTAACTTCGCAGATGGGTATTGATACCTAATGACGATAAAAAAGATTTTTTAAACTCATAATTTCACGTAAATAAAGCTGATAACAGGGTCAAAGGCCGCGCGCTGGAAGTGTAGTTACATAAATTACAATCTTTTTATGTTTTGTGGTTGCGCGAAGTTTTGCTACCTAATTTCGTTTAATAATAAAGGAGCAAGAGGCGTATTCCCAGCTGCGGGTGATCTGTGAATGATGATGAAAGTGAAGACTGAAGAAAAGAAAAGCAAATTCCGCTTTCAGCTTTATCTTGTACCATCTCAATCAATCGTCGTCGTTGTCTGGTAGAAGGCTACTATTTTTGTTTAAAATTACATTTTACATTATCCTCCTGTACAAAAAAAGCCTTAAACATTAAATATTCGCCAAATCTTTTAGTAGAATTTCATTAAATTTGACGTCTTTTTGAAATGGATAGCTTAGAATATCGCTGTTATTTAATCGATATTCTACAGAGTACCTTTTGTAGGCATAGAATTAATCACGATCGGATGACCATTTTGTTGAATCGATCAGGAATTCCTTTTGTTACGACATTTTTGTTGAAGTTAATTATCTTTACGTTTAATTTTGTGTTATAATAACATTTATTTCTTGATAGAGTCAACGTAATAAGCTACATATTCATATGTTTTGGTATCTTAAGGCAGCTGGTTTTGTCCTCTACTGCAGAACTTTATCTATAATTGGATGTGCCATTTTTACGGTCGGGTATTGTACTCTATTGCGTAAGTATATCTCTTAGTTTATTTTGTCAATTTCCCGGGTACATTAAGTACAACTGACACAAACCAACACGAGAGAGGGATAAGCCTTGAAACACGAAAAATAAGCCCGCTCCCCAAAACGTCAACATAATCGCACACATTAGTTCACATTAACTGGACATATAAAAACGAAAGAACCACGTACACTGGAGTGCAGATGAAATCACCAAAAGCGATGTAAAAGCCACAATAAACTTGGTGCTTTACGTGCGTGACTACAAACTTGATAGTCCATTAAATTTGCATCGGACAGCTTCATACATTTTAGTAGCGCGTACTGTAAAAAATACCTGTGCAACAAAATGATACCTGTTTAATTGGGGATGTAATTGTATGTACAACTTTGCTGAGGCAGTGGTGGTTTAAGCGCCTAAAGCTCACCATAATATAACTATTCTTCACAATCTACCCAGATTGCAAAAACTTTCAAATTCACATCTTCCGTACTCAAGCACAGTTCTTAAACTCGAACACTAATAAGCGCCTACGTCACATTGTTACCTCCAAACTTTATACAAATTATCTGAACTAACTCCGTAATTGACTTCAACGGTAGATAATTTATTTAATCAGCCTTTTAGAGAAAACTTTTACAGAATGCACCACTTGTGGGCTTGTGCGGGGCGGGGAGGGAGGGGGTAATTGGTCCTTTGCTCCGCAGACACTCATTGACTTATGCGGACAAGCTCGGAGATTGTTTGAAAACATCTGTTCCTTATTCCTCATTTGATGAATATGGAGTCGAGAGGAAAAACAGTTGCAATTTCAAACTGCAAGTTAATTTTTTCGTTCGAATGATTCGAAACCTCCTCGACTGCAATTTGTCCGTTTATTCCCGGTCGTCCCCGCCCCGTCGCGTCGTGCCCATCTTGTTCGTGTAAAGAAGTTGACTTTAAAATTGTTTATAATATACAGGGTTATTTGTACTCATCATTATGAACAGCTTTTACTATGGGACCAAAATGAAATCGCGAAAAAAAAAACAGCTGTTCCCTACATTTGTGTTCGCATAACTCGTCAAAATGTAGGGAGCAGCTGATTTTCTTTTCGCGATTTCAGGTTTGGTCCTGTAGTAAAAGTTGTTCATAATGATGAGTACAATGACCTCTTAAGAGGTTTTTGGTGTTTTACAAATAACCCTGTATATCAACGGTGATTTAGTCAATGTATGAAAAGTTTTCGAAGTTTTTTGTTTTTTGAAGGACTAAAAATACATTGACATTACAAAAGTATTTCTTAGGAAAAAGGTAAGACTACAATCAGTATTTGGAAGTAACACCTGTCTACATCTGCTGACAGATTGATATACATTGATTTATGTATCCTTTCTCCAAAAATAGAGCACGCGGCTTTACTATGTCTTTTTGGGTTCTTTGACGACAATACTAAATAAAAAAGAAATAAACCTATGAAATAAAAGGGTGTAAAAAGACGCCAGGATTTTTTTTGCACACAGTTTTACTTACTTAGTTTGACGTAAAGAATGCGTGATGACAACTTCGTGATGGAACGTTTTTAAACTCTGTAGGTATGTTGTTTCGTTGTTCGTAAGACTTGGGAAATTAAACGTAAATACATTTTTATCACACGCAAAATCTTCGCAAGAAATTACGACGTCTAACAAAACAATTGACTCGTATTACCTCTTACCTTATTACCCTAATTCGGACTCACCAATAAAATGGCTTCTCTGAATGCTCTAGAAATAACATCGCGTATCAAAAGGAATATCGTCCAAATATAGTGGCGAATGGTCGTAAACTAAGTTTTATCTTCGTGTGTCTTCGGCTAATGTCGGAGATAAATCTGGAACGACAAAAGACCAGCTTCGGGATGAGTATGTCACGTAATTTACTTTTATGGTGTCATCAGGGTTGCGATATGATGGGCATTTAGGGGATTTTCGGGTAGTTTGCGTCGGTATGGAGAGACTTACCGTCAACGGTCGGCTGAGCGACAGTAAGCTCGCGTCTGTATGGACTTGCTTAAGTTGTCGATTGTGTGGCTCGACTTCCTTACCGGCAGATTTTGCCAAAATTTGGGGTAATTACGACTGACGTATTTTATTTACCCCTTGACAGGAGCTGACAAGGGTTCAGATGTACCTAGCAGTAAATAAGAAGTAGTAAGAATAAAAAGACAATTGTACTTATCCAATCAACTATTAGTGGAGTTTTTTTTTTTTTTCAAAGTATATTATTAAAATACTTTTGTAAGATATTTAATCTCGAATACATTTCAAACCTACAGCAAAAAACGAGATGGCCTGCTTCTACCAACGGCGACATAGCGTTGGGATCGCTTGTTCTTGTGAAGGACAAGGCGCTCCCGCCGCTCTGCTGGTTGTTGGGGCGCGTCGTGCAGCTGTACCCCGGCAGCGACGGCGTCACGAGGGTGGCGGACCTGAAGACGAAGAGAGGGACGATTCGGCGCGGCTTCAACAACATATGTCCGCTTCCTCTTTGAAGTCCACTTCAACCCGGGGAGCATGTCAATGCATGGCATGCCGACGGCTGGTTGGAGGCGCGCGGCGGCTGAGCAGGCGCGCGGGCAGCGGCATCAGCATCGGGCATCGGCGGCGGCTGAGGGGGCGCACGGGCGGCGCGATCCTCCCGCTCCGAGCGCCGCGCCTCGTCACTCAAAATCTTACCACGACGAAGACACTGCGTCTCTTTAAATTTGTATTTTGCATTACATCATATTGTACACTCCACGTATATTATTTGTTCGCTCTTGGTACTGAGCACCCGACGTATCAGCGTCAACATAATAATATACTATGAAAACCAACTGCACCTGGTGTACCCATAAAATGATTATCACTCATTAACCCATTTATCTGTTTTTATTATCTTACCAATCAATCATTAATTTTACTGTTTGAGAGTCAAGATCTTACCTTAGCTCAGGAGTGATTTCATATTATACCCAACTAGCAAAAAGTGGTTTTTAAACTATCCTAGAACCATAATTTATCGAGGACTATATGAGACTTATATCCACATATAAGTCGCGAAAAGGGCCCACTTTATAAGTCTACTTTTACTTATAACGTATTTATATTAGACCGCTGAAATGCCATATACGCCTATATTGCTCCTGTAATTGAATTACGTCAATGCAAATACTCCTGTTAATAACAATATAAATAAGTTATAGTAAAAAAATAGATTAATACGCGCCTAGAAATGCTTCCATAAGCTCATATATTGTGAACAGTCAAAGTGAGTGTATCGGAACTTTTGTGCTCTGTAAAAAAATATTTTTAACATGTTGAGGGTTTATATGAATCAGAATTTATTAATGTCAACCATAGTTGAAAAACAAAATGTTAGTGTTGTCAAATTGTTAGTCTTATAGCTTATCCGTAGGGGAACGTGAATTTTCCGTGAAATCTATCATGGTTTTTATAACAATTTTAAAGCGCCTCTTGAAATTTGCTTATTTACATTTTAGTATTAATTAATATTAAATTTATATTATGAAGGCAGCTGACATTTTCATAAGCATTTCCAAGTGTGACATAGTGCTAAAATAAGTAGTTTTAGCATTTTCAAGTGTGACATAGTACCAATATGAGTATATTGGTTCTATATTGGGTTATCTCAAAACCGAAGAAGAGTCGCCATTGTTTGCAAAACTATATAAAGCGTGTTTTCGCCTTGTACTGGTCGTTACAAGCAAAAGTGGC
Organism: Apamea sordens; assembly: GCA_945859715.1. Taxonomy (NCBI): domain Eukaryota; kingdom Metazoa; phylum Arthropoda; class Insecta; order Lepidoptera; family Noctuidae; genus Apamea; species Apamea sordens. The sequence goes on along the minus strand of OX243987.1, from coordinate 22,503,507 downwards.
TTCTTAAGAGGATTATTATTAACCAGGATTATTTGAGATTACTTAGACAATAACACTACTGTGGAATGCCTATATAAATATGTCTAGGTTTAAAACGGCATACGATAAATCTAAAAAAAAAAATATTGAGAACATTTTATCCTACCGAGTGCTGTTATAATCTTGGTGATTTATTATTTTTAAAACGTGGATATGAATATCATTTAACAGTTACTTCAAACCTTATGTTAAACCAAACCAGATACATAAATTACTTACAGTAGGTTTATCTTTAATTTACTTATATTGGCCACAAAATATTAGCTTGTATGAGACTATAGGTAAAAATAACAAGAGTAATTGCTCCTCAGTGCATATCTTCCTGGTACATGCTCCTACAGGAGTATTAAGATTAAAATGGCCAGCAGATGTTATCTTATAGGCGCATTTAAGTCTGATTTACCGGAGTAATTACTCTTGAGTGAAATTACTCTTATTTCATGCTTTTATAGGAGTCTTGATCCTATATTTGTCAGGAAATATGATCCTATATACGGATATAAGTACAAATTATAGGATACAACGTACTTGAGTAAAAACAGCATGTATTTATGCTGTTATAAGCGTAGTAGCAACCACCAAAACCTTCATCGGAGCTTTATAAGTCCACGTAGCATTATAAAATCGCATTCCAGGATTATTTTGCTAGTTGGGTATTGTTCAAAGCGTGTTGCTTAGCAACGGGCAATTGCCATGACAAGCAAACAGTTTAATTCCCGACCCTGCCTGGGTTTACTAATCATCATTGATATTGATAACCCAATCAGAATTCTGGAAACGCTTTGGAAATAAGCGAATCAACAATTTCATCAGATTACTTGACATTCAACCAGAATTACCAGTTTCGAACCCTTAAATGCACGTTTCTATGCATCGCCCGTACCCATAGACGCTTAACAATATAACTCCATGAGCTATAACATTTTAGGGCGAATATTAACCAAATTGGATGAGCCGCTAGTCGACGATGCGAGACCTTCTACACAGGGTTTCTGGCGAAGAATTTAAATTCAAAGCTTTCTTTTATAGTGACAAATGGAATCAAAGAACATAATATTAGCTTCGTTTGTAAATGGTGTGTTAATTCAACCACAAATCTAAGACGATACTTTTTCTGGGTGCGTTGCTTTCTGATCAGTTTAATTTGTTGTTAAAAATAGTGTGAAGGTGAACTTAAGTTATTGTTAATTGATATTTTTAAACTCAATAACTAACATGATTTGTTAAATTCCGATTAGTTGAATAGAGACATGATTAGAATTGTAGAAGTTAACGTTTTAATTTACTGTCTACTTTTTTCGTCCTAGATTCCTTGACTTTTCATTTTGTATATCTCTAACTTTGATTGATTTATAATTAATCTCATACACTATGGCTTACAAGCACTTTTCCAGGATAACTATTAGCTCTTAGCGATGTATAGGAAATAGTATACATTTCTGTTTACCCCCTTTGTGATAACAGCCGTAACGACCGTTATGGAACCATATTATACTTAGGTAAGGTCGTTCCGATGCTAAGACAATGTTTTCTCCATTTGGAACGGCTCCAATATTGAATGTGACGCGAGACAGAGGTTGCAAGGTTGACGTTGATTTGATAAAAGGAAGTTATGGGGAATGCGAGTGAGGGTGTAGACTACCTGTGTGGGTGTGGAAATATTGATGCTCTCCTATATGGACGTTTATAAGTGACAATGGTGCTTGAAAAAAAGTACTCATGAAATTATCCTAAAGCAATGAAAAAAAAAAAAAAATTTACGCACATAACAAAAAAAAAAACTCCGTTATAATAAAGCCAAAAGCACAAGTATTCGAAAGAAAAGTATTAATACTTCAAAAAATGTTTGCATTGTCAAAGCGTGTTGAGTATTCATTGTCTGACGCCTATGCTCATAGGCATTATGCTGCGTATCACAATAATCTGGGTAGTATCGCTGCAGGTATAGGTAAAGTTTAACTTATTTTGTCTTTACTTTTATTAAACCAGTACTTACATTGTTTTTTCTAATAAAATGTTTGTTCATGAAGTTAAGTACTTATTAATTAGCGGCTGTTTAACCATCAATATTTGACTCAACTTTAAGTAACTTATTTGATTGTATTTTCCTTGAACTACAATAGAAAAAATAGTGATGGTAAAGCGTATTATTCGCGTATAAGTTATAAGGTTGAACAAAGGAAACGCGTTAAGTTACCCCAAGTTGAGTCGGCAAGTAATATAACATAACTTGTGCATTATTTCCGATACCTACCAATTGATTTGAACATACATTTCCTTTGATGTTGTGTAATACTTGTGTTCTTTTACTCTTTGGCTGCTTGAAATAATATACCTACGGGATGGAAAGTAGGTTGTGCTTCATAAATATATATTATAAAACATTTATCTGAACATTATTTTTTGTATTTATTTAATGCTACCTTTACCGCCTCGTTTGCCGGAAGTGGGATCAAAGGTTCGATCGAACGGGGTCATAATTTCTCAGTCTGTGTTTCTGCTCGGCAGATGGCATTAGGCTCGCCCGGTATTACATGGTGCGTACAGTAGCTCGCACGTCAGTTGTAATAAAACTAGTATAAGTTGGTCTCGCATTCTATTGAAACTCCGTACTACGCTAGGCCAGGTGAAAGTCAAAGTGTTAACACCGACGTGCGGTCTACTGTACCTACTTAATCATAACTGCCAAAATGCGGCTGTACTATAGATACAACTACCTGCTCCTTTGGGAAATATAGGCAAGATGTCATGTTATGTTGTTTATATCTATGTAGGAACATAAAATATTATAACAAATAATGTTTTTTTCAGCATTACTACAATGGCACCAATCTTCGCCGAGCGCCGAGTGGAGTAGGGGTAACTGCAACATCTACATCATGTCGCATCGGTTAGGTTAGTAATATTTCGTCCTGGTTAATGGGCCAAGATATTTTTTCCCTGGCTGCTGGCATGTTTCACTAAACAGTTGCGTCGACATGAGTAAACATGTCCCTATCAACTAGTTTATTATTTGATTATTTTGTTCTAAACTATGTTTCATCTATACAGATTATAAATTAAAGTCACTTTTCGCGTGTTGTTAGGACCATGTTGTTCTTCTAAAGAACGCAATGGCTTTTGGTACACATTGGTTTTTACTATCATTTAGAGAATGTAAACCCGAAAGTTTATGTGTATGATTCAATTTTATTAAAGTTTTTTAAATATTTAAAAAAATATAATTTTATAACTGCAATCAGCCTTTCGGCTATAAGCAAATTTAATGTTTGGTTCATGGCGTGGTTATGCAGAGCTCCAGTGAGCACCGCACATACGGTAATTAGCTTTGTCACTGGAGAGGATCCAATAAAATGAGACCTTTTTCTATTTATTTCTTACTAAAATAAGACAGACAAATACCAACTACACTCTTCACACGTCATATTAATGTCTGTCTATCTATAATTCAAGGGGACTCCGACCCCCGAACAACATAATCATATTAGCAGCAGCTAGCACCTGTACTGATACAAACAGGGATCCCGGAGGCTTTTTATTGCGCTCTCTCTCTCAATTAATCTTGCTAGCTTACCGCGGCACGATCATTACTCTTCCTAAGTAATTGTCTTATGTACGATTAAAACTTTGTAAACGTTACAAGGGTAAATTAAAAACATGTTTGTAACCTAACTTGTTATTGGTAACTGTCTTTTTATTATTATACTAGCTGCGCCCCGTGGTTTTACCCGCATAACCGTCTCGATACCGTGGGAATATCAGAATAAAAATATCCTGGGCATAATCCAGGTCAAAGTCTACCCATATGCCAAATTTAATCCAAATCTGTTCAGCCGTTTTAGCGTGAAAGCGTAACAAACATACAAAAATCTAATATTTTCTCTTCATTATAATGTTAGTTTAGATTCGACGGTAAATTTTATTTGCGCTTTGAAGCATTATTGGCGTCCATAGTATAACATAGCATAAAGCATAACATAACATAGCATAACATAGCTTAACATAGCATAACATAATATAGCATAACATAGCTTAACATAGCATAACATAACATAGCATAAAGCATAACATAGCATAGCATAGCATAACATAGCATAACATAGCATAACATAGCATAACATAACATAGCATAACACAACATAGCATAACATAGCATAATGAGCCTATAACGTTCCCATTGCTGGGTCACAAGCCTCCTATACAGGTCCAAGCCTGAAATAAATTACACAAAGTAAATCACCTGGCTGGGTTCGAACCCACGACCTACAATTCGTAAGTCCGGGTCGTTACTCGCGCTCTCCCGTCTATAATAAGGTCTCGGATTTGTGAATAAAGCAAAAGTTTCTTCGTGTGTGTTGAAAACGGTAATTTTTCAATTCAATTCAACAAGATATTTTAAAAAAATCTCCCGAAAAATGGAAGTAGGTAATCGTAACTACTTAAGTAGCTACTTTAAACTAACTTTATATCTAAACTCCCTAAGATACGCACTAATACCTAAGCTCCACTTGATATCTTTCAGTATTAAGACTGAAGCTGTGGCGAGACAGTGCTTTCTTACCCAAACCATTCGTTCCGCTGAAGATCTCCCACCTGGACATGAGTTGCCGAAGCAAGGAAAACCTGTTCATGTGGAGATCTATGGACGACTCCGCCTTGGAGTGTAAGTAGAGTGCTGTTCTACAAACGATGGGACACTTATTATCATGTCCTACGTGTCCTGTCAGCTGCACGTTACAGGAACTGATGGACGCTGGTGATGGCGCCAAACACCTAGCCGAATTCTGGGCCGAGTCCATTTAGATTGCCATAAGAAGAAGTATTAAATATAACATAACAACGCCTGTATGTATTTCCCGAAGGGTTCCATAACCCTTCAGTATTTATTTACCTAAATAAGTAACTCTTCCCGCCAAAAAGGTAAAGCATGAAAATAGGTACACAAAATATGATTTTACCGTTTACCTTTGGTTTAATATTTTGCTGTTAAAATATAAACAGTAATTAACCACAAACGAATTCAAACGCAATAACCTAACGCGCCATCAAATTAATTAATTGAATGGAGCATTTAATTCAATATACCATGTACGGATCCCTGCGGATGTTCATAGGTAAAGGGTGTTACATTAATTCTGTATAACAATTACTTTAGCTGTATACAGGGCCCTCTGAATTTATAATACCGTTATATTTTACTGCTGAATTCGGATTTTATTTTAATTAAAACCGATGAGAGCTGGTACCACCTGGTCGCGACTTACTAAGTTGTAGGTTGTAGGTTCGAACCCAGCAGGCATGTATGTATTTTACTTTGAGCAATTTTGTTTAATTATTGAAGGAAGTCATTTTTATTTGATACAGTTGATTCTTCCATGATCTTTCCGGAAACCTCAGTAAAAAAAAAACAAAAAAAATTATAAACCCTTTTTTATCATTGCCACCACATTGATCCACCATTGATCCACACTCCGGGCTGTTACTGTGACATTCCAGATGAAAAAAACTAATAACACTGCCCGACCTGGGATTTTAAATGGAAACCAGAACCTAATGCTCAGCAGTAGAGCAACGAGTCAGTAAAAACGTCCTAATATAGTAGTACAGTCAACCGCACAGCCATGTTAAAAATTTGACATTGAAAGGACTTTTATTTCCACGCAGTAAGGACGGCTTTCGTAGTTCAAAAGTATATCCTGACATCATGTGGTATGGTTGACCGTACTTACCTACCTTCATTTACATGCTTGCGACGTTTACCGAAATCAAAACACCGAGGAACATTATGTTATAACCCGACTATATTAGGAGTGCTGCCTTCCTGCCTCCTTAGGGTGTGTTTAGACGCGCCACTTTCAAGCGACTAAAATGTTGACGGACACTTTAATTTACTCGCCTTTTACTGTCTCACTGGAAGGTATCAGAGGCAGCAGAGACCGAATAAGCATTGTTCAGTGTAGGTTGATGATTGCTGACCATTTTTCTTAAGGTTTCCATTTTATCAAACCCATACATGTGGGCTATCTATGGATAGGCCTTTAAAAATGATATTGAGGTTTCTAATTTCATTTTTTTCTAAACTGAATAGTTTGCGCGAGAGACCCTTCCAAAGCTGTAAAATGTCCCCCCCCCCCCTGTGACTTCTAAAATAAGAGAATGATAAAACTAAAAAAAATATATGATGTACATTACCATTTAAACTTCCATCGAAAATTGGTTTGAACGAGATCTTGTAGGTAGTTTTTTTTTAATACGTCATTAATCGTAAACCGCAATTTACCTTTTTATAGACAATGGTACGGAACCCTTCGTGCGCGAGTCCGACTCGCACTTGGCCGGTTTTTTAATTTAAACGCCCATCATTCCCATTGAGCATATTATTTCATGTCCCATGTTGAGGGGTGTCACATGTCATAACTCTTGAAGTGATGCAGTTAGTTTGTGATGTAGGTACATCATTTAACGAGAGGCAGTTTTTACACCGTTTCGTCATGATGAAAGTGTATTTTTGTGGGACACACAACATACCCACTATTTTCCAGTCAATGCTTGTTCAGAAATACAACTTCCCGGTCACAAAACAAATGTTATAAGGTTCTTTAATGAGAGAGAGAGTTCCTTAATTATAGGAAAGATTTGGATACCTACTACCTTTTTGTGTGAATAATCTAGTTTGTGTGAATAAGCCATATTCATACGGTCTGAAAAAATACCTACGTGGTTTTTTACACAAACCGACTATTAGTGGCCGGTCTAAACCGCACTAAGTCACGTCTCAAATGCGAACGTTTTAAAATAGATCGCGTAATATTTTCTCCATACAGTTGGCCGCACTCAGACGGCACTACGGCCGTCAGCGGTAAATGAGGCGAGAATTCTTGCTGGTTTTAACGAGAACGCGCATAACTATGGTAAAATGACGTCGGTTATCGGGAAATTCGTTTTTAATACGGATTATAAAGTACGCTTTATTGGTACAGATTTTCTGCTTGGATAATGATTTTGGACGCCAACTGTTCTTTTACCTTTTGGTGGTTTGTGCATTGCCATGAACAAAATAATAATGCTAAAAGTATTTTTTACCAACTTGTTACAATGGTATGGGTATCGCGGTGTTGGTATCCATTTTGGAATATTCTATTTATTGCTTCCACGGGATCTGAAAATGGCCATACCAGCCTATATTACGTATCATTAATATAATACCATCCTATGACTGTCCCACGGGCGGCCACACATGGCTAAGGCCTTTTCTCATACACAAAAGGCACGAGCTTCGATCACCACCATTGCTTATATTAATTACTAGCTTCTGCCCGCGGCTTCGCCCGCGTGGATGTTTTTAGTACTGAATTGATGCCGACTCTTGACCAATAGATGGCGCTGTATGTCCGGAATAAATTTTATTTTTTATTTTATTTTATTTTTTGTAATAAAAACTACCCTATGTCCATTCTCAAGTTCCAAACTATGTCTGTACCAAATTTCACACAAATCGGTTCAGTAGTTTAGGCGTGAAGCAAAGACAGACAGACAGACAGACAGAGTTACTTTCGCATTTATAATATTAGTTTGGATAAGACCAGAGTGGTAATTCTCGTAATTTCCAACCATTTTGACAAGTTTTTGACATTTCTTTGTCGCCGAGATGAGACTGCGACTAGATTTTGAACGTTTACGAGATTTGGCCTGCAGGTTTCCTCTCGATGTTTTTCCTTCACTGATGTCAGTAATACATATATGGTTTCATTAACTTAATTAGGTACTTGCGACAAAAGCATTAGGTATATAAATTATTGAACAAGACTAGGTAGGTACATCACAAGCTCGAGCTACATGTTTAGAACCAGGTTTTGTCTCACTTTTTTACTTCACGCTATTTTTAAACCCCAATATTTTATCAAAAGATTGCAACTCGCAGACAACTAAGAGATATTACATTAATAGCATATTACTAAGGATAAAACTGCCATTAAGAACTTCGGTAATAAAGCGGAAACTTGAAAAATTATCTCTTATAAACTCGACGGTAGCCTTAAGGAGTCATTCCATTGCTCGTTTGGAGTCTAATTGTAGGGAAATTGTTAGTGACTGGGATCTGGAGAGTAGTGTTACTGTTAATGTACGTGGAACATCGCATTAGAGTCATTAGCAACGGGAAAACAATAAAATAGTTGCAAGAAACTATTAGGCTGCTGGAAAAGTAGGCACTTAGGTAGGTATGGTGTGCTACGTGAGTGTGTGTGGGGGTGTGGGGGTGTGTGTGTGTGTGTGTCAGGGTCTTGTGTGGTGTGAGGCATACGCTTATTTATTCTTTTTTTATTTAAAGTTACGGTTTGTGTTAAGTGCCAATTTGCTTTAATGGTTTGCAATTGGAACTTAGAAAATCGATTAGATTGAGTAGCACTTTCAAATTATATTTGACAAAATTGAGCCAAAGAGATGGTTTTTTTTTTCATGGGTTTGTTTTAGTGTTGCCGTTTTAAAATTTCTACAGTACAAAAAAATTAGGAAAATTGTACAGCTACCATGAATTTGAATAGGCAATCTGTGTATTCAGTGAATTATTACTTATTTTCGGAGTACGTTAAAATACTTGCAAACTTTAATATATCCACCATGTATCTCTGCCCAAATCAAATTCAAAACAACACTCCTGAAATTGCGAAACTTTTCCATCAACATTGGATTATTCTCTCCGACCCCCACCCCCCCCCCTCTTCCTCTTGCAATCACAGCGTAACCCAATAAAATCCATACGCGATACTTTCACCAACCGCCAAACTTGGCGATAATGTGTTGGCGTTCTCAAATTGCTAAATCTCGTGTTTGGTCGCAGTTAGCAAGTTGGCTGTTGGCCAATGGCAGGATTCCTTGCGGCTGTATAAATCATAGCACGTTAAATGTACATTGGGACACTCGATTTTTCTTCGTTTTTGAGGCGTCACGAATGTTGTAATGCAGCTGAAGTGGTCTGGTATTAGTTCGGGTTTATGACTAATGGTTTAGTCACAATATTTGGTCCAATATTGGCCGCATGAAATGCTTTGGCGTCTGAGAGTTTTCTTCTCATTTCAACTATTTTATTCTTTGGTAAAAGCAACCTAGCTTTATTCTTGGTTTACAATTAATTTGAATTTTAAAAACGTCTATTTTTTAACCAACTTCAATTACAATGAAACTTCCAACTTGTTAGTGGAGTTACACGTCATGTAAGATACCTAACCTTTTCATTTTCAATATAGACTGTAAGAGCTATTCGTTACAGCTCAACTATTGTAAGCCGCCTAGCCGTAACTTATACATAGTATTACACAGTGCTAACAAATGCAATGAAGCGCATCGGTAGCGAGCCACTGAGTGAATGAGGCTGCAATCTCTTGGAGGTCGTCTCATCGCTATTCCGATGCCTATAAATATGCAAACTGGAGGCTTAAGATAGCGCTTTCAGTAGAGCTTGTAATAGAAAGAAATTAAAGTAAAAAAAAGATTTTTCAAGTTGCACTTAACAGTTTTTAATAAAAATATGTAAAGACACATAGCTCTGGAAAATAGGGTTAATTAATTTGATACAGGTAAGCCTGAACTAGATAGAACATAATTATTATAACATCATGGTTTCAAATTGCAATTCGAAAGTCTTTGTAAGAAGTTTCATGTGTAATTTTAAATTAGTACCTAATTAATATAGATAATTAATGTGCGCGTTAAGAAAGAAGAATAAAAGTTAAGGTGCATTGAAAAATGAAGATGCACGTTTACAAAATTGCAACAATTGGATAAGTATCACGAACGCCGGACGGCTAGCATCAGAAAGCGCGATCTTATAGCCCCTCACCTTCAATAGTCAGGCTGTTCTCGCTTATTTAAATATATTCCAACTATCTCTGGGGCCAGGCTCGTTCTCAATACACCGTCTTCGCGTTACATATGAAAAGGTCCGGGCTCATTGGCCGGACGCTGCTTGAATGTGTTTGGTCTAGCATTGTGTTTCGTTCGATTGAAACGTACGAAGCGTAATGGAATAATGCATGTACATGGAATATAAAGCTTTTTATTGTCGTTAGTAGCTGCGCCCCGCGGTTTCACCCGCATTAAGTTTCGATCCCGTGGGAATATCGGTATAAACAGTATCCTACATGTTAATCCTGGTTCTAAACCATCTGCGTGTCAAATTTCATCTAAATCCTTTTGGTAGTTTTGCGTGGAAGATTAACAAACATCCATCCATCCATACAAACTTTCACGTTTATAATATTAGTAGGATAGATTAGAGATACAAATACACTGCCTCATTGGTGCAGTGGTCGCAAGCGCTACTGCTGAGCATGAGGGTTCGATTCCCGGGTCAGACAAAGTGTTATTCATCAATGTTTAAAATTCTCAGTAGCGTTTGGATCCTGGTCAATAGGCTCACCTTCTATTCATCATCATCTTGCCCTTGTCTCATGTTACTCGGAGTCTACGCAACACGGTTTACGTAATCCTTCTCTTATTATGTAGGACTGAACATAACTGGCGAAATGTGAGTTGACTATAGGTACAGTCAACAGCAAAAGTAGATGATCAAAATCAGAAATTCAATACTAATGAACGGAATTCGCGTCAGAACTGTGTGGCGTCGAAGTGATTCAAAAGTATGTGATTGTAAATTATACCCAACATTTACTACTAGTACAGCTGCCATATAGCTGCGAATTCCGTTCATTAGTATTGAAGTTCTTATGTTGATCATCTACTTTTGCTGTTGACTGTACACTTCTGCTTAACCCTTCGGGGAACACAGTCGTGATGTTATGTTATGTTATAATTTGATTAGCTGGTGTACGTATATAAACATAACTAAATATTGTATAATAGAACCTTCTTTATAAAGAATAGGACTTAGTGGAAGAGGTGGTATAATATCATTTACGCACGTCTTATTAGGTTAAGAAACAATTTGACCTCTAAGAAAATCTAGACTTTAACAAAACGGTTTAATTATGTAAATGATGAAGCATTTTGTTAACGACTGTAATACAATTAGTCTGCGAAATGGTCTGTAAGCTTAGATTAACTGCCGAAATAATATTATTTTAATTAATGGCTTATCACGTAAGGATCATCATAATAAAGTATGCTCATATCAACCCAGTATGCATTTTTTCAATGTTAAAACTAAATAAAGTCGTAACACATTTACAAACCCTGCTATAAATCAGAAAAACTTCCCCAAAAATTGTTAACCCAAAACCGTGCAGTACAGCGTAACCACTAATTAACTATCGTCAGTGGCACCGGGCCGAAATAAATCAAGTGACACTTGTCACGGACGTCCCATAACTTGTAAGTTATGCGGCGATCGCGTGCGTCTGAACCCGGCATTCACGGAGACGTGTGACGCGCTGTGAGCGTTGCGCACATTTGAGTAGATCGATGATTCAGCATTGGTTTATTTAGGTAGATTTGTTTCCGGGCTCATTTTCGGCCCTACAAAGTTATTGGTTTTGGCCACCTCCTACCAATGTTTTTTTTTGTGAAAGGGTTTTAAATGCGTTACATATCAAAGCCACTAAAGTATTTTGAAAGCTTTTAAGGTATTACAAAAGCAGCTTAGGTATAGAAAAATCCACTGTCAATAGAATAACAGTTTACTTACTGAACTAAAGTAGATTCTAAGATGTTCAACAGGCTTAACAAATCATAATATATCTAAAGAAGCCAAATCATCTAGATAAACATAGTAACAACGTAACAACGCAGCAACATATTGTCAGTCCGGTGTCGGCCAGAGAAACTAATAAACGAAGTACGCGGTCGGCCAGGCGGTGGAGTTGTGTCGAGTTGTGCCAAGTGAGGGTCGCTGGTGGAAACCGGAGACTGAGGCGAGACAGTGCTAAATTGTTAAGATTATTTTTTGACACCTCGAATTTGTAAGGTGTTGTTTGTATTTATCTCAGTTTTTTATTACTTTTGCCCTTTTGTAACGTATTGCGATAAGAAATACCCAATGAATGCAGGCGTTTGTAAAACTAACAGATTACAACAATATAAGACTGCAATAGTTGCAATAAACTAGTTATTGCGACAGAATTTAATCGTGAACAGCAAGTAACTGTAACCGACTCAGTTCAATCCGATAAAACAAAATTCGTTTTATTTTTGGATAAAAGTGAAGCACAGAATACGAAACCCGAGCGCCATTCATATTCAAAGTGCGAAACTTTCCAAAAACTGCTTTCAAACTGTGCAACCAGAAGAAATTAGAAACACATTAGCATCTCTGCCAAACCTGCTTTAGTTACTAGGTGCACAGACGGAAGTTTCAAGTAGAGACTAGCCACAGTTAGAGCCAGACTGATCTAATTTTCTGGCTAAATTGCCGCTACATCAGACTCGCGTCCTGGCAGTTTGTTTGTTACAGCCTTAGTTTAAAATAACTATCATAATGAGGAGAAACTGTTTTAAGGTCCTCTGGAATTAATTCTTTTTGAGTATTGAGTATGATGAGTTATTACAACTGTTGGTGCATCCTCATTATTATTTATAATGCAAGAATAACTATTCTCTTTCCCGAATTACATTTCTTCAATGATTTTCATGTTCGTGGTTATTATATTTATTTAATGTAAAGAAGAAATACCACAGAACTAGCAGCCACATTTTATAAACTCGTAAATGCACAAAGTGCCCGCTGCGTTTGGATTATTTTGATGAAAGTAATGAGCAGTGACACAGACGACCATTTCTATAATAAACTACCAAGTATCAAACTTGAAAAGTCTGCGGAATATTACGTAGTATTAAAAGGAACATTTATGAGAATATTCTGTATGTGGAGCATACGTGACATCAAATCAAGAATATTGCATTGCAGCTTGAAATGAGCAAAAGGTGCACAATTAATGAGGTAGCATTTAATTTTTGATATTGTAGCAAGGCAAATGGGTCTGAATACATTACTTAAAGTAAAAATAACATTCGCTTGGAAACAATAAATAATGTTTCATATTAATTATATGTTCCTCGGTGAATGTAACATTTCTCCATTTAGAAACAGCACGTCGCCGCGTCGTGGCTTTGATCCCCCATAAACTAAACGAGTTCTGACTTCAAAAGAACCATACATTGTGTAAATGACATAATCGCACGTTCAATACTGGCGCCTTTGTTACCGGATGTAACATTCGCATTGTTAAAGAAATAAAAATTCACTGAGCAGAAGTCTTCGCAAACATATCCTTTAAAATATCGGAAGCGAGACTCTTTGCTGAGGGAGCATGGTTATTGAATTTTGTATCGCCCGACAATTTTACTGAGAGAAGTAGAAATATTGGGAAACACGTACACATATGTGTGTGTGTGCCCATTAAGATATGACATGATGCTGTGTTACTGTGTCTGTAATTTTATTTTGAGCCTAATCAACAAAGTAACTGGGGCCTATTTATTATAACTGACATAATTACTGCGACATATTTTTCTACAAAAGACAGAATTGATACATTTTTACGAAACTTGCTGTTCAATGAAGCACTAAAAGTATAAAAAATCTTTTAAAACTGTCGAATTGTCGGCCTGTCGCTTGTCAGTTTGATTAAATTTAATAGGCCCAGGTTCAAATATACACCGTGACTTTTTAGTCGTCTGACAACGGCAGCCCACTTCATGTATCCAATGACTACTAAACATTCATAACAAAAAAAATGGCATTTAAGAGAAAAAAAAAAGAAAAAAATATTCATTATTATGATGCATAACGTGTTGAAACATTCTGTTGCGAGCGAAGATCTATCTACTCGACTCGTGCGATGGTTAGGTATGTTCTACTGTTTGATACGTAAACATTATTAACAGGATGTTTCATAATTCTAATGTATTAATTATTTTTCCTTGTACCTATTATCTTAATTAATGGTAAAAAAAAACACGCCTAGAGGTATTTTATGTCGGATACATTGAGTGGACCACCTTTGTCAGACGACTTAAACTCACGGTGTATAAGTAATGATAAACGACCAGTGGTCTACTTTAACCCTGGATCGAAAGAGCTGGAAATCATGGGGGGCAGTGGGATGATGCAGGCTAAGTGTAACAGTACCTAATCTATACTTATAATAAATCTGTAGAAGTGAAAATTCTGTACATTGAAAATATCCAAAAAATAAATGGCAGGGGGTGTTACTTGACCGACACCGAACCCAAAAATGTGATTAAAAAAATTTTTGTCTGTCTGTCTGTCTGTTTGTTCAGGCATCACGCAAAAACTACCGGTTCGATTACGATGAAACTTGGTATAATTATTCTTTAATATCCTGGGCACCACACTGGGTACTTTTTATCCCGGAAAAGTATATACAATAAAAAACAAACTTAATTTTGCGGTTCGATCCCTATACCCGACTACCACTGTCTGTACTGTACCAACCGCAAATACTAAGTTTGTCGTAGGTTGGGTCACCCGCAGTGAGTTCATTTTTATTCCTTTTAGTTTTTAGAGTTATTTAGGTTTATTTTTTTTTAAGTATAGGTAGTATATTTGATAGTGTACGTAGTGACCGTAGGTTATTTTATAATACTGTTAGGTAGGTTTAGTCATTCGTATAGATATATGTTTTTAGGGATTTTGCTTATTTATTGAGTTTAGATTAGTTATCATCAGAAATAGGTTTATTTAGGTAGGTAGATATTTAATTTTCTGTTGTTGAGTTTTTTTTTTTTAATTAGTTAGGTACTTAGGTGAAGATATCATATAGGTACCCTCTTAATCACCAATAATGAGACACAATTGGTTTTCTATTGTAATTAGCCACAAAGGGCCCGCGACATAGATGGCTTTCTGGGGAAGCACATACATTTTATCCTGTTAGCACGTTCCCGTGGGTAAATTTCCGACATCCACGCGGGCGAAGCCGCGGGCAGAAGCTAGTGATAAATATATTTTCAGCAAGTTGGCTGACACTGACACAAAAATGTTTAGATGTTTGAACTTTTAAGAAACAGCCTTTGTTTATGTTATTTAATTAAGTCTTATCGGAGGGGCCCGTGGCTAAATAATAACAGCCGCACAGGTCGATCGGTCAGGTTAAGCTACGCTTGCCGCGGTTGGTCTGTGGATGGGTGACCATCTTTACATACCGAGACCCCTCCGTGCCTCGGAAAGCACGTTAAGCCGTTGGTCCCGGCTGTCATTCGTGGATCTTTGACAGTCGTTACGGGTAGTCAGAAGCCCGAAAGTCTGACAACCAGTCTTACCAAGGGGTATCGTATTACCCAGTAACTGGGTTGTGGAGGTCAGATAGGCAGTCGCTCCATGTAAAATACTGGTATTCAGCTGCATCCGGTTAGACTGGAAGCCGACCCCAACATAATTAGGAAAAGGTTAGGCAGATGAATTAAGTCTTATCGTAGGTATCCATTCTTTTTTATTCTCAAAGGTTTCTTTGCCTTGTTTCATTTTACGGGAGCAAATTATGTGTTACCGAGAATAGAATTTTCATCATAAATAAAAATGTTGTCTTGACAGTGATTGACATGATCATGATACATTTTCTACTCAGGCTCTTAGATCCGCCGACTACTTTACACTTCCATGATTTATGTTTTTCCATATTCCAAAATGGAACCCGCGAAATGTCCCTTCACTTTTCCATCCACTGGCCATTAGCATGTCCCAAAAGGTCTACCGATCGTTTATTCGGACAGGTAACTTTAATAACTAGCCATTACATAAACGACGCTAATATTTCAGCTGCCTAAAATGGACAGGCCTGGTTATTACAGTCATAAATAGCTATTTAAATCGCAAACTTTTCTGCTGTTATTGCGGTTTGTTCAGTACTGATCGCTTTATTTATTAGTAGGTATTTTTCAAGTATTGTAATAGTGAAATCGTTTTGCAAACTTAGCGAATGCGCCAGGGTAGTCCTAAATTTAATTTTTCTTAAGTTTTTTCCAATTTACAGGTCCATGTTATGTTGTATGTTGTTTAAAATATGATTCCTATCCATGTATTTACAGAATTATAATTATTATTATGATGTACCTATTGATGATATCTATATATATAAAATTCAAAGTCCTGACTGACTGACTGACTGACTGATTGACTGACTGACTGACTGATAGATCAACGCACAGCCTAAACCGCTTGTCCTAGAGAAATGAAATTTGGAGGGTGTATTCTTCGTGAAGAGTAGGCATCCACTAAGAAAGGATTTTTTGAAATTCCACCCCTAAGAGGGTGAAAAGGGGGGAATTCGTTTGTATGAAAAATCTTATTCCTTGAGTTAATAAACTTGAAACTTGGCAGGAATACTTATCTAAATAAATTATGAACATTGTCAGTTTTTTTTCTTCTAAACTACCCCCTAATAAGGGATTGGGGGGTTTCAAAGTTTGTATGGAAGAATTTTAGCGCGCCGTCCGATTTACTCGAAACTTGGTAGTTATACTTAATATTGAAAGTAAATAATAATTTGTATCAGGGTTTTTTGAAAATCTACCCCTGACGGGCTGAAATGGGGTAGTAAATTTTTCAGGGGAGGATTTTACTGTATGGCTTGATTAACTCGAAAATTAGTATAAATAATCTTTGAGTCAAGTTATGAATACATCCCAAACAATTTTTTTTAATACCATCCCTGTGGGGGTGAAAAGCGGGGATACAGTTTATATGAAAAATCTTCTTCATTAGGTTAATAAACTTGAAACTTTTCAAGAATACTCGCCTAAGTAAGTAAGTAATAAAGTTTATCGTTATAAGTTTTTCAAAACTACCCCTCAAAGGGGAATATAGGGGTGTTGAAGTTTGTGTGGAATAATTTTAATGCGCGCGCGGTCCGATTAACTCGAAACTCAGTGTTTATACTTAAGACCAAAAATAAAGAGTAACATGTATCAGGGTTTTTCTAAAATCTACCCCTAACGGGTTGAAAAGGGTTAGTTATTATTACAAGGGAGGATTATAATGCGTGGCTTGATTAACTCGAAAATTGGTATAAATAATCTTTGAATCAAGTTATGAATACTTAATCCCGAACGATTTTTCAAAATTCCACCCCTGTGGAAAATGCGAAAAGCGGGTGAAAAGCGGGGGATAAGTACAGTTTATATGAAAAATCTTATTCCTTGAGTTAATTATCTTGAAACTTGGCACTAATACTTACCAAAATAAATTATGAAGATTTTCAGTTTTTTTTTCTTCTAAACTACCCCTAATAAGGGATTGGGGGGTTTCAAAGTTTTTATGGAAGAATTTTAGCGCGCAGTCCGATTTACTCGAAACTCAGTATTTATACCTAATATTGAAAGTAAAGAATAATGTGTATCAGGGTTTTCTGAAAATCTACCCCTGACGGGCTGAAATGGGATATTTTCTATTTTTCAGGGGAGGATTATAATGCGTGGTTTGATTAACTCGAAAATTGGTATAAATATTCTTAGAATCAAGTTATGAATAATGCCAAACGATTTTCCAAAATTCCACCCCTGTGGGGTTGAAAAGCGGGGGATACAGTTTATATGAAAAATCTTATTCATTTAGTTAATAAACTTGAAACTTGGCAAGAATACTTGCCTAAGTAAGTAATAAAGTTTATCATTATAGTTTTTCAAAACTACTCCTCAAAGGGGGATAAAGGGGTGTTAAGTTTGTGTGGAAGAAATTGAATGCGCGGTCCGAGTAACTCGAAACTCAGTATTGATACTTTTGACAGAAAATAATTAATAATAAGTATGTAAAGTTGTCGAAAATTTACCACTTACGGGACAAAAAGGGGTAATTTAGTTATTAAGGGGAGGATTTGAACTTGAAACTGTATGTTACATTTTCACGTATAAACCACTGAAGTTCTGATTTGGCATAGGGATAGATAGCATCCTGGGGAAGCACATACATTTTATCCTGTTAGCACGTTCCCGTGGGATAATTTCCGACATCCACGCGGGCGAAGCCGCGGGCAGAAGCTAGTGTATATATATATATCCTCATATCACATAACATATCATATTGATGCCAAGCTGCTAATTCCAACAAACGTAAGAAAATTTAGATATCGCGGACTACCTTAGCGCATCAAGGTTTTGCAGTTTTTGTATCTCATGCATTATTGTGTTTGTGTTGGAGCCTTGATGATTATAACGGTCACCTCTAATACTTAAGTACCATAGCTTCCTATATGATTTCATAAGACGAGGCATCGCTATTTGCATTATCTTTTAAACGGAAAGGGTATCTAACGGTCTCTTTGTTAGCGTATCGATGGCAATCTATACAGAGTGGCACGCGCAAACTGTAACTATGGATTTAGCACATGATAATAGACCCCGTAGCGTCGAAATTTTAGGCCGGTTATAAAAAAAAAAATCTTCTGTTTCATAGAAAAGTGCAATACCTACGCGCTCAAAATGTATGGAACAGCAATATTTTTTTTTAATAACCGGAAAAAAATTTCGACGCTATGGGGTCTAAACTCATGTGCTGAATCCATGGTCACATTTTGCGCGTCGATGTCCCTGCCACCCTATGTACATTCAGCCTAGGACTTGGCTACGTTTATCAACTCCTGCAGACAACAGTACCTACACACTGGACACGATATTAAGTGCCCCATTGTTTGTGGGACCACTTTTACCCTCCGGGGCCGATTCATCTGTGTATTTCCACCTGAGCAGGTTTTCTTTGCTTCGGCCTACCTGAGTCCGGAGTCTATTTAAAGTCTGGAAACTTATATTAAATAGACTCCAGACTCAGGTAGGCCGGTAAAAGAATGATTATTCAGCTTTTTTCAGTATTGAAAAATCTTTTTCAGTCACTTTCATCTCCTTTTATCTTTTCCTGCTAATTTCGTAGCTGTTTTTTTGATTGACTGCCATATTATTTTGAAGACACTTCAAAGTTTACATTTTAAATTAATGAAACAAAAACAAAGATTTTTCAAGTAAAATCGTTCTAAGAACAGACTTGAATATCCATGGAACAGTGCCAAGACCGAAAAATTTTCACACAATTTCATTTATACAGGGTATATTAACAGTGATTTAAATGAATTTAAAATATATGCTATGGCTCATTAAAACTGATTCATACGTACTAGAAATATAAATCATTCATTTGTACACAACGCTAGTGGAGCGTTGTGCTTTTAAAATAATATCGAGGCTAATTCGTCGGCGAACCGTATCAAATGTATGCGGGAAGTAAATAATTATGGCGGCTTTCATATTACAGATTTAATTATACCTGGAATGTTGTAGGGGCCGTGGAGTTGTTTGCTTATATTATTACACGCCGAGTCCTTAGGGAATTAATTTTCAAAAATGCTTCATTAGGAAGCACTTTCGTTGAAAAAGGAACTCTTGTGCAAAATTTCATGCTTTTGAACCCAGCAGTTGAGGCTGTGAGTTGTGTGTCCTTGAACGAAGGTAACATCATTTATAAGTAGATTATAGCATTGTTTTATTTTTATTGCTCCTGATGTTCTGATGTCGTGAGGCGGTATTTTGAGCAGACCTATGTCCAGCATGATTTTGTGATGATGTGTTAAGTTCCTATTTAATAAGTGCTGTCTGGTTAATATACTAGACAAGTCTCGGTTTTTTGTAATCTATAGTTCTGGTTCGAGGTGGCGCGGGAAAAGTGTTCATGGAAAGATTTGGGGGAGGCCTTCACCCAGCTGTGGAACAGCATAGGAGAAAAAAAAAATCTGCTCTAAAATATGCACTAGGTATTGCACTAAAATAAATAAGATAATTGTAAGGTATCTCGCTGGCAATCCTTAAATAAATAAAATAACTTAGTTTACGGAACAGGATACTTTGAAAGTGTGTCCACTATGTTACACCTCGTCACAAGAGGACTACTCATAAACTATAACCAACTTTGTACACCGTACGAAACGCAAAAGCAATTTAGTTCCCTATTTTCTTGTCTTAAACTACGGTTAGCATGAACCAACGTTAGCAAAATTTAATAACAGAGTTATTGTAAATTGTAAGTTTCTGTGAGTTGTAGCTCTTAGTCAAGACTTCATCTATTCTAGTTATTCAATTAATGTTATAATCCTAAAGTCTAAATGTTTTGATTGATGGTTGTAACTCAATTATGAGGATTAACTTTTAAGTTAGAGGTATCTTAAATGAGTTTTCTTGGAAATTGAAATAAGCATGAGCCATTGATCATCTTCCTGCCCTTATCACCAATTTATTTCGGGTCAGAGCAGCAAGTTTTCTTCTTCCATACATGTTTATAAGCCGACATCGTTCATACCATGGCGACCGATTTCCACACAAGTTCTCGTTTACCAGCGTAACACATCCCTCATCCTCATCATCCCTTTTGTGGCTCAACAAAATAATGGGCCAATAAACAATTGCAACTATATAATCATTCTCAGATTTTGGTATTCAATAGTATTGTATGCAAATTCGTGACGCGGCGATATAATAATGACATCGTTAAAACAAATAAATCAAAACTCTCCTTAAACAGTCGGATACGTTTACAACACAATCGTTAACATTGATTTTATGTTTCCGATATTTCTTGTAAAAGAATCCGTCAAGACTTTGTTGATTGTAAATATACGGGTATAAAAGTTTTCTACAGCTTTGTTATCAGAAATAAGAAAGTTTAAACTTTAAACAACAATTTGTATAACTTACATCTTGACTTTGTTTTGTTTTTTTGGCAACGAAGCGATGTTTTCGTACATTGTTTGTAGGCGACAGCTAAAGAAAAGTATTTTGTTTGCTCAGTATCTTCGATGGCGATCAGGTGTAAAGTACAACAGAGTATAATGTAATAAAAGGGGTCGCGTGTATTACCAGTTGTATGAAGGAACGTGAACGAAGCAAAAGGAGTAACAAGTAAAGTAGTAAGTATAGCATTAAAAGTGTAGCATTTAATATTCAAGTCCTCGTTCCTAATGCATGGTATCTCCATTTATACGAATATTAAACTTCATGCCAATGTATCTAAGTTGATGTCAGAATAATCAGTATTATTGAAACTGATGTAAAAATAAGCGGTTTTGGAAAAACGCCTTTAATGAAGTGGTCGCGCAAACTGACCTTTATGATGGTGTGGGAAATCATAAAGTTCAGTTTGCGCTACAATTACAATAAAGGCGTTTTTCCAAAACTGCTTATTTTTACACATGTTTCAATAGTACTGATTATTCTGACATCAACTTAGTTTACATTGGCATGAAGTTTAAGGTGTTCAATAGTTTCTGCCCTCATTAGAAAAGGCGTAGGTTCATGTATGTATGTACACCGATACCCGATACCGGTGCGAACAGCGCACATATTTGTAGATTTAATAATATTACCACCCAAATCATATAAAAAGCGGGTCACAACGTAACGTTCACTGAGCAGCTGCCATACTTAATTAATGAAGGTATCGTTATTAAATCCGTTGAACTGGTATTAATAATTATTTAATGAAACTGTCCAGTTCATGGCAAAAGATATAATTTCATTGTTAACATTACAACAACTCTAATTACGGATCATTGGTTATTTCACTGGCGTTCATAAGCTCACTGTATCATTTTAAGACATTCTCAGCTGATGGTAAACATTGATCCGGCCGATGATGGTACAACCTATACAGGGTGGTTTGTAATTTAAGGTATTCCTTCCTTTCTTTAACGTTGTCCTTCCAGGACGTGATAGTGTGACCCACTTGCAACAATTGAGCACCCCATAAAACCTACCGGAAAATTCATGGAATTGGAGAAATTTCCCAGAATTCCTGACTAAGTATCGTTTTTCTCAATTCTCAAATTGAAGTTAGATAGCTAACTAAATGAAGATGTCTTTCCCGTAATTTGTACGCTGAATGCCCCTAAAACTGCTGTCTAAGCTCGCATGTACGCACGGCTACACATCAAGCGATACATAACCAGCATAAACTGACTTCTGATTGTAAGAAAAACCTATACAATGCGAGGTCACCTAAAACTGGAAATGTATAGCTTGCTGTGTAGCCATGACTGTGTACGTAGAGGATTTTTGAAAATGATTAATAAACTTATTCCTTTAACTCGTTAACTATTTCATGATTTAGAATATTAATTGGTTAAAGTATTAGGTGGCCAAGGGAATAGCAATGAAGGCCATTCAATGTGAGGGTTTATTTTAGTAAAAAAGTGATATTTAGTGACGAATTCTGGGAAATTTTCAAAAAACGCTCTCTAGGAAAACATAGCAACTTTCATAAATAATTTTTCAGTGTCGTCATTCGCCGGTAAATTGCAGACGCTATGTGGCGGCCACTGTCATTCTAGGAAGCCGTAGCATTACGTTTTCCAAAGTGTTTCTCTAGGCGCACAGAAAACCCAAGGAGACCCTTGAAGAGCCTCCACGTACATAATGAATGCAAATCACAAGTTTTAAAGAGTCAATTTAGGAAGCGGCAGCGACCGCTCTCTTTTAATTAAGAGAAGGAAAAAACTGTAAAATTAGAGTCGACCGCATATTGAGGGTTCTGTTCCACCAAACTTTTTACTTTTTGGATAACCTGAATGGATTGATTGAAACCTTTTATTATTTGACATGTCAGACGCCTTATACGTATTCTTTGAAACTTTAAAGAGTACCTACTTAAGGTTCATTAGTGTTCCTTTGGCACCTGTTGGGCACCCCAAAAATCATGGTCCAGTTACAAAACTTTGGGTACGGTACCCTAAAAACTCCCAATGAAATCGCCTCACATTTCAAACGGCAATATTAAGGATTTGGCATCCCTGGTGTCGGTAATGGTTGCAAAGTTCAGTATTTATGAGGATATGGAGTCCGTAATGGGACCATGTAATTGTGAATCAAAAATATGGGAGATGGTCTTCATAACTTTGGTCGGTCCATGGAAATACCATGGATATTGGATGTGATTACCATTTTTATTACAGCTTGGCCAACAACTGAATATAGACAATATAGAATATAGACCCTGAAAAATCTAGAGGATTGCTGATTTTAGTCCTTAGAAACTAAAGAGAAACGTTTCAAATACCTAGAATTTAATTGGTACTTAAGCCGTTCAAACTTTTCAGTGACAAAAGAAAGACTTTCTTAGACCAACTCTTTCACAAGGAGCTTCATTACTACTATCAAAGTTTTATGCTGTCGAACTTTTTCTAATACCAAAATGTTAAGTAGTAAGGTCAGGGAACCTAATTGTTGAGCAAACTACGTACCTTAAATTGCGCGTATCTTCGAATCAGAATTGTCATTCTTTGACAATATTAAATGGCTATAACCGTCAAGCGTCTCTCCGCGACTTCGTCTGCGTGAATTTTTTTGTTCCCCCGCCCCACCGCATTGCATCGCATCGCCTGCGCTATCACTTCGTTTTCACTTTCACAGCTTTATTTCTAACTTTTTTCCATTTTGCTCGGCTCCTAAGGGCCATGGCGTGCCTTCCTTACAAATTAGGCTATCGAATGCAAAAATAATTTATCGACTCGGACCGGTAGTTCCGGAGATTAGCGCGTTCAAACAAACAAACTCTTCAGCTTTATTATTAGTGTAGATTTAGCATAATGCTAACTCCAAGTCTTAATCTAACACGAAAATTTACGAAGGGTGACAATTTGCTTAGTAATGAATTTACCTATACCTACCTACGGCTAAACCCTAATGAGTCCCACAGCGACAAAATCATAACTAATTATCTAAACACACATTGCACTGTCGACTTGCCTCATAACGCATTAGGCTCGTCGCACACACTGCGACATTAATCTTTGTCAGCGAGCAGCCGCTAATTAGTTGCGAATTTATAACGCATAATGAGTCGTTGGGTGTGACGCCGCCTGAACAGGCGGTCGCAATCATGTGTGGTAAAGTTGGAATCTGCTTCAATATGAATGGCGAATTATAAACGATGTATAGACGTGTTGCTGGAGTGTTTGTTGCGTCGCTTTTTTCCAGCTAAACCACTAGATTTTGGTGAAATGAACAAATGACGTAACTTCTGTTGTAAAAACAATGCAGATTCTTAGCCTGATTTGAATAAATGAGTGTTTATTTTGATTTTGTAGCAAATCTAAGGCATACCTAGAAAAAACCAGTACTTTAAATGCGTAACACACTCGACAAGACAGTACCTCTCATTTGACAACACAACAAAATCCATTGCTACATGAGATTGAATAATTTGTCTGCTCGATAGCAAAAATAACGCAATGGATATCATTGAACTCATCCCGAGTGTATTCCGCAATTAGGGTGCAGGTTTTGTTACCAGATTTCTCGCCACACTTAAGACATTACCCTCTCCATCAATGATATATAAACTATAGATACGTTGCCCGCGCTCTGTAGTGGCAACATGAATGCAAGGCAATTGCCGGACTTACATTTAGTCGCGTACCAACCAGTGCCGCGGCAGTACGTGACATTAAAATAACTTTCTTCCTCAAACAACGAAAAAAAAATGCCGTCCTGTGTTTTTAGGACACGTAAAAATTATACTTTAACTGTGAAAGATAAAAAAATATCATTTCATGCGTAAGTATCCAGAAAAATGTATTTTATTTTATTTTTTTCGATGCCTTCTAATGGCGGCTGGCGCCTGAGGTAAGTCACGTGCCATTAAGGGAAGATGGGGTACTTTGCATCAGTGTTTATGTTTTATAACATTGTTTTTATTTTGATGAATTATATTGTTTGAATATAATATGTGTTATGAAACCTAATGATCAATATAATAATTAGGTTACCTAAAAATGGGCTTATGAGGGATTTTTAATTATTCACATTTTTTAATAAAGATTTTTTTGTTCATAATATTACATTTTGTTTTATTAATTAAGTAACAATAATTACTCTTGCAAAATACTGCTTTCATATTTTTGAGGATCGAAAATAATATTATTTTACCCGTAAATCTACTGCCTATATCAACACGAGAAAATCGAGTGTCCATTTTTCCCCACATGCCTCCTTTTGTTCGTGCTCGGCCAATGAGCATGCACCACAGAATGACAACGGAATTAAAGAAATATATTTATCTCTCTCTAGCAATAGAAATTCCGTAGATGACATTTAATTTTCTTTCCCTTTCTTCGTGCGTCTAAGTAGCTATCTAGCTACCGACAGTATTTACGCTGTTTTCGACAGCCGTGATGTTCATGCATGACGCGTCTATTTATAATACGTCATTGCTCTCCATAGTTACAATTATATCAAAGACTAGATTCGCAGAGGTTGGTTAAACCAAGAGCTGCTATTATGTTAAGCGTCGGAGCGGTCTCTAATTGGATGGACCACTGTTTAGATCCCTACTAATATGGAAATTAAACGGAATACCAAGTTAATTGCGAAGAGAAACGCATGATATGAATAAAAGTTAAACAGAACCAAGCTTGTTAGCTTTGTTTGTTTTGTCTGTCTGTCTGTTGACAGAGCCATAGGCATGTATACCTTGGAAGTTCATTACGCCACTTCTTTTTAGACTAAATACTTATAATAAGTGGCAAGCACTCCTTAGCACTTTTTACAAGTGTTTAATCAGACCTTCAAAAATATTTTCAACAAAAATCTTAAGTAATGTACATTTAAGACGGAAGTTCACCATAATGTTTCTTTTACAATATTACCCTCATTTTTATTATTATTTCAGGGATCACGCCTGTAATCCCTGAACGGTTATGCAGATGTGTACTTATAGTACATCCATATTTCATACCTACTTCTCTTTGCGATATTTTTTTATAATATTTTGCAGATAAGTACCAAAATCGAAAGTATATGCTTATTAAAAGGTTGGTAAACAGTTTTTATTCCAAGACCCGCTCTGTTTATTTAGTAGAAAAGAGGTTCTGAGAAAGCGTTTGAATACTGATTTGGGAATTAAAGAAAATGTTATTTCAGGTGATTGTGATTTTACAGTTGAAGAAACGACTATGAGATTTTGTTTGTTCAGTAGTTTAGAAAAGTTTTAATTTTTATCAGAAAACAATTAAAAAAAAATTGTAAGACACAGCTAAAACTTCTAAGTATGCCTGCTATGTTTTAAATTAATAACAAAAACCCTTAATACATCGTCGACGTACTGAAAAAGGAAAACAGAGGTCCGTACAAAACGTCCCTCGAACTTTTCATGTAGGCATTATTGCATGATCAATCATCGTGTCGCGATAGTCGATCAATTGCTGTCGCTCCCCCTGCGTCAAGCGTGAAGGTTGCCACAGATATTAATTAAAAAAAGTCGATTCCTTTTGTGAACCAACAATTGGGCAACATAATAGCTCTCTTTGTTA
The DNA here is from genome assembly GCA_945859715.1 of Apamea sordens. Lineage (NCBI taxonomy): Eukaryota > Metazoa > Arthropoda > Insecta > Lepidoptera > Noctuidae > Apamea > Apamea sordens. Next base: position 22,477,213 of record OX243987.1, on the reverse strand, counting down.
GTATGGACACATTTTTAATTTTCAGCCAAGTAAGGATTATATTGGTTATTTTGCAGTGAAATTGGGAAATAGGATTGGTTTTCGTGAAGTAATTTTGTACCACATAAACCACATTCCTTTATTTCTATCTCTAGTTGTTAAAGCATGATTTATGGATGAACTCAATAACCTATTGACAGATAGCTACTGATGGTAGCCAGTATAATTATAACTGTCAGTCATCATCTGCCTAGCCTTTTCCCAACTATGTTGGGGTCGGCTTCCAGTCTAACCGGATGCAGATGAATACCAGTATTTTACATGGAGCGACTGCCTATCTGACCTCCACGATATAATAACTATAATTATAACTGTCAGTATAATAATATAATCATACAGATCGCAACTGATATAGATGATTGGGACGTTAAAACCAGAGATAGATAGGTTTTCCTACCTCCAGTATGCCACTGGTGATAGATAGGTAATTGGGTTCGGCCGTCAATCTAAGGGCTATCTATCGTTATTTCGTAAGCACAAGGTATAAACATTAACCAGGAATATTAGGCTTTTACTATTTGATTTTCATATGCTCATATGCTTAAATAATTGGTTCGTACTGACTTACAGTGAAGTCAGGAGGTAGAAAGAATTATTAGGAAACCTGTCTTAGGCAGGGCCTTAAAATTTTAAGTCGCAACCACTCAGAAGCATTTCCTTTATCGTCCATCAAGTAGCTGTTTTTTATTATGTTGTGTATACCTAATTATAAATATATTTACGTCACCATCTAGCTTACTCCTAGCTAATGGGGATCCCGCACAAATTAACGGTCCCCTGCCCAGAATACCGAACACTGAATATTTGTATTCACGACCCATCCATGGACTTACCTGTTACTTGTTTGGCAAAGAAATGGGCTATGGGTTGCAAAACTTTCCCATTTTCTGATATTTATGTTGTTACTTTGTTACCGGTTTGAGTGCTCTAAACGTAATATCGATGTTATGGTTTTTATTTCATATTTTAGCCTTTTTCTATATATTTCAGTTCGAAGAGAAGGAAACTGAAATGTATAATATTGGTAAATATAATAATTAATTCATGTTCAAATTTTACTAAGTCAACACTTTGAAATTACTAGAACAGTAAGTAATTACAATTTACAACAATGAATACATTCTTTTCTGGCATCTTTTGAACTGACATAAATGTAGGTAAAACTTTAACATCAATTTTATTATTTTTTTTTTTTTATTAAAAATCCTAATGCATGAGCTCTTATTTATTGTTGCTGTCTTTTTTTTTAATATAATTAAAATAATAGCACTGTGCAAAATAAAATAAAATATTTGCTCACTCAATGTAAAGGGGCCATTATAGTTTTAAGATTGTAAATCAAGCAATAGGGGTGGTTTTCGAAGTTCAAGTATTAGACTGACGTGCGCTTTACTGTACACCATACTGATTAGGATTGGAATTATAAGAATATTCATTCTGAACTACATAGCTATTCACAATCATTCGACACGCTATCGTATCGAAAATGATACATTTCGATAACAAGGGGGTCTACTCCGAAGTAGTATCGGCCGAATGTTCGGCCGTTTCCTGCTACAAAGTTACTATTTGGTTCGGTCGGTTCCGATCCTACACTCCTACACTCTTTCGAATATTGACTATGGTCTCGACCCAACTGAGCCGATCCGAACTTTTTTCGCATTTTTCAATAATATTCGGTTCGGCCATGTGTCGGTCCGATCCGAACATTCGCACTTTGCACTTCGGAGTAGGCCTTGATTTGCCTTGCTTTCGACACCAAACAGTTGTCGGAATTTTATACTATAAAATTTCGTGTTTTGGACTTGTGAACAGCGCGTTAGAAGACTCCGACGATAACATTGGTTGATGTTTGATATGGTACGGGAGCGTATCGAGTGGTTGTGAATAGGTATGCTGGTTCCAAAGACTCATGCTTTTTCGAAATTATTTATAAAGTAGTATAACTGTGAAAAAATGTGGCTCCCACGGGTTACTCAACCACATTCAACCCTACCATTCATCGCCACTTAACCCATAAACAACCACGGACATAAAACAATAAAAATCATCCTAACCCGCTCTGAATTCCCCATACGTCTGTATGGAACCTAATGGCGTCTATAAATAAAACATGCGTCCATAGACAATGAGTGATGGCTTTTATTGGCTTTCGATGTCATGCACGGCCTGTGCGTAGTTCAGCTCTTTTTCTTGTGGGAAATAGAATGGCGTTGATTTATGTAAAGTAAATGTGTTACTATTCATTTTCCTATCCGACACATATACACATGCATAAGCTCACGCCTCCGTCCACAGGGGTAGGCAGGAGCTACAGGACGCCACCTGCTACGATCCTCAAGCACTCCTTGTACCTCGTTTACGTTCATACATCAGAGGGGCAATTCTCGTAATTTTAAGAACGTTCACAGTCTGATCTCAGCCTCAATCTGTCAAAAATATCTCAACTTTCCCTACATTTTGACAAGTTTTTGGCATTTGTATGTCGCCGAGATGACACTGCGATTAGATTTTGAACGTTTTAAATTACGAGAATTGGCCTTCTGTTCATACACGCACGCCGGTTGCGAGTGCTACGAACCTGATCTTTCTGAAGAACATCACCAATAAGGTCAGTATATTATGTGCTTCTAGGGCATCTCCTCCTGAGCGCTTCCACTTACCTACATCTGTCTTGTAAATACCTTTTGTTAGTCGCCTTTCATTTATCTTCTTAACAAGACCAATAACTTAAGCATACTCTTTCTCACACACATCTTTTAAATAGCAACGTTGTCTTATCACATAATTCCTCAGCCTATACTATCTGACTGCAGGGAAGAAATAATATACAGAGAACTAGTTCTAGGGACTAATCACGATCACCGCGTTGGCTCTTTGAGTGCATACATACATAATCAGCCTATAACGTTCCCACTGCTGGGACTCAGGCTTCCTCTCTGTGAGAGGGAATGGGTCGTAATCCACCACGAGGCCCCAGTGTGGGTTGGAAGATGTCATAATGTCTTCGAATTTTTGTTCAAGGACATGCTGGTTTTCAAACGATGGTTTCCTTTATAATTTTAAGAGCAGTGGTGATGGAATTATTTATACAAAGTAAAGCGCCTGGGCCTTGGCGCCATAACATCACGAATGTGCCGCGTTCAAACATAATGTAGATTTTTTTGCAACAAACTACTAACAGAATTTCGAAAGTTTCAGACTGCAATAGGAAGTTTGTATCAGACTTCGAAGTCAATCCGAGTTGCTCCTAGTAACTCTACAAGTTCAGTGATTACTTGCACGTGGGGTCTACGTTCAGGTACCTGCTTGTAATATATAAAGAAAGAAAGAAAGATAGAAAAAGTATTTATTGCGACTCGCACAGGAAGATCATAAAACTAAACACATCATCTGCCTAGCCTTTTCCCAACTATGTTGGGATCAGCTTCACGTCTAACCGGATGCAGCTGAATATCAGTATTTTACATGGAGCGACTGCCTATCTGACCTCCACAACCCAGTTACTGGGTAATACGATACAACTTGGTAAGACTGGTTGTCAGACTTTCGGGCTTCTGACTACCCGTAACGACTGTCGACGAATGACAGCCGGGACCAAAGGCTTAACGTGCTTTCCGAGGCACGGAGGGGTCTCGGTATGTAAAGATGGTCACCCATCCCCAGACCAACCGCGGCAAGCGTAGCTTAACCTGACCGATCGACCTGTGCGGCTGTTATTATTTAGCCACAAACTAATCTAAACACAATTAATAATAAAAAAATCAAATGATATAAAAAAAGTAACAACCAAATTATATAAAAATAAAGTAACAAAAAGAAAAATGACACAGAAAGTTCTGTACGAGGCCAAAAGGCTCCTATCTCAGCATGATGCTACGACATTTAAAAAATAAATGTCGCAGCGCTGGTATTCTGATAGGGCCCGCTGTGATGTCATATGCAGGCATTAGATAGTGGAATTTAATAAATCATAACAAAGCATCACGCCTGCATTAGGGTAGGCACAATACAATACGTTTTCATTCGTTGTCTCACACTAATGTTATGTTTTAGGAATTTAGTCCCATCGTCCACGACGCTACACAAAAGGAACGCGTTACAAATTCAAATCAACAGTGAGTAGCTCGCATGTCACCGCACTCTGATGTTTCAATGGCGGTTCCATTAAAGTCGTGCTCGTGACACACTAACACGTTATTAATTTGTTAGTGATTGGTTGCATTGCAATTTTTGTTGCATCATCCTGACTGCTTATTGGTGATTCGAGTTTTTAACTGGTTTCTTTTATGTATGTAGTTGCCTAAGTCCAATGCCATAGATACCGGTTAGGCCTTTTCCCTTAACTGAGCACAGATCCAGAACTAAGCTTGGTCCTTGCACTCATCTATTCAAAAAGATAAAAATGAGTACACAATGAAATAATCAGTTCACAATTATTTTGTCACCCGTTTTGGTGTCTCGCAGAGCTTTGTGAAAAACCGAAAGATCCAAGCAGTGTCTTGTCTCTGGCAAGGATTAATGTGCGGCGAGATCAAGTTCCTCTGAGTAACACCGAAGAAGAGAAAGAAACAGTAGCTGTAGTACTTACAATACTTGTAAAGTTTTCACAAATGTGAAGCAATACAACGCATGGGCTTTAATATGGCTTTTCAAGTTTTGGACGGAGACGCTTTACAAAGCCAACATTTTTATTAAACTGTATGTGACATAATTTATGTATCCTATGTGTTATAAACTATCTGTGTGCCAAATTTCATCCAAATCCGTTCAGTAGTTTTGACGTGAAAGAGTAACAACATCCATCCATTCGTCCATCCATCCATACAAACTTTCACGTGTATAATATTTAATATATATATATAGTATAATTAGGAGTAGGGTATAGGAAGTAGGGTATAACGCTTTGAATTCCTTGCCTTCTGTTACTTGTCTATTGGTTGCGTCTTCCCGGGCAGTGCTAGTTCCGCCCCCCGGTGTTCCTGCGACAGAACACGACTTGCTTAATGACTCTGCATTAAGAGTGCCGATGCAGATCTTTTCCTTTAGCCATAGTCCGCAAGTAAACTTCACCGTTTTGTTGGTAACTAGTAAAAACATTATGCATTTGGTTTCAAGAAAAGAGGTTAATGTTTCGAGTAATGTCACGAACTGATTATATTACTAGTATACTGCAGTTATAACTACTAATAAAATTGTAGCTACACACATATTGACACACACAAATCTGACACACATATTTTTGAGGCTTTCTGTACTATTTTTAAGTAATAATGTTCAACATCATGTCCAACATTCCGTAAATTCAAATCACAAATGTCATTCTGACAGTTACGTATTCGCAAAATGACTATTACCTACTCGGCAAATTGAACCAGGGTGTCAATTTCCTTAATAGTTAATTTCCCGATCTGCACAAGCAGGTAAATAAGTACCTATTAGTATGCACTTCTGCTTAATCCTTCGAGGAAACAAGGCGTGATTTTATGTATATGTTATGCGGTTCAGTCTGTCCATCGTCGAAACATCGCTATGAACCTAACAAATGTCTAACGAATAATGTTTATATTTCTTTCTACTCTGTGATAAATATTTGACGCTAAATCGACGGCATTATTATTGAGTTACCGCGGACGCTAATACGAATGGCGGTGAGATTGAGAGCGAGATTGAATACTGAATGAATGAATGAGAGACGCCTCGGCTATTCACCGATAAGCCGAGAATCAGCCGCCGGAGGAAAATATTCTAGAAATGGGACTTTAGAGAAACGAATAATGATTGAACTAGGTTGTTTTATTGTGATTTCACTTTTGTTTGTAGTTCCAATAAATTATAAGGATTTTTTTCAGGCTACAATTCCCCATACACATACAATGGCCTCGAAAAGTTAGTTGACATTTTTCCACATCAGCTGTGATGCCACATTATGATTTAAAATAATAAAAATACCAGCTATTCCTAAGGGATTACTTCATTATATTTTATGATAAATCAAAGTTATTTGATTTAGTCAATAATTACTTTGTAGTAGTTCAAACATTTGGGTTACTAGAATATTAAATCATTACATTATTTATTTATTTCCAACTTACATCTATCCTTACAGGGAAACCTATTGCGATAGTGTACATTTACCTAAACCCTTATCCTAACTTATTACTAACTCCTTATTATATTTAAATTTTGTAACTTATTACAAACAATGCATTCTTTGTGAACTTACTCAGAGAACAACAGAATAGGTCCGTGTCACTAGCTATGAGGTTGAGAGTGCGGAGTGCACGTGATAATGTGGTGTCAAAGCTGAAGTGGAAAAATGTCAACTAAACTCCACCTCCGCCACAGTATACCTTACAAATTAACATACATAAAGAAAAAAATGCAAATTATTACGCATGTAAGTAGTTTACAGGAATGACAATTTCTTAATCTTAGATAATATTTGTTCCACTACATGACAGCTAGATACCTCTTTAGATACAGACAAAGAACAAACATCAATCACCAAACTAGTAGCTCACTGAACACGAAATTACTGATGACTTCAAAAGGCCAATTCCCGTAAATAAAAACGTTCAAAACCTAGTCGCAATCTCATCTCAGCCACAATTAATGTCAAAAACTTGTCAAAAATGTGGGAAAATTCTCTAATTTCCCTACATTTGTGTCAAGCTTTTGTTCACAGTTCGTTCAATCAGACTGTGAACGTTCATAAAATTAAGAGAATTGTCCCATCTTAAGTTGTGGTTTCATATAAAACCAGCGATGTTTTATTACGTTTTCCTTCATCAGACGACGATGTCTAAGTGTACTATGAGAATTATATTTTGTAACTTCCAGGAAGACACAATTTTTTTGCGAATATATCACCACTTTACCAGAGATTTAAAATAACAATAAACACACTTACTCTAATGTTTCGTACTCGCGGTCTCAACGAGCTCCTTACGGCACCAAAGCGACTGTGTTTAGGATAGCTAATGTACAGATTTAAGCCGAACCAGTTTTATTTTTATACCAACAATAGGTTCCACACGATTGAACCCTTTGTTGTACTTGAATAAAGATCTGGAACATTTAAGTCTGCGGTACAGTTTTTGTTAAATTAGAACCTAGAATATAGAGGTCGAAATTTTAAATTAATCCTGGATAATTAGGTTGTATTTTTGAAGTTGGGCGGTTGGGTTCTCTGGAGGTTTCTACCAACAACAACACGAACAAAACAGTTCATGAAGGTTTTATACATTTTAAGCTAAAATAATTGCTGAAATTATTTTTTTCTTTTTACTTTGTTGACAAATGAATGACAACGAAACAATTACTAAGTTTGAAAAACATTGAATGACGATACATGATTTATAAACTACTCAGCTACACTCCTTACTACTGAACGTAACATATAAAAACAAAAAAAACTACACTATCACACACGCCGTAGCCCGTAGCGCTACGCCGTAGCCCCGTAGCGCTGTGACGCGGCTACGACTACAGAAGCGGAAACTTCCCTTCGTATTGATAGTTTCACGGCACTAGTTTCGGTAAAGAAAGTTGACATAATCACCAAACTACGCACCGAGTTGAGGACTTTACAGTTTGGCCGTCGCTTCATAACAAAGAAAACTATTTACCTTAATTACGAAACTTTATTAGCGCTGTACGACACAATTACTTTAGCGTTTTATTATGCGGAACCATTAACCGACCTCATTTTACGCCCATTTTCGTTTTTATAGTTTAATAACGCCTCTATCCATAAATTGTGAGGGATTTACTTGTAATATGCAGATTTTTATGGACAACGTTTTATTGCGTACCCAAGTGCTATGTGATGGTTTGATTTCTAAAGTTACACCCAGTAGAAAAGTGAAGATTTCTGAACTTTTCTAAAATACGAATGTAAAAATCCTACACAGACTTGAGTAGTTATAAGTTTCTCGCGTTTTACTTTTCTGCACCTTTCACTTCGATGGTCACAGCAACTGGCGATCAATACTAACGATTCAAAAGCGACATATTTTTAACTTGGACACAATAAACCTACGTGTTCGCTAATACATAGATGTCTTGAGTTTTATGTGCCATAAAACGGCATTAAACGTTAAATTTGACGTCCCATGGAGTAAACGAATGCCCTTAAGATTACCGCCGCCATAACTGGGATGATTTGTGGATAAATGGTATATGTTATAGAGGATGAACACTGAATTCAAACGGTCGTAACGTACTACTTATTAAATTTTGAAGGTTTGGACTGCGTAGCGGGGCTTGTGGCTAAGTAATAATAGCCGCACGGGTCGATCGATCAGGTTAAGGTACGCTTGCCGCGGTTGGTCTGTGGATGGGTGACAATCTTTACATACAAAGATCTCTCCGTACCTCGAAAAGCACGTTAAGCCGTTGGTCCCAGCTGTCATTCGCGGATCTTTGACAGTCGTTACGGGTCGTCAGAAGCCCAAAAGTCTGACTACCAGTCTTACCAAGGGGTTTCATATTACCTAGTAACTGGTTTACTAGGTCAGATAGGCAGTTACTCCATGTAATCATTCGCCGCATCCGATTAGACTGGAAGCTGACCCAAAAAAGATAGGAAAAGGATAGTCAGATGATGATGTTCTGCGTCTATTATCACTCAACTTGTCCGCGTGAATATTTTTGGTTTAACATAAAATATACCCTAGGACACTCGGTAATACTGTCACTTCCCATTAGTAAAAGAATTTTCCAAACCGGATCAGTATTTCCGAAGATTACCCCTACTGTAAGGGTAATTTTCGGAACTACTGATCCGGTTTGCCAAATTCTTTCACTAATTAGATTTTATGGCTAATTATTTATTCAACATTCTTCAATAGAGTAAGTTACCCTAAGATTTATGTTCTCTAAGGAACAGTAACCTGGTAGTTCTACTTCGTCTTTAAATAGACTTACGTCTTGAGGACTGTCGTATCCTTCTAAGCTATAATAAGATATTGCAATCATCTATTCTGGCTGAAACTCAAAGCATTTATTCCAATTTAACCAATTACAGGTCCTTCTGATTGTCAAGGGTTCGGTAAGACAGAAAAATGAAGCTAGGTACCCATTCCAAAACGTAGTAAAAACCAGGGATACTCGTTTTAATCAAAATATTGTTACAAAATATTGGTTACATCATTCATGTTGAAATTACACACCTAAGAACGATGAAGTGACGTGCACGCTAAAAGCGTCCGTGGAGAAAAGAAAAAAAAAATTAAACATTTAAATAAATTAAAACAAGACTGAGATGACCATTCCCAACTGACGGTACCCGTTCATGAACATATCGACGAACCATGCGTCATGCATGGATCACCACTATTCAGCTGAACCATTTTGAAGGGAAATAAATGATCTAACTCATACTCTCAGCCGCCAGGAAACATTCAAGTCAGTGAAAGACCCAGTAAATGGTCGCTTTGTAGTAGGTACATAGTAATCACACATACACATGTGCAATGCGATATTCTCCTTCGATACGACGATGTTACTGGAGTGTCATGTTATCTCGGGAGAGTTTTTAAAAAATTGGTCTGTTGAAAATATTAAATCTCTTTTGACGGCAAGGGAGTCAGAAAATTAGATCTACTGTTAAAGAAATAGGGACAGAATTATTAATAGGTATCAAAAGAAATACTTATTTCATAAAAGATCTCGTTACTTATGAAAGTCGCTCTCGGCACAAAGATCGGACAGTTAAAAAGTTTCCTAATTAATAGTTTTTACAATAATTGGAATAAGTTTTTCACAAAAGCCACTTTGATATTGGTACTTTTAGTTTTACGAAACGGAGTTCAATTGTGTGATTGCCTTTTGAGAAGTGAGCGGAGAATGCAAAGGTTGCTTGGTAATATTAGTTTTTTTTTTCAGATAGTTTCGTACTGTCTAAAGGCAAATAAGTATTACCTCTTGAACCCAGGTAAGAACGAAGAAACTTCGAAGAATCATTGCTGTTCTCCGCGTCACATTGGTGTCGTGATGGGAATGCGGGATTAATTGTGCCATAAAAGACTTTTTAATTTATTTCTTTCTTTCCTGTATGTGTTACAGCCAAAAACTGAGTAAATGAGACTTCATAACTTCGTCTTTCGTCAACTAACTTCTTAGGTGCATTATCATAACACTTAGGCTAGGTTTGTCATAAGTTGATATCAGTTACGAGATAGTTTTAGTTGACAGTCCTATGAATTCCTCCCTGAGAACAATTCAAAAAAGTTCAGTGTTCATTTGAAAATCGGATTCCTTAAAACAGTTACAATTTTAACACTGAATTTGTGAGTTCGTCGACCTAACCGTCTCGCCATTGTCTGGTAAAATTTATCTGACGCAATATTTTAACTAAGCTAATGCATAATTGGAAGACGTTAGAAATTAGAATTGTAAAGATAAGTTTTTGAGACTGAGTTTTGTATTTAATCAGATAGGTAAGTATACCTAAAAACAGTTGCATACATGGATTATGAATCATGTAATATTGTCCTCTCTGCTTGCAACTTATTATTATTTTGTTCGTCTACTTCATTCATAAAAACCCCTTAAAAACAACACAAAATCTAAACTACAAAGTGACCGTTACTACGACACCATGTAACTAAAATAATTAAAAACTATAATGAGGGAAGTGGTGGATGGTTCCGCATTTGATATTTAATTACAGCTCGGCGGGGGCTGGGGGCGGGAACTGGGGTAAAGGGGCCGGGATAATGGAAATGTGCTGAGAGTACGTAGTGTTAGATGGAGGGGAGCCACTGCGTTTAGACGTGGAGTACTGTGTGAGGCTAAGAAAATTTGTGAGCACTGGGCAGTAAAGATTTTTTGTAATAACGTAACACGGCGGCTTGGACCTTTGTTAAAAGATCTCTTGTAGCAATAAAACCTCGCATTGCATCCCCCTAACCATGGGACTAACATAAGATTGTAAGAAATATAAAATTGTGTGTGATTTGTGTTAAAGAGTATTCTTTTTTATTTCCTTCTGTCTATCAATCTAGAGAAAACTTTGTTACTTTTTTCACATACCTACACATTTCTTATTTGAATACCTGTCAGTAGGTCTTCAGGATGTAAAAAGACCCATCACATACATCTTTCTTTCTTTCTTTCTTCTTCTTTCTTTCTTTCTTTCTTTACATAAAGAAAAGTCTCTTTATTAACTTCAGTTGTACACAAAACACTTATCTACGAGTATACACTATGCAGCGTTACAAAGGAAAAGTGATTTCGATGAACTCTGGCACCCAAAGTAAGATTTAACTTGTGTTTAGGGTGCCAATACACATAGCCGTCAACGACGCATTCTGTACATCCTAACTAAGTAACATTGCACATAAATGATTTCTGGGAAACGATTTTTATTTTTGGTGTGAAAAATTGCTGTTTGCGGTAGTGTGCAATGTAACACACGCAAAACATAGTGCTTATGAGTGCAATATTGGGTGACGCCAATTCATAAACAAAACTTACTATGTCAAATGTGTTGTGTTGTTAATTTGACTTAAAAAGTCGTTCAATAAATGTTCCCTTTTATTTGTAACTGTAGTTTTAACGAGTACATGAGAATTAATTTAATAATGAATCTTAAAATAATAGGGGTTAAAGTATGAAATTGCCGTTTTATTGTAATAGGTACTTCGAATTGACATATTATAGAACCTACATGGTTTGAGATTTTTGAGTGAAACCTTTTTCACATGGTATCTATGAAGTTCTTCTTTTAAAAAATGTGCAGCATTCGATTATCGACTTTCAGTTGTTTTTTTTATTCAGCTAAGACAAGAAAGATGGATACTTCGAAAATTCGAGTTATTTTTGAATATGAGTTCCGACGCGGAACTAACGCGGCAGAAACAGCTCGCAATATCAATGTTGCGTTTGGAGAGGGGACTGCTAATGAACGCACCGTGCAATTTTGGAAAAACGCTTTCGTGATGGAAACTTTGATTTGAAGAACGAACCACGTGGAAGACCGCCCACACAGGTGAATAATAATGAATTGAAAGAGATGGTGGAAGCCGATCCGAGCAAAACTACCCAGGAATTAGCGGCATGGTTTAACGTTACCTTACCAACAATATTGACTCATTTGCGTCAAATCAATAAAATAAAAAATTATGAGAAATTGGTGCCTCATGACTTGACTGATCTGCAGAAAGAAACGCGTGTTGCAACTTGTGTTGCCTTGTTGAATCGATACAGAAATGAAGGAATATTTGATCGATTTGTGTGAAGTGACATGTGATGAAAAGTGGATTCTTTACGATAACCGTAAGTGAAAAATGCAATGGCTGACCCCAGGTCAAACGTCGCAACAGTGTCCTAAAGCAAAGCTTACTAATAAAAAGGTAATGGTAACTGTTTGGTGGTCTCAGCATGGTGTTATTCATTATAGCTTTCTCCGATTTGGTCAAGCAATAACGGCAGATGTGTACTGTGCCGAACTCCGAACAATGATAGCAAAACTAGCAGTGAAACAGCCCCGACTCATGAATCGATCTTCAACATTATTGCTCCATGATAACGCGAGACCTCATACAGCACGAGAAACCGTTTTAACTCTACAGGAACTGCAATTTATTAGAAACCATTCGTCACCCTCCGTATTTGCCAGACCTTGCTCCTTCGAACTACCATTTTTTTTCGTGATTTAGACAATTTTCTACGTGATAAAAAGTTTTCTTCTCAGGAGGCAATACAAAATGCTTTCACACAGTTTGTCAAATCTAGATCACGAGAGATCTAACGCAAAGGCATAAATGACCTTCCTATTAGATGGCAGCAATATATAGATAATAATGGTACCTAATTATTTTGATTAAATAAATATGTTAAATAAAAAAAAACGAATTTCAATTTTTCAGTACAAAAGTGTATCTAATTCACAAAGAAGCCAATAGATGGCGCCAATCTCTTACAGTAGTTGATAATAACATGTTGTATTCATTGTAAGAATATCTCGCAGAGGACGTAATTATCAAGATTATGATAAATTGAGGTAATAGTTCGTTTCGAATAAGATTATGTAATAATCTTAACAGGAAGACCCTTGCGGCGACATAATAAATAATGTGACCCCCTAAGCGAACCTTACCATCAAATCCGACAGCGAATCGTATGGTTAGAAGAAGCTTTGCAGAGCATTGTACCAATCGACAGTGAGCTCACGCCTCCTTACCATGGGGGTAGGCAGAAACTACACACCGACACCTGCAAGATTCTCACATACTCCTTTTGCTTTGTTTACGTTCATACATCAATGTTTCCCAGCTATGAACATCTTATACGACGACAAAGATTACTGCAGACAATACAGATGTTAGTGTGTAGCACAATGACCTAATTCAGAACAGTGAAGTTTGAAATAGAAATCATTAATCATCTGAAGGTCCCGCCGAGCTCGACGACCGCGCTAAACAATAGGCTGCTTCGATAACTATCCCAAATCGCTCTATTGTTCCCGCCGGCATTACTAAAGCCCAGCTTAACGTATATAATTAACTTTTTAAACTTAGTTCAAGGACTTGGAACGATCGTTTTTATAATTTTTTAATTTAGAGTTAGTCTGAAAACTTTGTTGTAGTAAGTTCTGCTAATTAAGATTTTGTGATTGCGTTGTAAATAATAATGTATAGTTTAGTGAGCTGTGGTGTAGTTTGGTGAGGGGCCCGTGGCTAAATAATAACAGCCGCACAGGTCGATCGGTCAGGTTAAGCTACGCTAGCCGCGGTTGGTCTGTGGATGGGTGACCATCTCGACATACCGAGACCCCTCCGTGCCTCGGAAAACACGTTAATCCGTTGGCCCCGCTGACATTCGTGGATCTTTGACTGTAATAGTCTGGTGCAGTCGGCTACAGTCAATGGAAATACCATTCTTCTTAGCGTATCGATGGCAAAATGTTTAAACATTTTTGGCCCAAAATTCAGCTGCGCGAACTCCGCTCACTGACGCAGTAATAAAGTCATCAAATGCACAGGTGACAGGGCATGCGGCGCAGGGTAGAAGGTGGTGGGTGGGTTGGTGGTTTGGAGATCTGAGCCGTCCGTGAACCCTCAACTGTGGAGATTGTCTTAGCTCCAGCTGACTTGGTTTCGAAGTCTATTTAGAGATTTCCCAATCGGTGTATTATAGACATTAACCTACTAGAATAAATGCTCTGAACTATGGTGAAAACCGCATCGACATCCGTTGAGTAGTTTAGAATAAAAACGCAGTCACAGAGACGGACACGAAAGGCGACTTTAATTCATAATACTTATTTATAGACCGTGACTCAAATAAGCCACTCGTGCATCCATCGAGGTATTCACCAACGACTTACCGGAGCTACTTTATTATGAACGATCTTTTGTTACTATTCCCAACAATAGACATGTTACGAGTATTTGTTAGAAATCGGCTCAAAAGGATGGACTTACAGACGGTTTGTCAATTATATTGGTTTAATGTTCTTTGGCGATTGTGTCTGTCTATAAAGAGCCAACCGCTGTAAAAGTAATAATAATAATATCCCTGGACATTTCACACAGCGCCATCTAGTCCCAAGCTAAGCAACCTAATGCTTGTGTTATGGTAACATGATAAACTACTTATATACATTTTTTTTTTTTTGTAAATACATACATATTATAGATAGAAAAACACCCAGACTCAGAACAAATACATGTAGGACTTACAAATATTTGTTCTGTGCGGGAATCGAACCCGCGACACGCAGCGCAGCAGTCCGATCGCTCAGCCACTGCGCTAACCGTGTTGTCAAAAGGAGTAAGGAGTCACAAAATGAACAAGTCTTGCGGTATTGCACATACAGGATCATACAGGGTGGAGTCATCAATTTGGTTTTGCTATTCATCAGAGAGCTCACCAAGGGAAAGGGGTCGTTATCGCCGGACGCGGTGAAGAGAACTAAGGAAAACAAGGCAAAAAAGAAAAAAACGCAAAAAAAGGGAAGGGGAAAATAAGGCTGTCAGTGGAAGGTAAGTCGACGGAAAGTACCTTAAATGTTGTTATAGCCTATCATCATCATCATCATCAGCCTGTAGCAGTTCACTGCTGGACATAGACCTCTCCTATTGTACGCCTTCAACTCGATTTTCGGCAACTCTCATCCAGCTGCTACCAGCCATGCTGCGAAGATCGTCGCTCCACCTAGCCTGAGGGCGTCCCACCTTACGTTTACCGATTCGCGGTCTCCACCATCTTGCGGTCTTTAGCGGTCTTATAGCCTATAGTTTTAACATTTTATTTTAATGAATAATTTAGGTTCCTAATAAAAAAATGGAATTGTTATGTAAGTCCGTGTTCACAAGTAGATATTTTACAATAGATTTGTTATAAAAAATAAGTAAGTCTGACGAAAATTCGGACCAAATTTGTAGCACAAAATTTTCTAACAGAAACTCAGCATTTGTCTCTGAAACAATTTCACCGGTGACCTGTCGCGGAATAAAGCACATTCTGTCGCAACTCCATGCCACCGTTTACATGAAATTTTACTAGTTTAAAATGCCAAGTAAATTTATTACCACTACGAATTCGTTTATTTCGGTAAGGAATAAATACCTATAGGGAAAAGAGAGTGAATGATAGCGTGTCGGATGACAGAGGAGAATGGAAGAAGAAAACGTGTTGCGCCGTCCCCAAGTGACATGTGATAAGGGCAGGAAGATGATGATGATGAGGTGAGAAGTACTTAAATAAATCACTGCCACTGACACTGTTTTAATCCGATTTGACAAATAAAAATATGCCTGTGAAAACTTAACGCAAGCCAGATTAATTAATGTATTTTAAATAATAATTTATTTTATTATCTCTTTTATTTATTATCTTACTCATTGATTATATTTTTAAATGATAAAAAAAATTAAACATTAAAAAAAATATATAAAAAGGAACAGGAAGTCCGTCGGTATCGGTTCAAATTCCAAGCCATCGGAACAAAAAGCAATTGTGTTTAATATGAATACATTTTCTCTGCACCACGACCAGTAACCACGAGCCTCAGTAGGTGATGTATATTAGAAACTACTAGAGCAAAAGTGGCCAAATTTGGCTGGAGCGAGTTATTGACTAAGGGGAAATGCTGGAGCCGGCTACAGTCACAATACAGTCTAAACGAGACGGTTAAACTCGGCGAAATGGCTGATTTTCTAGGGTTCTGCGTGGCGGTTGACAAATCTACTGAATTGAATTATATTGAGTTGTGTTGTGTAGTTAAAGAAAAGTCATAGATTAGTAACACAACAAAACACAACAACGATCGGAAAAATACTACCACCATATACTTATGACAGAAGCTGCTCCTGTCGCTTATTAGATATATGCCAATAGGGTTTAGCTGCTATTATTATTTTTGCTGGTGCTGAATAATGCTGGTTAATGGACAAGCAAGCGAGCAATGTCAATAGCAACGCTGATAAACCCTGCGCCGCATGCTGTCACCTGTGCACTTGATGATCTTATGACTTCGTCAGTGAGCGGAGTTCGCGCAGCTGAATTTCGGACCAAAAATGTTTAAACTTTTTGCCATCGATACGCTAAGAAGAAGGGTGCCATTCGCTCATTGTAAAGAATAATCTTCAATCTACAGAACCTTTAATTTCAAAAACGGTCTCAATTTTTTCCTCGTCCATTCTCACGGCGCGGCCAGAACGTGTCCATTGTTGGTTTTCTTGTTATCTCTGAGTTATAACGCTTTTATTGCCGCGCAATCTCTCCGCAACTTTTCATTGCTCGCTGCAACTGTTCGCTGGTGTATCTTTATGAACACCATTGTTAAGTCGTAAAGATTTTTATAGTGAGGATGAACTGGCTTTTTTGTCAGTTGCAAGTCAGGATATAGGTAGGTAAATAAATGTATCGATGTGTAAAAAAATGTTATTATTATAAAATAACCAACCTAAAATAGTAACTGTCTTAACAATTATTAAGGTTAAATCATGATACTATATTTCTTCCGTTGTTTTTGGCGTTATTGCGAAAAACAATTTCTTACCCACTACCAATAAAACGAAAACCAGGATTTTATCTTACTTTCACCGTACGATAATCCAAAATCTTTTATCACTACTACCTACAACTATAAACGGCCACTAGAACCTTATAGCCCAAAATAGCCCTAGAGAGAACTCAATAGCCTTCCATACACTTAAGAAAGCTCATCCTACCCACTTCTAAATACATTTTTGCCTTGTATAAAATGTTCCCTGGCGCACTAACTTCCTGAGGTCTTTCTACCTGCTGTCTTAAGGAACATATTTTTCTTTCATTACATGTTGGTGTGCAATGTTGTGGTATGAAGAAGAATTTTTTATTTACTAGTTAGACTTTATAAATTTTTATTCAGAAATACGTCGTGGTTGGTAAAGGGCTTTTCGAAAGGCTTTTGAAACCTGAGAAGGGGGGCAATGTGAGTTTTCAATTTCTTAATTACATATTATTTTTTACGTACTTTCAGCTAAAGGAAAAAATGTTAGGCAACCAGGATTTATGTATATGTAAACGATTCATAGATCGATCAACTCTTTCTTATTATATACACATACATACAAAAATAAAATAAAACAATAAGCGGTCTAAATTGTTATGTTTGTTTATTTATTTATTTATTTAAACTTTTCGCACAAAAAGGTACAAAGGCGGACTTAATGCCTTAGGCATTCTCTACCAGTCAACCAAGGGTGGTGAAGAGATTAGATGGCAGGTGCTTTGGTTGAGAGGGACAATAATAATTAATAAAAAAACTCTTAAAACTAGGTACACAAATACATAAATAGGTTACATACACATACATATATATTACTATAATATATACTTATAATATATATATATATATAAAAAATCAAGGGAGAGATGTGTTGAGATGACTCTACGCTATTTTTTTAAAAATTTGTTTTGAAAATAACTCTGCAATTTGTTGAAGATTTTATCTTTTAAGTTTTGGTGTGTGTTTTTTAACTAGCAATTGTATGCGCTAACTGTTCATGATTTATTTTTATAGATATCAGACGGTTATCTTATCAGCATAAATAAGTAACTTATTTAAACGGCAAACGTTCTTAAAACACACTCTGTCTCTGTCATCTTCAAACGATTGACAGAAATAGAACGATGTTTATATTAAGTGTTTTGTGATTTATGATTATGTATTAAGTGATTTGTGGGGCAAGTTGGCTCTAATCTATACTTATAATAAATCTGTAGAAGTGAAAATTCTGTACATTGAAAATATCAAAAAAATAAATGGCAGGGGGTGTTACTAGACCAACACCGAACCCAAAAATGTGATTAAAAAAATTTTTGTCTGTCTGTCTGTCTGTCTGTTTGTTCAGGCATCACGCAAAAACTACCGGTTCGATTACGATGAAACTTGGTATAATTATTCTTTAATATCCTGGGCACCACACTGGGTACTTTTTATCCCGGAAAAGTATATACAATAAAAAACAAACTTAATTTTGCGGTTCGATCCCTAGACCCGATTACTGCACCAACCGCAAATAATAAGTTTGTCGTAGGTTAAGTCACCCGCAATGGAGTTCATTTTTATTCCTTTTAGTTTTTAGAGTTATTTAGGTTTATTTTTATATAAGTCGTAGGTATAGATTTTAATTGTAAAGTATAGGTAGTATATTTGATAGTGTACGTAGTGACCGTAGGTTATTTTATAATACTGTTAGGTAGGATTAGTCATTCGTATAGATATTAGTTTTTAGGGATTTTGCTTATTTATTGAGTTTAGATTAGTTATCATCAGAAATAGGTTTATTTAGGTAGGTAGGTATTTAATTTCCTGTTATTGAGTTATTTTTTTTTAATTAGGTAGGTACTTAGGTAAAGATATCATATAGGTACCCTCTTAATCACCACTAATGAGACACAATTGGTTTTCTATTGTAATTAGCCAAAAAGGGCCCGCGAGATAGATGGCATTCTGGGGAAGCACATACATTTTATCCTGTTAGCACGTTCCTGTGGGATAAATTCCGACATCCACGCGGGCGAAGCCGCGGGCAGAAGCTAGTACAAAATAAAATGGACTTATTAAATGTGTTTTAAAAGAAGTCTGAGAGACAATGAGTATGACAACTTTATCTTGCTAATAAAAGCCTTTCAAGCTATAGTCATTATTTCAGTAATTTAACATCATCGTCATCAGCATATAGCAGTCCACTACCGGACATTGCCATCTTCGTACAACGTTTGTCGCTTGTACGCCGTAATAATCATCGTATTGCATGTTATAACGGATAACGGAACGGACAAAATGCCCGTGTCAAGTTAACAACAACACTCAATTTATATCTTGAACAACATAGCGTCCTGGTATTGAAGGTGACATAATGCAAGTGACAGTGGATTTACTGGCAGGCGTCTCTTCGGGGAAGCCATCGGCGGACGCGGCGTCGAAACGTCAAACCCGAAGCGGAGAGCAGTGACTGACGGACGATTAGGGAGTGTTGGAGAGAACACTAACCGAGGTAAACTCAAAAACTTTTCACTTTGTGTATTACTAGCAACCCGCCCCTGCTTCACGCGGTTTTTACGTCTTGCCAAAACATGGAGATTCCTTTACTATAAAATATGTCATTAGCATAAATCTTCTCGTATAGGGCTCTGTCTCGTATAGGGTCTTAGCATTATGCTGAGCGATGGACGTTTTGCGTGGATGAGACGCGTTTTTTTTCCCAAATTGTTATTTTTTTTGTGTTTGTGTTCTTTTTATGCGTCATGTTTACCGCAAATAAACGTATTTATAAACTATTTTTATACGTATTTATAGACTTTAATTGTAGTACCTAATATGGATGCACTATACAGTTCTACCAGACCCTTTGAGGAATACAGGTGTGATGTTGTTATTCCATTTCTTTTTTTGCATCACTTTCTTCGTCTTTAGGACAATATGATTGAGCGAGTGTATGGACTATGAAGTTTCTCGCCTGTTGTAGGTACGGGTTTGCCCGCACAACTGAAAATCTGGAAACCACATAATTTTCCATTCTCTATCATGGAATTAAATTTTCTTTTATTCGCCAAATAAAAATACCACCTCTTCTGCTTACCCATCAAAACAGTTTGTGTCGCAAAACGAGTGTTAAACTAGTTACAAAGAAGTTGTCGAGAAAATAACCACGTTCTAAATGACAGGTCTCCGGTTGAGTGCAAACTTGTTCCATTGCGGGTTTATTAAAACTTACAGGGGTTTTACTGTTCACTGCTCTTCATTTTATTTATTTTTTCTGCGTTGTTGGTCTAGCGGCGTTATATCCTGGGCTTTCCTCGGAGTGGAGAAAGTGTAATTGGATTAAAAGCATTAGAAAATTCTCAATAGCAGCCTGGAGTTGGGATTTGTGTCACAAGGCTTGCAGTAACATGAGAGTGGAACTTGTAACTGGAGAAATGTTGTTGACAGCAGCATTCCTGACGTGATGTTTGGTTGATTTTTTGTAATAACGGTCATCTGAATGTGACTGACCTAGGAGTTTATACACACGTCGTTTCTATGCGCGCGTCGATGGCGCGTTTTCTGCCATAGGATAGAATAGAATACTCTTTATTATGTACACCATATAAATTACAGACATAAATATATAAATGTTACAAACATGTTGTTGTTATGTGTTTATGTTGTTATGTTTGCAGCGCGTATACGCGCGTCCCTTATACTATACGTAGGTTAAAACTCTCTAGAACCTCTTGCTAGGTGGCACATGCATAAGCCTGATTAATGCGTCACCGTAATTTTAGTATTGTTTAATTTTCCCGAGATCTCGTTGAAACATTTCAAGCTGAATGCAAATTCCAGTTTTCCTTATTATAAGTTACGACATTTTTACAGTACATAATCTGTGTAAGTCTTCGTTACGGGACTTGCGACTTTGTTCCATGTAATATATTTTTGTGTCGCGCACTGAGAACATAATGTTTTTGTTAACGTTGTGTTGTGACGTATGGTTTGTTTTGCAGGTACGTATTTATGTGTACAGCCGGTCTATTCTGTAAAAATCTCACAGTGAAAACTTAGGCAAAGAGAGATTGAAGCGAACTGTACGTTCTACCTAATGCTACGAGTATTGATACTATACAGCTCAATTCACTTAGCGTGAGATTCTTACAGAATAAATCGGCAGTGCCTACCTACCAGCAGTAAATATTATATAAGTAATTATCTAGTTTTTTATTTGCTCACCTTTGTAGATCGTTGTGGGGGTCAGATAGACAGTCGCTCCATGTAAAATAGTGGTTCAGCTGTATCTGGTTAGACTGGAAGCCGACCCCAACATAGTTGGGAAAAGGCAGGCAGATGATGATGACCTTTGTAGATCGTTGTTTCTTTCACTCATACGGGTGTGAATGTGAAAAAAATAGACAAAATACATCTAAAAATACCTTTCTTGTTTAGGTTAAATTAAACGAAAAGACCTTTCTCCATTCAAGGATCAACCCTTCAGGATAAAGTAACATAATGTTCTTGAAAGCGACTGTCATTTAGCCATTGATCTGCGCCTGACATAACTAATAACTTCTACTACAGATTAAATGTCAGTCTGTCAATGTCAACGCGGAATCTTCAATTAAATCGCGGAGAAATAATGGAAAGCCTCGTCTGTTTCTAACATGTATAATAAGATCGGATTTTGTCGCAGGAAATTCTTTTTGAGGCCATTGTTTCAAGTTCTTGGGAAGCTATAAGAGTAACTGACATTCTATTAAGAAGCGGTTTATTTATACCAGCTTAAACAGTATTTGAACAAGGGTGGTCCATTTTTCATAATACAAAGCTTTGTGCTACTATTCGTAGTTTGTTCTTAAAAATAAAATTGAATTAGTTTTGGTCAAGGTTTATAACAAAATAAAACCAGCTTATTTAATTGTCGCACAGACGGGCAAAGGCCTTTTCTTATACATAACAGTAAAGACAACAGCATTGATCACCACACTTGTTCAAGAAGGATAATAATACAAAAAAGAAAAATACGTGTCAATATCCCCCATCTTTTCCCTAAGAAAAATCGAGATTATTCCGACACCTTAATTGGTGCGATTCTAAGGCACCCATCAACACAAAATAGAAGATACAGAAGCTCAGCTTAATACAACAAAAAAAAAACGCACGCACACATAGACACGGGTCTACGTACATACGTGGAAGTGACTCGCGGATGACATTCGTTTGAGATCGCCGTACGTACGCCTCTATGCACGCGTGCGCCTGTTTTCGCTCGTTGTATGGAGCCGGCCTTCTGTCTCCTATCTATTATGTGCATTCGGCCAATTATTGACATTCGCGTCATTGAGATAACAGCCGTCAAGGAGTATGACAGCCTGATAGATGTAGCCGTTAATTAATTCTCGAGCCAGTTCGAGCATGTGTTGCTTGAGATTGACTTCATGCGGTGAGGAGATGGGCTGCACAGATTATTGGTGTTTGATGGTAGCGGTATTAGCATTGCATGGGGGTAGGTAGAAGGAATGTACAGAACGCCGCCAGCGATGTCTTCAATACTCCTGTCGCTTTGTTCATGCTTATAATATCTGGAATCCAAGATAATTTTCATTAAGAGTTTATCCTAAAATATTAAGAACATAATAAAACAGTAAAAATAAGGGATGATAAATATAGGACGCTTATATTGAGAAATTATAATTATAGGACGCTTATATCTTCGGCCTTTGTCGATTCATTGACTATTTTGATTTTTCAGAATAGTGTATCACGAATGCCTCTACAGAATAATTCCGTTTGTCCATCGCTACGTTAACGGTACGTCGACAAGAACGAGATGACAGCGCGGCGCCGAAGTAGCGATCTTACATTTCGGCGTAATGTTGCTTGCCTGTCGGTCTTCTACAGACTGTACTTCGGAGAGTGTGCGCAGGAGCTCCATGACCTTATCCCACCATCACCCTTTTACTACCGGATTACCAGACGTACTGCAGCGTACCATCCACACTTAGTCGACCGCGACCGGTCGTACTCAGCGTTTTTCCGTGTATTATGCGCACAGCCAAAGTGTGGAACTCTCTGCCGCCGTCTGTGTTCCCTTTGACATTTAAACCATCTCTATAATAATCTCGTTTCTCGTTATGTATCTATGTCCCGCTGACGTTGTGCGGCGGACAAAGTAATTCACGATAATTTACATTTTATGTCATGACATCTCTTTCAGCTTGCCAAACTGACTCTCTATTATATGTGAGAGGCAATTCTCGTAATTTTAATTAATCAATCTGTCAAAAAATACTTCTAATTTCCCTACATTTTGACAAGTTTTTGACATTTGTTTGTCGCCGGGATGAGACTGCGATTAGATTTTGAACGTTTTAAATTACGAGAATTGGCCTTCTGTTTTATTCTTAATTTCCAATAGGGTTTATGTCATAATCGTAAGCGAATAACTTATAATTATTCAAAAAGGTTGCATGTTAAAAAACCATGCAGGTTAAGAATCTCTACAGTACTTAGTAGGTACTACTCGTACCTCCAAATAAAACCCAAACAAAAACGTTATAATATTACTTAGACGTTTTTCTCACAACTTTAAGAGAATGCAATAAGTAAGTAACTGAAAAAAAAAACATCAATCAATAATTCCTGTTCCTTTATTTAAATAACTATACAACAAGTCCCGGAATTGACGCACACCACTAAACACCCCAATTAGAATTAACATGTTACATGTTACATACGCTGAATTTTTACTAATATGTATAAAACATTGTTTATTTATTAAATTGGTTATACTGATTGTGGGAGACGATTGTGGTCACATATTGTAACGGAACGTTACATGAATAAACATTGTTGATGGTTACAAATCTACGCACGCACACAGTCGCACGTATAAGGGTCTAGCGTAGTAGGTACTACGTCCATTTCGGTTTGTTTTGACTGTACAGCGGAAGTGTGACTGTAATTTACGTAGATTTAATTTATTTTTAGGATAAAAATATTACCTATATTAAAAATGACAGAAATCGATTCAGTTAACGATATTGAACCAATTACTTCCATAATGTGCATTAATTCAGTTACACATTGAATAAAATATCTGCTAGTCGATTTACCTTGCTTCGGAGCCCCACAACAAACTAGGCCAGCGACGGCCACTTAGCAACACTGTCGCCTGCTGTATAATCTCCGATAGCTTAAGTAATAGGTACGTGACAACCGTAATGCTCTTACCTTTACATGCTTTCCTGGTACATTTTTCTGGTGAATTCTTCATTTTTCTTACAAATATTTCCAATGTTCCAAATTTTATTTTCTGGAGTTACAAAGATTTTTCAAAGCGTTGAAAAAAATGTCAAGGTCAAATGTCGGACAAGAGCACTGCTCCACCCATTATTCCACCATGAAACAAAGTTCAAATTCACGTCAGTAAAATCTGAGAAATAAATTGTTAAGCTTTCAGTCAATTTGCTTAACGATTAATTTCCCTGACCACTCTTTACCAACTGACAGATTGTAACTCCATTCTTCTCATGAATATCAGCACCCTGATGGTGTAACACTATCAATCAGAATTTGAATCATTTTGAAGGATATTGCTAATCCATTGCTTCATATGTTCGAAAAAATGTCTGCTCAGCAACGTATGTAACGCAATGAATGTTGTTGAACTGTCAAAGTAAAAGCCATTCCTACTGTTAGTGTGTTACGCAATTACCCCGCTGATCTGGACTAGGAAGGTTATGAATTTAATCAATGAAAAATGCTTTTACTGTGGGTACCTAATCTATTTTATGTCTGAAATAGTTTTACAATAAGTGGGTAGATATAGAGAGTAACAGGCGCTCTGTGCAACTCTCACCCTGTACGCACTCCTGCGCGAGCGTCCACGACTCAGCACCGCGCGTCATGGCGGGCAGAACACACTACGTTAATTTATTAATCTAACAAATTATAATTATGTATAAAAGTTTTACGGTGGTAGACAGAAAAAACAATAAGCCTAATTTACATACAATGTACGTAAATGGAATGGTAATGTGGTAATGTAGGTAAATATGGGTAGGTGGTATTTTGGTGATTTAGTATTCAATTGAAATTGAACTTTTTTTATTGAAATAATTGATGTAAGTACATAAATATTTACAATATTAGGGCCTATAATCACCTCTATATATGGTATATACTCATTGTAATCTCCCTGAACCAGGAATTAACCTGAAGGCCAATTCTCGTAATTTAAAACGTTCAAAATCTAGTCGCAGTCTCATCTCGGCGACAAATAAATGTCAAAAACTTGTCAAAATGTAGGGAAATTAGAAGTATTTTTTGACAGATTGAGACTGAGATCAGACTGTGAACGTTCTTAAAATTACGAGAATTGCCCCCCTGATCTCAGGTGTCTCACTCAAGTTATACATAAGATTATCTAATGTTTATAAAACAAATACCTAGTAAATACCTTATCTGACTATAAATATTGTTTTTCTTCTAATAAAATAATCTTACCTAATAAAATAATTAAAATAATGTTATTCAAATTAAAAAAGTTTGCTTAGTTAACAACTTTTCTACGTCATAAAACATACCTACGTATTTTGTGTAATTTGCAATTAATTACTATATGCCATTAATTTACAAACAAGATCGCTTTTATTTTATTGTACAGAATTTGCCGTGTCAATAAAATGAAAGGATTGCATAATTATTAATAATTGTTATGTGAATTGTAATAAATCTAACGTTATTTGAGGAAGTCTTATACCTAGTTATAACTTATAAGACTTAAAAATAACTTTAGATTTTGACATACATTATCATTTCAAAAATCTTAGGTTACGTACTTGAATAGTAAGTTCATCAACCACCATTAATTTATTATTTTTAACAATTATACATCAAGAACTGCTGGCCGGCAATCAGCAGGGTTACAATTAATTATTTCACGCATGCTGATATCGTGAGTCCTATGCCTTGATGAACCTTTGTTGTAATTTGTTTCCATAAACTGACTGACGGAAGGTCACCAAAAATATTTTGCAAAGTTGTAATAATGTATTCCAATAAAATGTACGAAATAAAGTCAAAACCAATTCAGACAACATAATGACGTCGCTCAATATAAATATCAAAGTGGCGATGCACAAGCGACGCCAGATGTTGGTAGCTGTGTTTGCGCTCGTTTTGAATCTGCGATCAACTGAATATACAATTATGTTGTATAAATAACAGTTGCTTATTAACGTTAAAATTGAACTTAAATAAACGTAACTATCGAACAGCACCATATTAACTAAATAATAATAAATACACATCAGAATGGCTGCTGGTACAAAAGACATACCCTAGGCAAACAATGTACTTGTTAAATATCTCCTTTGGATATATACACATTACTAACAACCAATTGTTCTTTACAAATGTGAAGTAAATATCTAGACACACAAAAATCCATCGGCCCCAGGGAGTATAAATTATTCCCGTACTACTCACGATTTCTGCAGTAGCGGTATCTACAACGCCACATGCGAACAACGCGTCATACTGACGTCACGCTAATCCTGCATCTCGCAAGCAGAGTTTACCGCGCAATTCGCATAGATACAATTTCTCAACATCAATCGTTGGGCAATAGCCCGCCAGACACAACACCCGTCTGGTCGGAGGATCCTCCCTTTTCTATGGAGGATGAGTGAACTTTACACCCTGTTCCTCATGCCTCTAAACTGGTGACCCCGAGTATGAACGTCAGCGCAACCTTCGTGCAAACACTTCAGCGTGACGTCATCATCATCACTCCCGCAAGCTTCAGCGGCGAGTCACCCAGCCAGCCAGCATCCACGGCTTCAACGGGTATCCTGACCACCAGCATGCAGCGTCCGCGCATACCTGGTCATCACCCTCAGCCTCATCAGCAACCTTGGCACAGCACACTGCACCTTCGGCCGGTCAACAAGCAGAGCACCCTCTCCTGGTCGACGCAGCATCCAGCCTCAACCCGGCGCTGTACGTCATCCGACGCACTGGAGTAGAACGCAGCGCCACCCCGACTCACTGGGGACATCACATATTGTAATGTGGAGAAAGATTGTTAAAATGGCAATTACAAACACATACATAGTTTCTGTAATTACGGAACTTCCGGATTATGTACTATGATGTCACTCCGTACACCGACGTAAGTAGTGTCAGCACCAACACCCAGAACTTCACTTCAACAGATTTGTTGATTCCCTTTTTGTGTTCAAAATATAAAATTATTTGTGAACAATTTGGCGTTAAGTACTTTCAGGAAGACTTTCAGGCGATACAAATTAGAACAGTGTTGCTTCTCAAGCAGTCAATGCCCGGTTATAATACAATTTAACAAAATAAAACCAATGTAGGTATCGAAATAATAGTATCTAGATACCATTTTGACAAAAACAGGAAAAATATTTTTGGTTCTTGCCTAATTATAAACTACTAGCTTTCTGTCCGTGACTTCGTTAGCGTGGAAGTCGGAAAATAGCACTTAGGGCCGTGAATTGATTTATTTTTATTATTTTGTATTGTCTCCTAAACCGAACGACCAAATTGTGCAAATTTTATCAATCTCTATTAAATGCTCGCGTACGTTATTAATTTTATATTCATTATTACTTTACACCCAAACACTAAAATCTATAAAAACAGTTACATATCTTAAAAATATGTATGTAACTATGGGGATGACATGATCATGCATGATCAAATCCTCTTATTTTTCAATAAAGATTTAAAAATATATATATCTTAAAAATGTTTAAATAATATACTACCACTACTACGACATTGTGTTGATGTTAAGTCAGGATAATTAATTGTTAAGTAAATTGACTACCAATTTAAATTGTACGCATGTTCAAACCACAGCTGACATTATTTGACAGTTGTATACAAAATGGCTATGCCATTAGTGGCAATCCTAGCAGCAGCAGTGCGATTCTGTAACCATCTCACCGTGAAAACTTAGGTGAAGTGAGCGTGGAGTGAGCGGTCATTCCAACTAATGCTAGGGATTTACAGTATTTACAGCTCACTCTAAGCTCACTTCACCTAACTTTTTCACGGTGAGATTTTTACTGAATAGATCGGCAGTACTTCCAGAGATTACCTCCTACAAAAATATAGAGCAACAAGTTTACCTTATTAAATATTAATTTCAGATGTTTTACTATGTTTTATAATTTATTTTATTATTTTTTAAAATTGCTCGCTACCGACAAGTTTACACATAGGTAATGTGACATTACCTACACATGGGTCTTTAGGGTACGCAATCGTAAGCGGAAAGTCTCCAGTATTAATTAATTATCTCCTAAATAAGTAATCAACCTTAAAACAATAGAATAGGCGCAGTATTGTTACAGAGCAGTCGCTTGCTTGTGTTAAACACATCCAACCACGAAAACTTTTGGTAATATTTAAAACAAAACCTAGATTACAAGAGAATGATATGGTCCCTGTTCTTGTCAACTTGGATGTAATTGTGTGGCCTCTGTTGGAGATCCAATAAATAGATAAATAATAAATGAATACAAGTTCGTTATTCCGCCGTCATATTGATTTCTTTTTTATTACAGCTCTTGCCCGCGGCTCCACCCGCATAATGCCTTTTCCTAATATAAGCGATCGTTGCCCGAATATGCGATCGTCGGAAAACCATATGGGGTGAGGGTCGAAATCAGAACAAAGAAAATTGTCATCATTTTTCAGTGGAAAAAGATATAATTTCGAAAAATTCTCCCACGGGAACGTATTCCCGGTATTGACTAACAAACGTCCTTTACTTGAACATTTTCTATCATAATAGTTCCAATTTTGTCGCGTTTTCCCTAAAAGAACCGGAACAGTCGTCTTCGATAGCGTATCTGATTGTATAAATGAGGCCCAATATGGTCAAAAAATCTGCTAGCAAATACCGTTTTGGTTCTAGGAACCGAATACACTAAATCCTTTCTACGTCTGGTATCGAAATAGCTTTGCTGGAGTCTAAACTAAGCTTAGGCTAATAATTTTATTGTAAACTAAAAAACCCCAAGAGTAAATTAATAACGTTTACGACGTTATACCTTCAGCGGTTAGGAATTCATTTGGCCAAGTTCTTAGCATAAAATTATTCAATGTTTCCGTGCGAAATGCCTCCGCATCCTGTCCTGCAGCGAAATATATGCAAACGTGGAGTATTATGTGCAGGAAGCGACTCCAACACTGCATGTGTGATTTTTAGAACTTTCCTTCCTCTATGAAAGTAATCGGAATTTTAAAAAGTCTTTTGACTGCATACGGTTCATCTGATTTTTATATTCCGGCAAATTTGCAAAGAAAATTGACCATGATTGTAATTGTTTTAAATATAAGGTTAATAATTATGGTCAAGCTTTCTGACTGATACCTATTGGCGATTTAAGTCCATCACTGTCTAACGACGCGACGGAAAACAACATGACGAAAACTGTTTTTTTTTCATTTGCAAGCCGGGTGATGTGCACGGTAAGTCAAGGAGACAGTTAACAGCTGTTAGCATCTAACTTTTCGTCTTATAAGACGTAATTGACCTGATTTAAGAATACCCTCTGGACTTGAAAGCAAATATCTAAAGAACTGTCATATCCCTCTCCAAGAAAATACTTGAAAACTCTTTTCCCTCAACTATAATGCATCAGCACATTACCTGTAGTAGGTAACAGTGTATTAATGCCGCACTTAGCTCGATGCTCGGGGATAACTAAGGTAATCACCGCCGTACAGAATGCAGGGATTGCAAGCGGTTTAATATAAAGTGACTTGTTAGTAGTTTTGTACCTACTTGAGATTCAATTTTGTACCTTGTAGGAGAAGTTTATTTTATTTACGAGCATCTTGGATATTTACCAAGCTGTGCTTGATTTTTCCGAGTGTGAAATTGAGGTCTTTGGCGGTTGATTTGTAGACATTCCAAATCTCATGGTACCTACACTCCGTAACAAATAAACCTATTTTCTTACATGATTTTCATCAGGCGATATCAAGGTCCAGGGTAGGTTTTTTTGCCTGTACTAAAACTTATTAGTTAAGTTTTTCTATGAATTTTATTATAATCATCATGGTTAAGTTGTTTCAGATTGTTTAATAAGAGCCGCTGTTTTTTTCAGAAATTTCAAACAATTTTCTTTGTTAAACTTTGTTCCAAGTTTCGTTTCCATTCTCTGTATATCGGCAAGTGTTGGGACGATATTCATGGCTTCTTAGCACGAGCCAGTGCGGCTTGCAGCGTCTCTCGCTACAGCGAACTTTGAATTATTTCCAAACATACATTCTTCACTGCATATACATATGTACATGTATAAGTGTATTACATGTTTTTGGTATGCGGGTTTGCTTTGAGAAAATTGAGACATTAAATTCTTTAAGTAGTAAAGTTTTTGTTTTTATTTGTAATCAATGTTTGCCTGGTTTGTAAATGATTGCAATGTACTAAAAATATAATTGCAATATGGAATGCAATAGATGAATATGAACACTGCATTAAAAAAAAAACCGGCCAAGTGCGAGTCGGACTCGCGCACGAAGGGTTCCGTACCATTATCTATAAAAATCAATAATGAGTTGATTGAATGAAAGATAAATTGCGGTTTACGATTTATGACGTATTAAAAAAAAAACTACTTACTAGATCTCGTTCAAACCAATTTTCGGTGGAAGTTTACATGGTAATGTACATCATATATTTTTTTAGTTTTATCATTCTCTTATTTTAGAAGTTACAGGGGGGGACATACATTTTACCGCTTTGGAAGTGTCTCTCGCGCAAACTATTCAGTTTAGAAAATAATGATATTAGAAACCTCAATATCATTTTTGAAGACCTATCCATAGATACTCCACATGTATGGGTTTGATGAAAAAAAAAATGAGTTTCAGTTCTAAGTATGGGGAACCCCCAAAATATATTGTTTTTTTTTTTTCTATTTTTGTGTAAAAATCTTAATGCGGTTCACAGAATACATCTACTTAACAGTATAGCTCTTATAGTTTCGAAAAAAAGTGGCTGTGACATACGAACGGACAGACAGACAGACATGACGAATCCATAAGGGTTCCGTTTTCGCCATTTGGCAACGGAACCCTAAAAAATCATTGGGGACAGCGGACCGACGTGTGTGGGAAAGGAAGAGCCTTTGACAGTGGGACATTACAGGCCCGATAGTTAGCTTTAGACTAAGCATTTCGAGTTGGAGTAATAGTTAGATCATCATCATTTCAGCCGAAAAACGCCCACTGCAGGACTTAGGCCACTCCCAAGCACCGCCACTTTGACCGGTTCTGTGCTTCCCGCATCCAGCGGATTCCTGCGGCCTTCGCCAGGTCATCGGTCGGAGGCCTTCCAATGCTACGTGTTCCAGTACGCGGTCGGAACTCCAGAAATCCAGAGAGTAGGTAACTATAATTTATTGAAAATCGATCACAAATAGTAACAACCATAAGCAATAGAATATTCAAATCCTGTTATATTGTGGTCCCTTTAATGGCTGGAAATTGTATCAACTACAACAAACTAGCCAAAACACTCAAGCAAATGCATTGAGCTCAGTGAATCCCCAGCGAGTTACTAAGTGAAGTACTAATAAACGTACGAGTATAACTATAAACTGAATCTCAAATAAATTAATAATTTAAGTAAGTTTAATTAAGCTTGTTCTGTGTATTGCTTAAGGCGAGTTTCACAATTGAAACTGAACGGATCAGCACATCTACACTACGTTGAAAAGCTGTCAGTGTCATCATTGTTGTGGATGATTAAATTATAGATACATTCTAGTTTCATATTGACACTGACAGCTCTTGAACGCTTTGAAATTCGGCTTTAGTTAAATAATTATTACTAGCTTTTGCCAGCGGCTTCGCCCGCGGGGATGTCGGCAAATATCCCACGGAAACTTACTAAATAGCACCCTGTTAATCCAGGTAAACAATGTATTAATTCCGTAAGATATCGCTTTCATATAACTCTATTGGTTAGAAAGAAAGAAAGAAAAAATATTTATTGCGACTCGTACAGGATCATAAAACTAAACTAAACACTTAAACAGAGTTAAAAATAAAAAATAAAACAAATTGTATAAAAAATAAAAAAAAATGAAACAGAAAGTCCTTTATGAGGCCAAAAGGCTCCTATCTCAGCATGATGCTTCGACATTTAAAAAATAAATGTCGAAGCGCTGGTATTCTGATAGGGCCCGCTGTGATGTCACGGTTAGCGCGCCACGCCAGTAAAGCTCCCAGTCGGCATGATTTTTTTCCGACATCTACAACTATCATCGTCATATTTCAGCCAATTTAACACACCCTTAAAGAATTATACAACTAAACCTTCGCTTATAAATCACTCCGTCCATTGATGAACCGTGTGAAAATCCATTCCAAAGTTTTTGAGTTTATTGTGTTTAAACAGACAGACCCGGCGGCGGTGCTTTGTTTTATAAAATGTAGCGATATTAGCAACCAAATGAGTATGACCATCAATGTAATAACAACAGTACCTACACAGTTACATTACCCACCCGACCTCTGTGCTAAATACAGACAAGATTCAAACAATAATTCAACTACCCAGGAACCGAACCCCCGGTCGTTCAATCGCCGTATCCGTCAGACCTATCCTATACGTCTCTGACAAAGTTATGGGTTGGCGAGAATTTCACTTGCAAATTCAGTTTTGGGCCGCGGGCTGGTCTAGCCGTGCTCAGCTACATGTTGGTACTAGGTAGGTAGGAACAGAGGGTTCGTTCCAAGCTCCATACAACGAGCCAAAACGCACGACGCTTCACGTACAGCGAGAGCGCTTGCACTCGCGATTCGACTGGCATTTGTTTGAGATCGTCGTACGTAAAGTATCTGACGAAAGTGTAAACAAACCCTGTCCAGGTTACATTCTCAGTAACACAGTCATCTGTATTGCCTTTACATTTCCTTCCATTATTATTTGAACAACATTATTAAATTCTAAAATCATTGACGAAAATTGAGTACATACTCGTATAAAATTAACGTTGATCGTCAAATGAAAAACTTGTTTAAAATTAGAATTTCGGAATTAGGTAAGTACTCAAATGAAATCATATAAAAAAACTCAATTTGTAAATGGCACTACAAATTGGCATCCACAGGTACACATTTTCTAAGCCATTTGTTTATATGTTAATCAGATACTTTTAGAAGACGTGCGCCTGTTTACAATTGTTGTACAGAGCTGACCTTCTGTACCTACCTATCTATCTTTCCTAGGCTAGGTAGAAAGATAGGTACAAAAATGGATGCATGTGCGAAAAACGGTTTTCTACAGTTTTGTTTGTCATTTTGTGGCTTTTCCCGGAATATAAGGCGTCCTTTTGGTTAAAATTTAAAGTGTGAAAAGTGTCGAGACGAGAGGAGACAAAAAGTTTATGCTAAATTGGTTCTGGACCCCCAATGGCGTAACAGACTTGCAATCAAAATCCGAAGTTTTAAAGGAAAGTGCCAATGCATTACTTCGTATGTTTAAAAAAATCGTCTGCTCGACACCGTGGATGAAGCAATCATTAATTTTGTTCAATTTCCAAAATAAAAGGCGTTACTGTGTTACGCAACTACCTCGCTGGTTCTTGGAAACGAGAACGGAGAGCTGAAATGAACCTTACAAAAAATATTCCAAACAGCCAGTCCTTGTTAATGCACATTGGTGACATCAAGTGAAAAGATAATATTTCGTTTTATAAAACAATTGTTTGGAAGCATTTCAGTCGTCAAAGTGTCAATATAGTCAACAGGCGGAAGGGAAAATTTTAAAATTTACAATGCGGCGTAACGAAAAGTTTTTGATCCGGGGAGCTTATTGGATGAGGATAATTAATAAGGGGATATCTTCAGAAGGGTCGCTGCCACTGAGCAGGAAAAGAATAGATTGAAATTGAAAAAAAAACGACGAAAGAGAAAATTGAACATGAAAATTAAATAACTGATGAGTATATACGACATAACTAATTCCTAATGAATCAAGTTCTCACTTAGAATTTTTTATTTTAATATGTAGAAACAATTGTTAAAAAATCTTCATTAATCAATCATGTGTATGATCGCAGGACATGGCTTAAAATAGATAGAAATAAAAATATAATACTTATATTATTTTCTTAAACTTTCACAACCATTTCCTTTGTATTCAAAACGGAAATCAAAAGAGAACACGAACCTTGAAAAAAAATCCGTTCAATTAAACTCTTTTCTCAATGATTTTATATGATCTAATAATATTCGAGAGTGTGTCGCTTAAAATCATAATTATTATTATGTTTTGTAATCCATACAATATATTTTATTTATTCGGTAAAAAATTTCAAGTAGTTAAGTAAGAACGTGCTGATAGTAAATTTAACTGAAAAGGTGTATTGACAATTTCACTAACGACCTTCTGCTTTTATCATACATAGATACATAAACTCACCCCTTCTTCCCATGGGGGTAGGCAGAACTTACAGAACGCCACCTACTACGATCCTTACATACTCCTTTTGCTGCGTTTACGTTCATACATCTCGGTCATACACGGACGACGGTTGGTACTGCGTTCATCCTACATCTGAAACTAGGTTTTATTTCAACTAGATTCAAAACTACAGAACCAGCTTCCCTCCTGATAAATAATGGTAAGTACTCATGCTTAAAGTAAATACTGTTTGTAAAGAAGATATTAAGTTTGGGCCACGCGGCAACACACAACAATTTGAAACCTCATCGCTACCGATGCAACACAAAACACCAATTTTTCGCTATTTGAGCAGTCCTTATACTACCTTCGCAAAAGAGCTCACAAAATTCTAAACAAAGGCTTTCCGCAGCAGCCTAGAGGATAATTCACCGGGGTATGTCCGGGTCTCCCCGAATTGATTCGTTGAGGATCCTCCCCTTCCCTGTAAGCAGGTATTGGCCGGGATTAAGCGCCGCTATGCAAGGAGCGCTTAAATAATATCTACACTACCGCGCTACTGCGCTGGTTACTAGCTAGTGAAGACAGTCTTTAATCTTCTGCTTACACGATAGGAGTAAAAGGGGGATTCGGAGGATGGCATGGGTATAGATTATGAGTACTTATTGAAAAAATATTGATAAGACCGGATGGTGTATATTTATATCTTTATTGTACACAAGACAAAAACATAACTAAAAATAAAGTGAACATACAATGGCCGGTGTAGTTTTGTGTTTATGATATATATTTGATTGAAAGATACCATTACTTTTTACAGCCAAATAAAGTTATGTAGAAAAGGATTTAAAAAAAAAATAAGGCACGAATACATTGTCAATGGTGCAAAGAAAACGATTAGAGTAACAAAAGCCAGTTATTCCTATAAACATTATTGTTTTAAGTCGCTTAAAAAACTAAAACAATTATTACAAAAGAGTTGTCTGAATTCAACAGGAGGGACTCGGAAACTTCTTGTTACAAAATGTATTTAATAAAAGAAGTAGACTGCTCCTAATTACTTCCTAGTTGTCGGGGCGCCAATTAACTCCATATGCTTGGTATTATGCACTCACTTTTGCTGTGTGAATACTTATACTCAAAGAAGAAAACTACACTACTAGGTATTTACACAAAAGTTTTTACGAGGTTCTGTTTACTTTTTGCTTGAACTCGTAGGAAGGTAACAAAAAGATTTTTTGTCTTTTCGAAGTTATGAGTTTGTGCAAATATTAGATATCATCGAAACTTTGCGATGGTTCGGAGTTTCAAGGATACGTTTTTCGCAAGATTTTCTGGCTCGAATCTGTACAGTAATAAAGTGATTTTTTTCAAAGGCCAACATAATTGTATGTAGATACTTACTATAATCTCTAACATCGCTTAATACATATAAATGAAACTAGAATAAAGACCAATATTATTTCTGAAGTCTGACATTAAAAACACACAAAGGAGTACCTATTACAGTGCAGTGCATTATTATAAAAACGTTGCCCCACACTCGGAATTTCTCCTGTATCGTGGGTGCGTTTACAAACATTTAAACTCACATACACAACCAGCCAGACCCGGAACAACTACTTGTAGGCCATACAAATATTTGTTCCATGCGGGAATCGAACCCGCGACACTAAGCGCAGCAGTCAATCGCTTAACCACTGCCCCAACTGTGTCGTCAAATTAAATAAGCATCTCCTACTTTCCACTCCACAAACTACATTTCCAAGTACTCGACTACATAAATCACAGCTGCATAGTACACAAACACAAACAGACGAACTTTAACTAACAATTTATTTTAATGTGGAGCGCCGGTGACATACCATGAAGCTAGAACCGCTGTGCAGGTGTCAACAATGGTTTATTACAAATTAGCACAGAGCCGGATTACGGGGCTATGTGTTCGGCTGCACATTGTACCTACCTACTGGATTTTGGATGGCTGGGGCTGATAGGCTGATAGGGCTGTTATATTAGTAGCGTTGGGGTACGGCAATTTGAGTTTTCCGTTCACCAAATCAATTAGAACTTTTTCAGCAGAAGTTTACAGATTTTTTTTATTAAAACTATTTTTTGCAATTATTGGGTTTTGGTTTTTATAACAGCCGCACGGCTCTATCGATCAGGGTATTCACTTGCCGCGGTTGTTACGTGGATGGGTGACCAGCTTGACATACCAAAACCCCTCCGTGACTCGGAAAGCCGTTGGTCCCGGCTGTTATTCGTGGATCTTTAACAGTCGTTACTGGTTGTCAGAAGCCCGAAAGTCTGACCACCAGTCTTACTAAGGGGTATCCTATTACCCAGTTACTGGGTTGTAAAGGTCAGATAGGCAGTCCATGTAAAATACTGGTACTCAGCTGCATATAGTTAGACTGGAAGCCGACCCAAAACATAGTTGGGAAAAGGCTAGGCAGATGATAGATGATGATGATAACCAATATTATTGTGGAAAAATATGCTGTAGTAAACACATGAACTAAGGAGCAGCACCGGCGGACTGCCCATGGTATGCCGAACGTACTAAACCACCACAAAACATAATTTATTTTGACACGTAACAATGTTTTCTTTTAACAAATTTCAACACATTCATTCATTCATTCATTCCCTCTTGCTTGATGACATTTAATTGCAAGAAACTCTCCAACCTGCCAAACCCAGTACATACCGCTACTCGCACACACGCTAACGCACACATGTAGCTCTAAGTGTCAACAAACTGAACCAGAAACGGAATATCCTTTTCCACATAACCTCTTTCAAAGTCTCTCTCCGCGAAGTCAAAAGCGCTGCATACATAAGTTTCAACTGAAAGTTTTACACCCTTGCTACTTGGTAATGGGTGAAATAAAGTAGCAATTAGCTCCGCAAGCGTGTCATGAACACTGTCACGAGTACATCCCTTGTTGACTGGAGATAATCAGTCTTTGTGGCAGTTGATGTTGTTGCAGGTATTAATTGTGTGAACACAACGTTGCTTAACTTTTTGGCTCAAAGGGTTAGTGGTCGCGAATATTCAAATTTAGATTAATATATAGGTAGGTACATATTATATATAAAAATATCTTTTCGTGTCTGTTTCTGTGGCCTTGTTCTTTTAAACTCCACAACGAATATTGATGCAGTTTTCTCCATCATTTAGATAATTTATTCCGGAAGGTGATGCATGCATAATACATTCATATTCTATTATATTTCTTTTGTTTTATCATAGCACTTAAACTGTAATGTAATCTAAGTACTGTTTTTATGAAATAAAGCTTATTATTATTAAATGAAAATTAACTATTATAAAAAAGACTAAATGTTTTGACAAGTCGTAAAACCCGTGCAAAGCTGGGGTGGGTAGTACTATGTATTGCCGTCAACGGCGTACAACATTCTAATTATAATTTATTAACTACTTTGAAACACAGTTAAAACATTTAACCACCACACTACGGAGTGTGAAGTTTCGATCCACAGGTCGGGTAAAGTGTTATTAAATTTTTCAACGAGGAGTTTTTCAGAAGCAGCCCGGAGTGTTTATTAATTTGTTACCAGTAGTGACAACAGTGTAGGTGTACAGTCACGAGCACCAATATTGACATATTGGTTGCATGTTACGAAAAAATCGCAATTGAAAAATCGAAATTGCAAAGTGTTGACACTTGGCAACTTTCAATTGCGATTTTTTAGTGAAATAACGAATGCAACGTTGAAATACGACACATTACATAAACCTATGGGTTCGAAAATGCTATGTTCGTAACAACATAAAATTTCATTAAAAATAAAGGAGTAAATCGCTTTTGAATAAAGCCTGTGTATACATACTTTTGCTCGTGACTGTACTATAGGTCTTGGCATACCCAATGGAGGAATTCTGGCGTGGTGTTCTGCATAATCAACCTATAATATTCCCACTGCTGGGACTCGGGCCTCCTCTCAGGGAGTCCACGTGGTGGTGCGGGTTGGTAAATGTCACATATACTTGAATTTTTTGGTTCATGGGGACATACCGGTTTCCTCGTGATGTTTTCTTTTACTGTATACATTCATTATATAATTGTATGTAAAGTCGATGCACCTATAACAAAATTACTCTACCACAAAAGGTAAAAAGAATTAAAAATAAAGCAATGACAGGTAAATCAATTAAATATGTGATATATATATGCTCACATATAAGTATACAAATATTGTAAAAGTAGACCAGCCTATAACGTTCCCACTGCTGGGACACAGGCCGCCTCTCTGTGAGAGGGAGTGGGCTATAATCTACCACGCGGACCCAGTGCGGGTTGGTAGATGTCACATGTCTTCGAATTTTTGATTCTAGGACATTACGGTTTCCTCACGATGTTTTCATTCACCGTTTTGATGGTCGTAGGTTAGAACTCGGACAGTAGGCGCTTTTAGTAGGCTTTTTTTATTGCGTAAGTTACTTCATCACCACTGCTCTCAAAAGTAAATGATTTTCCTAAAATTTTAATAAGCTAGAGTAGTCACAGAATTTAAAATCAGTGGCATAAAAATCAAAAAAAATATACAATAAAATTAGGAACCAGTTTGATTTTGTCTGAAAGATTACACTTCTCCCTGCTCCGTAATAATATGTAAAATGCCAGTTTAACACTTCGTCCTAAGTATACTCAACACTTTCATAAATGTGCATAAGAACCAACTTATCTTTGCATATATAATGTGAAGTAAAGCTCCAGAGAGACGAGATGACGCGTCACAATTGCATTTAGTACTCGTATAGGTGCTTTATGTTATACAGATATGCATTTAGATAGCTTTAGCTGATCTCTTTGTTCATCGTATCTGATATTTTTTTTTTTGTGATGAATATTTATTATATAATATACGCTAACAGATTTAAAATAATAATATGTACAGGAGTATATGAAAAAATAAGCAAAAAATTCATCCGCATCGCTGTCAACAGGAACAGTGCCCAAAAGGCTGACAGCATTGCCACATAATTGGCGATGCTGATATTTAGCTGGAATGTATAACTCTGTCCGTAGGAAAACTTCCGATATTCAGTAACACCGTGATGACTATTCCGATCGGCTTTTACACGACCTATTCTTTGAGGAACCTATCGTTTACCAGCACATTTTCAAAAGACATTAACGAGTTTCTAAGTCAAACTATTCAAGTTGTCGGTCTAACACTTAACATTCAAACTAGAAACAATATTGGTTCTGCGAGCCGGCCCGTCAATCCGTCCCTGTCACTCGTCCACCGCTGATTCTAAAAGTCAATTACACGGGTTGGTAATAAAGGCCGTAGAAGTGACGTCAGCGAACTTCTCAGTGAGCCCCCGATCGGCACGGACCCACTCTAATTGATTTCGGGCTACGTGGCCCAAACGTCTGGACTGGATGTTCTACAGTGACGTGGTTAATTTTGGTTTTGATTGGTCGGTGAGTTTGCGGTGTTTATAGTAGATTTACTAAGCCAGGAATTGTTGGCAGAAATAATGGAACTTGGTAATAATCATTACACACGTACACTCACATCATGCATGTATTCCTTGACTACCTAATGCAGAAGTGTAGGCAAATAATAATACTTGATAAAAGTTTGAGTTCTAGAAAAAGTTTGGCTTTGTAAAGCGTCGTCTCTATCTATCTACGAGTATGATACCTGTGCTGTGTGACAATCTCTTTCTAAAACTCGCATATTTAATAAGCTTGTTAGGTTAGGTCAGTACCTCAAAATATTTTTTATTCTCTTGACTCATTACAGCCACAAACATGAAAATAAAACGTAAACTTTCCCATCGGACAAAGGTGCAAAAAAATACCAAAGGTGATTACGAAAATAAAGGTGAAAAAGAAAATATCGAGACATAACATGGCGCCACCTAAAACAGTTATAATGAACGTTGAGCGGTCAACCACGGTCGTTCATAGAGAGGAACGTTTCCGGAACGCCGACTCCGTACAGTCACAGGACAGTCTAGCTCTCCAAACTTTGCTAACTAATAATTTTGAGTATGTCCATACTGCTAACGAATGCTGCCTTATTTTAAGTGCTGTGCTGTATCTATGTTCTGTGTTTTTGTTTACAGGAAAATACATATAATGTTTGTGGAACTGTTGAACGGAATAGCTAATTGTGAGTTTGATTGCAAGACGACTTATCGTGAACATTTGATCGGAATCAGGAACAAGAAAACAACGCATACGGCTAAAGCTATTATTTTATTCACGGGTGATTGCAAAATATCATGAAAATAATTTTACTATCTACATAAACGTTCCTATATTTAGCTTCAGTTACACCCATTTTCCATAATAACGAACACTTTGACCCGAACCGGGTAACTAAAGCTGTCGTAATTAACGTAGACAACTAGCCGTGTCCGATCGCCATGACGGACATTTCCGTCGGCCAGAGATTATACGCTGTTGCCCCGAAACTTCAGACTGCCAGGCTTACCGATCACAGGCGTCGTGTAATTTTGAATAATGGCAACATTTTAGACACAATTTCACGTTAATTTGGGAAAATAAAACGTTTATGGAGTAATAAAGGAAAATTGGGACGATAAGGAAAATTTTGATTCGAAATTGGCGGATTTTTTTTTAAGAAGATTAGTGGTTCTAAAAACATCAAGTAAATAAGGCGAAATAAATATCGAATTTTGATTGGTGAATATTATTTTTATTATTTTGGCCGTTATGGTGAGTTAAAATACTGCCATTTATTTATGATTAATTTAACAACTTATGATGAAAAATCTAGGTTAGTGCAAATAAGATTATGACGGTGTCGTAATAGGTTCCATTTTTTAACTTACGGATTTCCATACAAACTTTCATCTCCTACTCAAAAATCCTTCGTTCGTGCTGACGTTCGTTATTTATGTTTTTTTTTTGTTGTGAAAATCCATCCGTCGTGCTTGCATCCATCCAAGCACTGCGTTTTCTGTCAGTGAATGAATGAATTTAAGCTTTTTATTAAGTAGAAATGCCTATCTTAACGCCATAAGACAAGCCCTTTTGCTAGAACTTCATGAATCAAGCTCAACATCTCTTCACCACAAAATCGTGCTGAAGCCTCAAGCCTGTCTAATTACGTAACTGTCTTGTTAGCACAATTAATATCTCATCCCGAAGCAGACGGTGGTCACGTCTTAGGAAGCGATTGCGAGCCGTCACTTTATTAGTAAAGTAGTCTATAGGAGCAAGTTTGACGGCCGCCATGTTGGTTTGGTGGATTTATTGTACTTAAGTAAGTATATTTATTGCTGTATCTAAATAATTGGAGAGCAGTGTTGGCCCAGTGATAAGTCCGACTTACGAGTTGTAAACCCGAAACTTTATTTTGTGCAAATTATTTCATCACCATCACTGCTCTCCAAACGGTGAATGAAAACATCGTGAGGAAATCGGCATGTCCTAGAACCAAAAATTCGAAGACATGTGACATCTATCAACCCGCACTAGACCCGTGTGGTAGAATAAAAGCCTGTCGAAGAGAGGTGTGTGATGCTGCTTTATGCTATGCTAACTAATTATATACCTATTCAACTGTGTATGATTCGTGTCAGCAGGTGCTTGAGGGTTTACGTACCCATGTGGATAAAAAAGCTAATAAATTATTATTTAGAAAAATAAAATCACTTTGGAAGTAATTTATTGCATTTTTGGTTTTTTTTTCTGCGTATTAAACCTAATTACTTACAAGTTTAGACATTTTGGTTGCGCAGTGAAAATAATACAGTTGACATGGATACTTAAGTACTAACAATAAAGAACAGAGATTCAGTAATGAAATCTGGATTTCGTGGAAATAATTGAACTATTCACAGTAAAAAGGTAGTTAAGTTACTAGTTAAATCATGTAGATAATACGGAGCTCTAAAGGCAAAACTGAACTTTTTTAACGACTACAGGCAAGAC
This sequence comes from Apamea sordens, assembly GCA_945859715.1. Taxonomy (NCBI): domain Eukaryota; kingdom Metazoa; phylum Arthropoda; class Insecta; order Lepidoptera; family Noctuidae; genus Apamea; species Apamea sordens. Next base: position 22,434,783 of record OX243987.1, on the reverse strand, counting down.
GGAAATCGTTCGTAAAATCAAGAATTATTTATGTAGTTCTGTACACTATTGAACTAATTAGTCAAAATCAATCCTACGAACAAACGAACACTCGATACAACTTCGACACTGTGACATTGTCATACAAAATATATTGTCACAAAATATTCAACCCTTTGTTCGCCGGCCAGGTATAACGAGGCTGGCAGGTGTGTCGAGATTGACGCAATATTTAATTAGAGCACTTCACGCTCCGAAGGGATTCAAAGGGCTCGAAATTCGCGTTCGCTGAGAATTATTGTAATGTCGCGCACTTACGCGTAAGTGCGAGTACAGTATGTTACGCGACGCCTCGTTGGTCGCCCCGACTGGGCCGTCGCGTTACAGGGTTGAAGGCGCGTGACTCTTTTTAATTGTGCTTGTATCAATGTTTGAGTTGCGACGGTGGAACATGGTTCAATTATATTGAAAGAGTAACTTGCGTATTTTTACCACAGGTAGCACATCTAAAGCTTTTGAATTTGCAGGTTGCACTGCATCCATTATGCTAACCTACAAATTGTCTTTCTCCTGGATAAAGACCTCTAATAAAGAAAAATGTGTAGGTACTACGTCTTTACGCAATCAAGAACAATTGAATACTTTAAGGTCATCGTAATTTAGGTAAAACATTCGTATACAACTGTGTACAAATGAAGCTCGAGTACTGAATAATAAAGAAGGTCGTTTTTCAGTCACTGAAATAAGAAAACTATCATTTTTAGGGTTCCGTCCCTCGAAAAGAAAAAACGGAACCCTAAGGGCCTTTTATTATCATGCGTGTTTGCGCCCGCGTGCAGGCCAGGCACGCATGCGTGCTGCCCGCAACCTATCGTATCATACATGTTTTTATTGTCATTCGCGCCACACGCACGCGGATCGCGGGTGGCTCGCACGCGTGCCGCCCGTGTGCGTGTGGCGAACCTTGACAGTCAGTGTTGTTTTTACTGTCAAGCGGGTCGCATGCAGGTTGTATGATCAATATGTTCTCTTCCTGGCGACACGCACAATACTGTGGCGGCGTGGCGAAAATAATGCTCTGCGTGCGGCCCGCAGCACGCATGCGTGGCTGGCCTGCACGCGGGCGCAAACACGCATGACAATAAAAAGGCCCTTATAGGATCACTTTGTTGTCCGTCCGTCCGTCTGTCTGTCAAGACCCTTTTTCTCAGGAACGCGTAGAGGTATCAAGCTGGAATTTATATTAAATACTCAGGTCTACTGACCTTTGGAGCTGTGAAAAAACCAAACGTCTAAGCCAACGCAATCAAAAGATACTGCCGCAAATTTCCGCAAATTTTCGACACTCGCAAGGGAATCAAAACCTACAGGGTACTTCCCGTGAACTCAGGATCTTGAAATTTGCTACGAAGCAACGTCTTATATCACAGATAAAGGAAACATTGTGAAAACCGTAAATTTTTAGTTACATACCTACAAATTTGTACGGAACCCTCGGTGCGCGAGTCCGACTTGCACTTGACCGGTTTTTTTTTGACAAACAACTAGTCTTGCGTTAGCTAGCAGTGCACAATGGTTTCTTTAGGCAAAGCGGGCCTGAGCTCACAATGGAACGGGAAAAAAGCGAGGCCACGGAGAAGATTAATTTCAGACCCTATTATTATAATAACTATGTCGTTAAAATAATATTATAAGGCTTTTAATAAAAGGGGTGTAAGGAATAGAACATTAAATTGCTCGCTAGAATTAGCGCTAACATTCAAAATTATAATGACAATTTGTCTCAAAAAATAGGCAAGTCAACGATGATAAATTTTAGGCTTAGTACGCACTGCGATTAAACGCAAGCGGTTTGAAACCGACCAAAAAAGTAACGTATAGCTTTCTATACAAGTGCACGCACTAGCAGTTTTTTTCAGTGACTGATTTTAAAAACGTAATTTGCTAAATTTCGTTAGCGGTTCGAAAAACGCGCGATTTTTTTATATCCCATGGTGACATACGCAGAGAGAAGAGCTGAAATCCATGGTAGTATGGTGGTGCACGCAGAGCGGTTAACAAAAAGTCGCTCTTCTGGTGATATTGCCCACTGCTTGTAATAATTTATAAAAAGTACCGAACCACATTCTTTAGTAGTTAAAAAACTTATCAGGATGCTCTCGCAGGTCGTTGTACTCGTATATTTTGCAAAAGTATCCATTCAAATATTTTTGATCAGTTAGTGGATGTAACCAGTATCTATGATGGAGGCGTTGTTTACGTTTTATAATTTTTATAACCAAAGCCCCAACACAAATGGTGCTCGCCAGCAATCCATTGTAGGTGGTGGGTAGATGGTACTGAAATAAAATCGAGTAAACGCCAGTAGCAGTACGTGTTTGTATGCGGTTTAGCGTTTTCAGCTATTTCAAAACCGCCTGTGTTTAATCGCAGTGCGTGCTAAGCCTTACTTGTAAGAACAAGACTTTATATTACTAACATTATTTTGCACTTGAAATTAAGATTGTCTACCTTGTTACAAAAAATAATCCTAAGGAACGACCCCAGTAACAAGCCACAGCGTAAAAAACGAAACTACAAAAGTTTGATACACCGTAATTTCTTCTGTAACAGTCTCAATATTTTTTTTGCTCTGTGGGCCTTTCTTTAAACAGGCAAGAACAAATCCTGGGTAGGATCTGGGACGAAAAAAACGGCAAACCTTTTTGAATAATGTCTCCACGTGTTAGGATTCAGGACATTTTGACGCGATGTCAGCTTTGAAAAGAAATATTAGCGTAAAATTTATTTGTGTGTGAAATATCTGAGACCTCACCTTTTGCATAGCCAAGTGTGTTACCATTTTGTTCTTACATTTTTATACTGATTTGGGTACGAGAGGGAAAATTGAGCCTTTTGTCATCTTGTAAGGAGTAAAGGTCAATTGGGGAGAGGTCAGCACTTTGGAGGGATGGACATGAGGATCGTTTGTAGGTATTTGTGAACCGTTAACCCGTTTGAGCTATGTGACTAACATTGTAGTAAAAAATCGCTAAGTTGTTTCTTAACTTGTTCGGTGAATGAAGATAAAATGACTCGTTATTCATTGTGTAACTGAGCATAGTTTTGGGCCCGTGGGCCACGGATCTCGGGTCCACTTCTGGCTTGCAGTAAAATAATGTTGTTAGGGTTAACAGATTGTTTATAAAGGATTTGTTCATTCCACTTTGTTTGAGTCTGTTATAATAAGTCTTAAAAGTGTAGAAATAATAGTGACAGTGACACAATGCACAATGAACAAAGTGTTTATATGTATAATTATATCGTGTCTGATATAATAATAAGAAAATGGGACTGTAATGTGTAATTAATAAATAATTACCTAATACGTAAAAAAATCAGTTACATTAAAAATGCTAATTAGTCTTATAGATATATTATAATCAGGTTATTTTTAATACAGGATTTAAAAAAGGGGTTGTGTGTTTCCTGTAAACGCGCTCAAGACACAGGACAAATTCAATGTGGACAACGTTCAATAAAACGAGAATGCCAGTAAATCCAAACTGAATTATGTCTAGGCACTTCCAAGAACAAAATAATGTTACCCAACTCTATCTCACATATTTGGCACCTAACATGTTTGTCCCAAGTATCTTTTCCTACCATTTACCACTAGAAAACAGTGTAAAATCCGCCGGACTGAAGGGTAAATCCGTAAGAAGCGCGACCATTACTCAGGTGAGTGTGTTCGCCTTGCCTCGCGTCGGTACTGCATGGAGATTTGTCATTGTGACACGCTTTTATATTACACGGAGGGTTTTTATTAGACTTTGGAGGAACCCTAAGAACGTTATGTGTAGGAGTTTATTATATTTCTATGTGTATATTTGACTGCCCCGGTGGTCTCGTGGTTGCAAGTGCGAATGCTGAGCGTGGGGTTCTGGGTTCCATTCCTGGGTCGGACAAAGTGCTATTGGGTTTTCTATTGGGAATTTCTTAGTAACAGTCCGGAGTTTGGAAGTTGGCGGTGTGATAACCCCGTGCCTCGGAAAGCAGGTAAAGCCGTTGGTCCTGCGGCAGATCTCTCCCCGGTCGGATTCCCGTCGTCGGATTGCCGACCCATCGGACTATGAGAGTAAACCACCAGAGTGCACCAGTGTTTACGCACACACTTGTGCAAAATAATATCTCCCGCGTCTAATGGTTGGAGGCAAAACCGTGAAAGGGTAGACGTACCTACAGTCACGAGCAAAAGTATGTGTACACTCGGCTTTATTCAAAAGCGATTTACTCCTTTATTTTGGAATGAAATTTTATGTTGTTACGAACATAGCATTTTTCGAACCCATAGGTTTATGTATTGTGTCGTATTTCAACGTTGCATTCGTGAGTTCACGAAAAAATCGAAATTGAAAGTTGCCAAGTGTTGACATATTGGTGCTCGTGACTGTACACTGGTATAATTTGCACCGCTCAAAATGAGTCTAATTGATGTTTGAATTCAAGCGCAGTATGAACTTAATGTAATTTCAGCGATTCACTTTGATGATCATCAAAATGTGACATTCAACAACCCGCACTGGGACCGCGTGGTGCATTACGGCCCACTTCAACTCACAGAGAGGCTCATGGACATTATAGGCTGATTATATTATGCCAAATCCTTGTCCTAGCTCGAAATATCTTATAAACAAGGAAAAAGTTTTGTTAATAATCAAAAAAAATGTTTAACCAATCAGTTTCCATAAAAAATCTCGACTGCTAAACTCAACAGGCACCTGTTCACAATCCCTTAGGAATTATAATATCGTTTGACGAGGTTCAGTGCAGCATCAGAGAGAGCAAATAATACGCCCACGGAGGGATTATATCGAGTAATTCTCTAATGCTGGCCGGTTAGGGGGATTAAGCAGCTGCGCCCGGGGACCGCGAAGAATTATTAGAGTTTCTCCCTGCCTATTAATGTGGTGCATTTGTTTAACGTGGTTCTGTTGTTTTTTGAGGATCGGCAGGGCTTTAGGGTTAGGTGATATACTTGATGTTCTTTGTCTTTTAGTCTATCGTGTGATCATGGAATCATAAGATTACATTAATGCAGCAATAAGTATTTAATTGTAAGAACAGCTGACTCAGAAAAGCATTATGATGTCCTGGTGGTCACGCTCTGCAAAAGAGTGTCAGTCAAAAATAATGGTTCTCACGACGAAAAGATAAACAAAACAAAAACAACCATCCTTAATCACCAACAAAAAATCAAAACACAACTCGCCATCGTCTAAATTGAAAATTTAACTTTCATTATAATAAAAACCGAGCATTGTGCTACGTGATCGTTCCAACCATAAACTGTGAGTGCAAATAAAATAATGGCCCCGTTCAGTTTCCATTATTGGACCAACGTAACAATAACATATAAAAAAGTGTCATAAAAATCTAGCGAAATTATTGCTTTTATAGCTCCGTTGATCTGTAGGAGAGATGTGGACCAATGTGATGCTGACAGCTGTTTCGCTTTTCTGCGTTAATTGTTTGCGTGTGTGAGTTCTTTGACGACATGAGACCAACGGTGTTCTACATTTACAGTTTGCAGATTCAATTAAGTATGTTCACGGGGAATGCTATAAAGTAGCCTACAATTTTTTTTCACCTTCTTGACCCTGAATAGTTTAACATAGGTAATGGTAATTGAATAATAAATTAAATAATAATAAAATAAACAAAACCCTGACAAGATTCTAATTGCAACGCCCGAAATCACTTCATTTCGACTCGAACGAGCGCAAGCGCCAAATGAGTGCACTCTTTTGAACAGTACCTACATACCTATCTATTTAATTACTTGATTTCAGAAACTGGATAAAACTATTCTTTAATACTAGCTGTTGCTCACGACTTGAAAGTCCTCCGTCACTTCAGTACAGAACTATAAAAATCCTTTCTTTTTATCTTCTCAACTTTGCAGCGCTGTCACCTCCGCTAGTAGCGTAAACAATTTTCATAGTTTCATGGGCAGATGTCAAAGTTTTTCCTCTCAATAGCGGCCGCTCGACGGAAAATTTTCCAACTTGCTCCTTGAATTTTAACGCGGCACGAACTCTGATGTCGTTGCCATACTTTGTTGGCGCGATATTATTAAAAAATATCAAATAATATTTGTGTTTTTGTGATAGATATGAGATAGATACGAGGGTGGAGGCTCGTTTTAATGGATACAATTTATGTCAAAAATAAAAATTCTTTGGTGTAACTTCTCTCAAGTCTCGGGTCGTTAGGTACCTATGTGAAAAGCTCGTCATGGAACAAACAACCAAGTCCTAAATGAAAACAGTTTATTAGCTAAAAAACTTCCCCAACATTCTTTATCGTAAAATCTAGGTCGGTCTTATAAAACAGTGTTTAATCTTTTACGATCTCACACAATGGGTGTAGCTAACAAACTTTGAAGAAAGAGACTTCGCGTGTAAGAGCACAAAACGGGCCAATTACTGCTGAGGTTACGTGCCATATTTTAGTATAGCGACATCTAGCGCCAAGTGTGTGAACTCGTTAGTAGTTCATGATGACTATTTGTGTGAGTCAGCGGAGTCTGAATCACGCTAATGATATTTTCGCAGAAGTTGCTAATAGTTTTCCGTTGAATTTTTAGCTGAAAAACTTTTCATTAATTTCATTTTCCTTGATAATGAGATTACTTATATTTGGAATATTTAGAACCATGCTAGTCTAAGATGACTTACTGAGCAGTTGCTCAGTAAGTCATCTTAGACTAGCATGGTTTAAATTGTGAAAATTGAGTTATAATAATTGACCATCCGGCCGTTAATCTGCTAATCCTCAACTAAACGATAGTTAAGGATTAGCAGATTAACGGCCGGCAACTTTTGACAAAACCAGTACATAACGCGTTTCCATAGTGTTTCACCGGTAATTTTCTAAAACAACAAACAAATGGAAGCCGTGATGTGTGAAACAGAGGCGGCGGGTAGGCGGCGGCTGCGCAGCGATGCGTGACTGAGTGCGTGAAGCACCACGTTCTATAATTTGTGACACTATAAATGTTTACTAGTGCTGTGGCGTGCTTATGTTTGTAGTTTCACTAGTCATTGGGTTTTGATAAACGGAAGTTACTATTAACCCATCCAAGGTTTTTCTATGGGCTTCCCATACTGATTTACAACACGTTAGCGCAGTGGCTGAGCGATCGGACTGCTGCGCTGCGTGTCGCGGGTTCGATTCCCGCCCAGAACAAATATTTGTAAGTCCTACATGACTTTGTTCTGAGTCTGGGTGTTTTTCTATCTATAATATGTATGTATTTACAAAAAAAAAAAATGTATATAAGTAGTTTATCAGCCATCTTGTTACCATAACACAAGCATTAGGTTGCTTAGCTTGGGACTAGATGGCGCTGTGTGAAATGTTCAGGGATATTATTATTATTATTATTATACGTCTTTTTATCTACAACAGGAAGAAGTTGCCCAAGAAAGCAAGTGAAACCGCATGTCATAGCTATTAGGTATGCAATAATTCTTAGTACAATAAACATTCATTCAACTCAAGTAACAGGTAATAAAATCACAAAGTTACAGAACCGTTCGTCATGAAACAGACTCGCTCGTGCATGAATTTGTGTTCTCTCTAATTTATTGTCAAAGCATGTTAGTACGGTTACTTGGTTTCAAAGACTAGATCAACTAAGAGGGGAACAATTTTGTTCCTTAACTAACTTATGAGCATTGTTATACCCTGTCCATTAGTTAAACCGTTTTTTGACAGATGGAACTAGTGATTGCAGCAACACACTATACATTAATTGACATGTACGGTATTATAATGTCGGTTAGAATCCACAAATAAGGTAATTCAATAAGATAAGGGCAGTTTGTATATTTATTTTACTACGCATTTTAAAGTTAACTTTTACGTAATCTGGGGGTCTACTCCGAAGTAGTATCGGCCGAATGTTTGGCCGTTTCCTGCTACGCGAAGTTACTATTTGGTTCGGTCATTTCCGATCCTACACTCTTTCGAATATTGACTATGATCCCGATCCAAGTGAGCCGATCCGAAAATTTTTCGCATTTTTCAATAACATTCGGTTCGGCCATGTATCGGTCCGATCCGAACATTCGTACTTTGCACTTCGGAGTAGGCCCCCTGGAATAGAAATGTACGTTCTAAGACAGCTGTCAAAAAACGGTTAACCTAAATGGACAGGGTATAGTGAACATCGACTTTAAGAATACAATAGATTAATGTTTGTTGTGTTCAGTATTACAGCTAGTAGTACCAAGTGGATACATATCTACGCAAAACTATAATACCGGAAGCAAATGGTTCAAACGCCAGCGTTAGGCTAAGGTCCCTATAGGGTTGCTAAGCGCTGGTTTTGAGCTTAAAACATTCACTTCTGTTTACACAAAAAAGGTACATTTTAGCAATAAAAATCTTTGTTTCTGTTTGTTCTGGATTCGATTCCCAGGACGGGCAAATTTTTATTCGGGTTCTCAATAGTAAATTCTTTGCAGAAGAATAGTGTGGAAATAGTTTCTTACCTTGCATAACCGATAAAATGTGCGTACACTATACTCTTCTGTCTATCCTTTCGAGGAATATAAGCATAATATTATGTCGACTCGTTTGTCTTGCATTAGGACAGTTACAAACCTGTATGGTAAGCAACAAACTGCCTAGAAATATTTTAGATCAGTTACATTTTCTTCACCATCCAAACTAAGTTCACTTCTATGTACTAGATTAATACTCTTTGATAGCATATCTATACTGCAGGTTCTAACAGCTTTGAGTTATCATCGAACGAGTAGCGAACGCTTTCATATAATATACTTCATCGGAGCTATCGATGTCAAACGTTCAGTACGTTTGACAAAATAACTGAAATGAAGAATTCATGAATGTTAGTTAAAACGTGAATTGGAATAGCCATCGTTCATCTATTTAGATTTATGAATATAAATAATAGGGATTATACATAATCTTTCGCGACTTACGAGTTGTAGGTCGTAGATTCGAACCTAGTCAGTCACTTTACTTTGTTTAAATGATTTAATCACCACTAATCTCAAAACAGTGAAGGAAAACTTCGTGAGGAAACCAGGATCTCCTAGAACAAAAGATTCGAAGACATGTGACATCTACCAACCCACACTGGGCCCGCGTGGTGGGTTACGGCGGAGTGATCTTTAAGTTCTCAATCTTTTAGCACCATGTGGAATGACAGCCCACTTCACCTTAGTGTGCACGGTGAGATTTTTACAGAACAGACCTACCCGTCTGTTACTGTCTCACTGTAAGGTAAAGGCTTCTTCTCCTGCAGAAAAAGAACGAACATCTTCAATTCAGTGAGGGTACGATATTAGACCACCGCAAACGTTTATCTATACCTACATAAGTGTCTATTAGTCTACTAGTCTGTGGGCATTCCAAACAAATATCCGTGACATTTTTCGAACATGAAATATCATATAACTCGTGAAGCCTGCGGTACGAATGTGATTCAACTATTTTAAACGAAATGCAGTGAAATAATTCCATCGTAATTCCACTGGAATTCCTAATGAATAAATGCCATACCTACGTAGTGTTCGAAAACAGAAGCGTCAGTTTATTCCAAATCGAAATTGAGTGCACACCATTTCCCATACCTAGAAAGACGCAGGTACCTACATACAACACAAACTAATTCAATAAAAGTATAAGCACAATCCTAGCCAGCTCTAATGGCCGCCAACCGACTGGAAACTGCAAGTAGCTCGACATATTTACTTTACAAATACATTCGAGCTAAGCAGTTTGTTTGGCTAGCCGTTCGTTCGGCTCGCCTTCGGTTTGAGGTGGTCTGGTTATTAATTAAAGATAATATTTTCGTATGCACGTGCGGAAAGTTTGAAGCATTTCTCACGTATAAAGAGAAGATAAGGGGTGAAAGTACTTATGTGATTAGCTTTTCATATGGGAGTAAACTAACATTCTTGGAATTAAATCTGTAGCATGACTGGGCAGTCAAATATTTACTGTTCAATTGTTTACGTGGCAGTAAACTAAATAAACGATTGAACAGTTAATATTTTCCATGAATTCTGCACCAAATACCAAACAGATCAAGCGTAGTGGACTTACACCCACAGATTTATTTGCATTGGCGGCATTGCAGCTACACAATATTGTGCAGCTGATTGAAGCTCTTCAAAATACAATAAAAAACATAGGTACCGCATTGAGCCAACAATATACACCATTATGAGACCTCGGTTGGTCGAAGACTGTTAATAAGTTCAGTAATTATACAAAAATAACAAAAAAAAAATCACGATGACAGCCTGCTGTCTGCACTTAGGAACACGTTTGACGTATTTGTATACATATTGTATTAAGGATATTATGGAACATAAAAATTAAAAATTTGTATTATTATAAAAATGTTAACAATATAAATTAATAAATTGAATAGTGAATAATGGCATGGTAATAGTATATAATTATAATATAATAAGAATGCATGTAAAGATAATAAAAATATGCATGCGTGCTTGCAGGCAGAATACGTAAGGTAAGTGGATCTTACCTTAAATACCAAAACAATGTATTTCTAGCAAATAAACGTTTGATTTGATTTGATTGTGTGTTTAGTACAGAACACACACACATACCGAGCTTGTGCCCGCAGCTTGGCCCGCGTGGAGGTCGGAAGTTATCCCACAGGAACGTATTACCGGGACGAAAAGTATCCTATGTCCTAACCCGGGTCATGGTCTACCTGTGTCCCTAATTTCATCGAAATCCGTACTGCCGCTAAGGCGTGGAAAGGTAACAGAGTCTCTTTCTCATTTATGTGTAATGTCAGTATGGATAACGGTCGTTTCTCTTATACCTAACTTTACGCTTCTGTACGTTACGGGAATAGTCATAAAGAACTTCAAAGCGGTTTAAAACAGTGTTTATTGCTACTGAGCCACTAAAGACAATTAGTAGTTATTAGCTTATTTCCCTTACGACTCTCGCGGGCATAATTGGAGTAACCTCGACTTAAGCAGAGGCTAAAATGCAGACTGGCGAAAATATCGTACAGAGATCACTGCCCAGGGTGCGTCGGCCGTCATGTGGAGACATTTAGTTATTTGTATTTGGTTTAATAACACAATAGTCCTGCATCAAATGCGGGATGTCCTCAGGTACTCTTGCATAGTGCACTATGCAAGAGTACCTGAGGACATCCCGCATTTAGGATTATGTATGCATACAGGGATAACAGTCGGTTGGTGCCTCCTCATCATTTAAAATTGTTAAACTCACAGAGGCCCCCTTTGTGAGTTGGTTTCGGCCCCTTACATGCCTTCCAAAAGTCCGGGACCCGAGGGTCCCGAGATATGTCAAAGATATTATAATAATAATAAATCGTTTATTAACCCTATTTGGAAGATAAAATTATTGTTACAAGGGAAACATAATTTTAATATTTTTAACATATGGACTAATTTTACTTCTGTAAAACAAAGCATTTGAATGCTCTTTGCTAACAATAACAAATTGATATCACCAAACCGTCTCCCAACCGCGGTTATTCAATTGTACATAATTAGGTGTTGAAATATCAGTATTTTTGTTCGAAAATCATATTAAAATGTTTCAAAATTAATATAAAATTTTCCATAAAGTCCTATACCACGTATTTCGTTGACTAAGCTGTATGTACTTACACAATGTATAACTAAGGGTATGATCACAGTAAAACGGATTAGGAGAAACTGAACACGACGGGCACAAGTACCTACTAATAACTTGAGTGCAGGCTTCGGCTACTGCCTGCTAGTAGCCTCAGTTACGGCACCAACAGACGATCTGCTTGAAACCCTTGTATAGGAGGTAAGGGAAATGTATTGGTTAGCGGAGAAACTAACAACATCGGACGTAATAATTATATTCTTTATCCATCAGTCTAGTCGTGGGATTATGTGCAATAGGACGAGAAGAAAAATTATGTACATGTATAGATAAAACAAAGTCGGGTCAGTTACACCATTTAAGTGTAACTCAAGAACGGTTGGACGGATTTGATCTGAGATTTGTTGGAATTGTTACCGCCCGAATAGCAGAACATAAAAATTAAACTACTATGTTGGAATCGGCTTCCAGTCTCACGGGGTGCAGCTGAGTTCCAGTATTTATTTGGAGCGACTGCCTATCTGGCCTCCACGACCCATTTATTGGGTAATACGATACCCCTTGGTAAGATTGGTAGTCGTTACGGGTCGTCAGACCTTTGGGTTTCTGACGACCAGTAACGACTGTCAAAGAATCTCTACGAAGATCTACGAATGACAGCCGGGACCAAGGGCTTAACGTGTTTTACGAGGCACGGAGAGGTCTTGGTATGTAAATATGGTCACCCATCCACGGACCAACCGCGGCAAGCGTAGCTATTGCTATTGTGTGTATTTATAACCTTTTATACTATATTAATATATTTGTCGCAGCGTTTGTTCACAGGCAGCATTCTGTCTGGCGAGCACCTTATGCGAGGTCAGAACCGTTTTGATTACTACGTACAGTGAAATCTAATCTAATAACGTATGCAGTGAAGTGCACTAATTCTATGTAAACATTATATCAATTCAGTAATACTAGATTACTAAGGATATCGTCATTGATTTTATTTTATCGTGGTATTTTCAGTTAGTTTTTCAAGACAATTGCATTAAGCAACGCATTTTATTGTATTTATAACCGACAAAAAAAAGGACGAGGTTCTCAAGTCGACTCGTATTTTTAGGGTTCCGTCCCTCAATAGGAAAAAACGGAACTCTCATAGGATTACTCCGTTGTCCGTCTGTCTCAAGACCCTTTTTCTCAGGAACGCGTGGAGGTATTAAGTTAAAATTAATGTTAAATACGTAGGTCTATAGTTCCTTAAAGCTCTAAAAAAATCAAGCTTCTTAGTCAACGCAATAATAAAATACGGCCATTTATGTGACATATTTTGACACTCGCAAATAAATCAAAGCCTTATTAGGGATACTTCCCGTTGACCTAGAATCATGAAATTTGGCCAGAAACAAACAAAGCCTTACAGCACATGTAAAGGAAAAACCCTAAAAATTGTTAATTTGTTTGCCATTACAAACTTACATTTGCAGTTGGAGACTTCACCGTGACGTATGTGTTATACCGATGTGTGGAGAACATCTTTTAAAACTACAATGTTAACAGCTTCCGGCGCTGTAAACGAGACACAATAGAAGTTTTATTGTTATGACGGCTATAGTCGTATGACGCGCTTGAAAGTGTTAAATTTGTTTTTGGGATAAATTCATACCGACTACGGAACCGGTCAGTATGCGTAGTCCGACACGCATTTGGCGCCTAACTTTTTACAGAGTAGCCCCCTATTTTGATGATAATTTATTTATCGGATAAGTACCTCGATGTCGGTTCCATTTTAAATTCAAAAGAAAGAGCATCCCTCATGCGGATCACACACTACAACCGCCACGGAGTGCGGGAAACGGAGCCAAATTCCCCGCATGGAAATGTGTTTTTATCGAATTTGTATGTAAAAAATCGCCCCGTCGCGTGGTGCGTTGTAGTGTGTGATCCGCCTAAGGGTAGAAAAATAGAGGTTGATTGATTTTTCAGCTACGAAACTTTCACCTGTGAACTTATTTTGTTGAAACTCAGCACACATGTAGTATTTTTTGTTACCTATGACTCGTCGAAAATATTTGAATACTATAACTTGTTCGTACGACGGTACGCTCAGGAGTGGAGTTTTTCCGGTGTCTGTGTTTTCCGAAGAATGAATAGGCTACTTCTAGACAATGTGAATGCATAATTATATTATGATTAACTGCCGTGCCATGAGTGTGTTATCAGACAAAACACACGTTCAAAAACTGGCTTGACATGGATCAGGGTACCCTTAGTCTATACGAGTATACATAAAGTACGTCCTCGAGTGGCGATGCCTACAACAGTATAAACGCTATGCATAACATAACATCACGCCTGTATTACCCGAAGGGTCAGGCAAAGCATATAAAACTACCTTTTGGAAGGGGCGACTAGAATCAATTTTATTTTAATTTTATTTTTGTAAAAAGGTTCCTTTTATGTGCCTATTTGAAATAAATGATTTGACTTTGACTTTGAAAGGTGTATCTGCAGTACCTCCACATTTTGCCAGTTATCTTTATGTTCCATATAGCATGGGGCGAGCTAATTGCTACCAACCAAGTACAAACCCAGATTCCGGGCCGCACATACTTTCTGAGCAGTATAGGGATATGAGGAACAGGGTGTAAAGTTCACTCATCCTCCTAGAAAAGGAAGCATCCTTCGACCAGACGGGTGTTGTGTCTGGCGGGCAACTGCCCAACGATTGATCTTGCGAAATTGTATCTATGCTAACTGCGCGGTAAACTCTGCTTGCGAGATGCAAGATTTGCGAGACGTCAGTATGACGCGTTGTTCGCATGTGGCGTTGTAGATGTTGATACCGCTACAGCAGTAATTCCTGCTATTAACATGGTTGACCTGCAAATCTTTTTACTACTGAGTTATTATCGTATACCTTGTGCCGAGTTCACACGCGCGTATTGAAATATACGCCACTTCCCACATCGTTTTATAAATGTCAAGCCGTTGAGTTTCGTATTTCAATCTGGAGCACTTGTCACGGTTGGATGGTTGACTCCTGAGCCCCTTGTTGGCACGTGCTCACTTAGTCTTTCGAAGTGCCTTTCAGTTCTATGTGTATGAGGTTATTATTGAGTTTTTATTAAAAACAGAGGAATTTAAAGTCACGAAATATAAAAATATTTGACTAATACGGAATTTCTCTTCATAATTATCGAGAATTATAATTTTATGACAGGATTTTTTGCATCATGGTGTTAATTGTTAAAGTGGAGGTGCAAGGGGTCAAAATAAAAAGAAACCTAAAATGATAATAAATAAAATAAAATAAAATCTTTTTAATTCAGGCATTATTTTGCCCATAATATTGTTAGTAAGTACATACATTATAAACTATGTTAGACACATTACAAAAGAAATAAAAGGAAAATTCAGAATTATATACTTAGTAATTTTCCAAATAACATTGTTAGTGTTTTGGGCTGTCTGAGTAGTTTTAAAAAATTAAAAGAAAAACACTTTTTAAAAACAAGCTTTTATTATTTGGTAATAAAAATAACTAAATAGTTAAAAATAATTTAAACCTGATAAGAAAAATACCATTATATGTATACTTATAGGTACCTACTAAATAAAAGCGTGTTGCATTTTGATGGAAGATTAGAGAACATTTAGCATATTACCCCTTTATTATTTTTCTTTTGCAATCACAATGTTACACGATTTTACCTTCCAGCTCCATCATCAGACCCTGGTTACCATCTAGCACCACATTACTCGTCAAGACGAATCAAACGAGCCCAAACTCGATGGGTTTATGTCGTTTAATTACTGAGTTCCTATGGCCACCTTCCAGCTCCATCATCAGAACGTGGTTACCATCTAGCACCAAAGTTCTCGTCAAGACGAATCATACGAGCCCAAACTCGATGGGGTTGTGTCGTTTAATTACCGAGTTCCCATGGCCATCTTCCAGCTCCTTTATCAGACCCTGGTTACCATCTAGCACCAAAGTAGGTACTTGTCAAGACAAATCATACGAGCCCAAATTTGATGGGGTTGTGTCGTTTAACTACCGAGTTTCTATGACCACCTTCTGGTTCCATCATCAGATCAGCTCAATGTTATAATTTTACATTGTCGTCTAATTTACACATGCATGCAAAATTTCAGCTCAATCGGTAACCGGGAAGTGGATCAAATTGAACTTGCAAGATTTGATTACAGACACATAGGGACGGTTGAGACTAAATAAAAGCTTGTAAAATGTAAAAAAGAGCAATTTTTATATTTGCTTGTCATGCATGTCAAATATAAAAATGCTCTTTTTTACATTTTACAAGCTTTTATTACAGTCTGAAGTATTGACATCCTCCAACCGCTTTTTAACCTTTCTCCCATGTATTCTGTTGCCAAGGCCATACTCATTTAATTAGGTCCCCACAATTACGAACTTTTCACATGATACTTCCCACATGGCATGTTTCGGGGGCTGTGCGAAACATTTCTCATCTAAACTGCTCGACTGGGAAAACAGGATTTTCACACAACTTAGGACAATTGCCCTTGCATGTGGTTTATGTATTGTCGTAAAGGTTCATTAGAAAACCAGCGTCAGACATCAACCGTCTGGCATTCATGCTGAAATGGACCTCTTTGGCACAGCCGTGAGGCACAGACTGTTGTATTTAAAGCATTAAATTTGTATTTTTGTATTTCGTGTTATATGAATTGTTGCCAAATAAATGTTGTTCTTTAGCTCAGAAGTTGCTTCTTGTATACGTAGCCACTAGATTGAACCTAGGCACCTCAGTAAGAGGTTCTTCCACCCGACTGCCAGGGAGGGTCATGTTTATTGTGAAAATCTTTTCTTAATCTTCTGTTGAACCAGCTATATTTTTTTCAGTACTTACATAATTTGTTGCATATTCTGTTGCTTGTGATTTGCGACGTGCAAAATGTCACAAGTACGTATGGAATTTAAAAACGTGTGCAAAGCGATGCGGAGCAACATGGCGGTAGTTCAGGCGTCATTGTGGACGAATGGCTATTTTAATCAAACTATCTATCTATTCATATAGACTCCTCGAATGTTGATAGATAGTTTGATTTATTTATGACTGATCAAAACGCTAAGGCTCATCATCCACGAAGCTACTAAAAACTATGGTGTTGCCAATTTAAGTCACCAATGAGTAGCCAGAATGTTACAGGACTAGTATTTCAATGGCGTTATTCACCAGTTTGTGATTGATTGCGTCAATGAGTGCTGTGAAATTCTGCATAATCAGCCTATAATGTTCCACTGCTGGGAACAGGTCTCCCCTCGGTGAGAGGGACTGGGCTTTAATCAACCACGCGGGCCCTGTGCGGGTTGGTGTATGTCACATGTCTTCGATTTGTTTGGTACTAGGACATGCCGGTTTTCTTACGATGTTTTCCTTCACCGTTTTGAGAGCAGCGGTGATGGAATAAATTACACAGAGTAAAGCGCCTGCCTGGGTTCGAATCCACGACCTACAAATTATAAGTCGAGCCATAATCACTAGGCCATTACTGCTTTATAACATTATGAAGAGCTATCAATCAATATGTGTATATGTGACACACATAGACTTCTCCTAAGAAACGCCACAACACCCGGTTCTTCACTTTTTGCATCCTGTCGCAGATCCTTTGTAAAGTCATCCGTCCACCCAGATGGGATTGACGATACCTTTGCTGATATACGGTCTCCACTTGTGACCTCGTCTGTTTCAACGACCATCAGTCCTTTGTCAACTCAATATGAAAATATACAGTTTGGGTTCTCCACCCAAACTGTATATTTTCATATTGAGTTGTAGCCAATTTCTTAAGTGGTAGAGTGTACTTACTAAGAAAAGATTATTTTCACATGTGTCCCAAACGGATTTCACGTAGGATTAAAGTTTGTGTGCGTACCTACTTGAGTAGGAAATAAAACTTGCAGCTAGCTTTATCTGAATAAGTTTTTGTTAAAAGCTTAAATCGTATAGTAGAACCACTAGTTTCGATTTGTGGAAACTTGTCACTGGCAGTGTTCGGAACGCGTGCGAACCGAAGTGTAGTCGTGCGAAACATCTCGTTCAACCGTGACATATGTCCCACTTCGCTATATCATTCTAAAAATATTATTGTCTGTTACCAGTATACCTTCTGTGATTGCCCTGAAAATGAAATTCACGTAACTATCGAGTACGACTTTATTTGTGTTCGAACCTAAGTTACGTATAATTTGTAAGTTAATAAGAAACATCAAGATTAACGTTGACAGAGAACAACGTAAAGAGAACCGGACTAAGGTAAGTACAGTCCGCATGTCAGGGGTAACCTAACCCGTGTAAGCTGGCCTGTTGTTCTATTGATACCCCGTCACTATGCGAGGCCCGCCATAGATCAAGTGTTACCACTTATGTGTGTCGACTGTACCTCTGATGGTAAAAAACCGGCTCCCCGCACTGGGCAATGTTACTTAATTTGCTGTACAGAATGCGTAGTTGACGGCTATGTGATGGGTCTTTTTACACCATGTATTAAAAATATACCTTAATATTTATCTGCTACAAACCTCGCTATTGTCGCCCCATTGACGTTGTAAGCGACAATGGCTCGGGGTGCGGATATCCGCTCGGAAGGGCGCGGGTTCGAGTTGGACTCCATTGAACTACTGAACCCTTTCATCACAATCATGCTAATGTAAAAGTAATGGATATTTATTACTTATTTTGTGTTTATCAGCTTAAGTGACAGTACGTTTACCTACCTTGTGACTTTGTGACCATTTGGCTACGTTCGATAAAGGAAACACAACACGATGTGGTAGCAAGCTAGGTGTATAATACGCTGAAACGGTAGGGGAAAAACGTGATTTTGAATGCGTTAGAGCTTTTCTTCTTTTTTAACTATTGTGGACTGATGATGAGAGGCTGGGAAGAGGGGCTTGTGTAAGTAGTAACAGCCTCACGGGTCGTTCGATCAGGTTAAGCTACGTTTGTCGCGGTTGGTCCGTGGATGGGTGACCATCTTTACATACCAAGAACCCTCCGTGCTTCGGAAAGCACGTTAAGCCGTTGATCCCGACTGTCATTCGTGGATCTTTGACAGTCTCGTTACGGGTAGTCAGAAGTCTGACAACCAGTCTTACCAAGAGGTATCGTATTACCCAGTAACTGCGTTGTGGATGTCAGGTAGGCAGTTGCTCCATGTAAAATACTAGTACTCAGCTGCATCAGGTTAGACTGGAAGCCGACCCCAATATAGATGGGAAAAGGCTCGGCAGATGATGGTGTTAACTGATGATGATTTGTCAAGGAAGTGCAGCCATCTATTGACAATTATCATTGATCCGTCGGATTCAAAAGTAGTAAATAAATCATTAATTATCCAGTCTCCTTCTTCAAACATAATGTAACTACATATCTTCCTTCAAGCTCATTTCCCTTGTAACACCCAACCGCGGGCCCCGGTCCTACGCTACGCATTCTGGCCATGCCAACCGGTGACTAAGTGCAGTCACTCGCAATTTATGTGCTCCCTTGGACATGAGGCCGTGGTCCTAACTGAGGCCATTAATTTAAGGCCAATTGTTATATTGATGTATTTTATGAGGGCTTAATGCATCTGGAACGACATTGTCTTGTGTGCAAAATAGAATGGATCTATAAAAGGCATTATAACGACTCGTTTCGGTTATAACAGAGGTAAATATGAATAACTGTTGGGAAAACCGTCTTTGCCGTATTAGGATTCATAGAAAATGAAGCTCGACGATGAAATTTACTTTTTACACCAATTCTCTTCTAAATACCTACGTCATATTTTTTTTTGTGGCGATTCTACTTCAACCGGGCATAAATCCGGACTCCGGGCTGCTAGGTACTTAGAAATTCCTAATAGAAAAATCCAACAAAGGAATCGATCCTGGGAATCGAACCAAGCAGCTCGGCAGTAACGCTTGCTACCACTAAACCACCGATGCAGTTTCATTTCTTGATTTGCCTTAATAAAATCAAGTTATTACGTATATATTCCGTATATATTTTTTTGTTTTTGTTACTTACCTATTTGTAATTTATAATGTAAGGGAAGAGCGGAGCCTTCAACTACAGGCATTGCTATGCCTAAATGGAGACTCCTCGACATGCAATGTAAGCCAAAATGATATGAAATAAACTTATTTTATTTTTTTAATTTTTTTTTATTCCCTTTAATAGAACTTTTTTCAAATTGTCCAGCGCCATGAAAAAAGATAACAAAGGTTTTAAAAGCTGAGATTTTCTCACACAGATTACATACCTACCATTTCCAACTTTTACCTAAAAACAAGACACATACTCCATTACACCGTGTGATAATAAATTGTTAACTTTGCCAACGAACGGACAATAATTCATAAATGCTTTTGAGAATCTTGCCAAGAGAGCTCGTTCTTTTTCAATACTGACGACTTGGCTGCGTACGTACCTGCATAGTGCCAAGGTCCTGGATCATTAATTTATTGGTGGACTTGAAATTATAAAATACTAGCAGCACTCCGCGGTTCCACCCGCATAAGTTTCGATAGCGTGGGAATATCGGGATAACAAGTATCTTTGTGCTAATCGGTTATAAACTATCTGTGTGCCAAATTTCATCCAAATCTGTTTAGTCGTTTTTGCGTGAAAGAGTAACAAACATCCATACAAACTTTCGCGCTTATAATATTAGTAGGATTTGTTATTTAATAAATATCTACATAGAAAATATCTTGAATTCATTAATTCACTAATAGACTATGCACAGCCTAAACCGCTAGGTCCAGAAAATGACGAGTACTTTATTTAGCAAAAGTGAGCACTAAGAAAGGATTTTTGAAAATTCGTCCTAAAGGGGTTAAACATACGGATGGAAGTTTGTATGGAAATTCGTCATTTTCCCGATTGGAAATCCCATACGGTTTGTTCAGTCGTAAAAAATGTGGTAATCTTAACAGAAAGTTTAAATTAATCGTATGTAGGTACGAATGAAAGAAAAAGACATTTCTTTTCTGCAATCGAGTACTCGTAAGTGATAGTAGTGAATACTATTCCATAGTCATAAACTGAGCTTACTTAAAACATCATCCAGTAAACTGTCTCACCACACTGAAATACATTGATTGTATTGATCACTATCACGCTGAGTGCATTGTGTCTTGATTCTTTACATGATATTCTTATAATTTGTAGTAGTATGGCTATACGACAGATTGTAAACCATCACCATCTTTACATGTTATAATCTGTTATAATTTTAAATCTAGTGTAGGTATATGAGATTAAATTTTAAGATATTTTTTTATCACTTGTTATTATATTGTGTTTTGTTTGTTAATGTTGTTATTTTCTTGTGTTTACATTTTTTAAAATTGTATTTTACCTAAGCTACGTAGGTAGGTATGTGTGTTACTTTTTTGTTTGTAAATTGCTCTGTACAACGCCTCGGGATTCAATTCTGTAAAGTTGTGTATGTAGTGTTAAATAAATAAATATATATGTCGGAGATGTTGAGGGATTCTTATCCGAAATTCCATCGGTGTCCGTCAGGGTGCACGTGGTTGGGTAGAATCAGTGCGCACACCCGGCGCGGTCGAGCTCTGGGTGTCCAATGTGACATGTCGCTAACACACTAGTCTCACCATGACATCTGACCGATGTCAAACGCCACACGCGACAAGACATTGACAACCCCGACTCGAACTACTGACTCAATGACAACTGTTTTCGATTTGATTAATCGAGTAAGGTATCTTAAACGCTAATAGATGGCGCTACTAGTACGTAATCAAACCTTTTACTTCACTCCTCCGACATATATATACATATACATATGTATATTAAATATAAGTTCCAAATGACTTCATATTACAAAAAAAAAACTCATTTTTTCCGTGATTACTATTCCCATCCTATGCATAACCCCACTCAAGTTTAGGACGATCAACAATTCCCGTTCACACGCCATCGACTCAACTAAACTGTCGTTTTGCCGACAGTTGTCCCAAATTAACTCGATGAATCAGTTTAGTCGTGAACGCGGCCCGAATACCAATACTCGAATAAAGCGATGTAAAGCGATGGACGTAGTGCGGCCGGAAGCTTTAGTGCTGTAAAGTTAAGCTAACACTATGGCTGAATATTAACATCTTTCGATGATGTTATTGCTACGTGAAGTATCTGATGAAGAGATCTTTTATACTGAAATAGAATGTAGATATATCAATATTGATCAGTTTCTGGATAAATAGGATGCTGGACTTGTATTTTGGGTTATCCATTTTTATCCTGGGTAGTTAGTACTGTTTCATTTCTTGTCATATGGTCAATTTGGTCTCTACAAAAGAAGTAGATTCCATTTGGATAACTTGTCCAAAACAAATGAATATCGAAATGTTCGTTAGTTTTTAAGAATACCTTGAACAAAAGTTTGCTTTAAAACAAATAACCATCAGCATGTTCATTTGTTTTGCTGCAAACGTGGAAAACGTTGATCCCATAAAAAGGATCACAAATATGCACTATCCTACAATATTTGTCGCAAAACTAGAACCAATAAAACTAGGAACAGCTACAAAATCGCACTAACACCGAATAGTCTGAGCGTTCACTTGACGTAAAGTTCGTTACTTAGGCACTCGCTGTGCGGCGGCAAATAGCTTCGAGTGGTCAACTATTTGTTAACACACTACATACTGCTAACTGCTAGTACCAGTGGTTTCACTTCAGGGCTAAGAGATCACTTCGTTTTTGCCACATCGGTCGATCCTGTGATTTTTGCATCTAGCGAATTTTGTCAATACAAGTTATGGATCGTTAGGTAAGAATGGTAACAGATTCTCTAGTTCACATCTATACATCTGTCTGTCTGTCTGACCACATTGTTCTTCTAAACTACATACGTAACGGATTTTGATGCGTACTTCACTATATGAGAGCAGTGGTGGCCCAGTGGTAACGGTCGCGGCTTACAAGTTGTAGGTCGTAGGTTCGAACCCGGATAGGCACTTTACTTTGTGTAAATTATTTCATCACCACTGTTCTCAAAACGGTGAAGGTAAACATCATGAGGTAACAGACATGAACCAACAGTTCGAAGACATGTAAAATCTACCAACCCGCACTGGGCCCGCGTGGTGGATTACGGCCCACTCCCTCTCACAGAGAGGAAGCCTGTGTCCCAGCAGTGCGAACGTTATAGGCTAATGTTACCCTGTCCACTCAAATTCCTGCTAATTCTCAAAGCTATCATGCATCCTCAACTATCAAATATCACAGGAACGGTTTCAACAAAACCGGGACCGGTTCAATAGAAGTGATTCTGATATCTGCTGGAATTCCAATATTTGCTCAGATATTACGGGACTCTCATCGGACGCTGCCGTGTACTCGGTAAATGTCTGCAGCTATTAATACTTCAGCTTACAATAGTTTTAATACCGGATTAGGAAGCAGTGGTGTGTGCTTAAAGTACTCTGACGCTTCGTTTTCACACATAAATAAATTGTGACGCTAGGATTCAACAAAAGTTTTGATTAGTTTGTGGTATTATAAGTGAAAACTTTTTAGACGCACTTTGCGCTCTCCCCTGAACCGTCACGTTCCGACAACGCAATTAAAAAAGATACGGCCATTTATGCGACATATTTTGACCCTCGCAAATAAATTAAAAACTATAGGGTACTTCCCGTTGACCTATGCATCATGAAAGGCAAGTAGTAAGGTCTTACAGCACAAGTCGAGGAAAAACTCAGAAAACCGTTAATTTGTAATTTTAACACATTTTTTGTTTTGCGGTTACTATCTTACATTTGCAGTCTGTTGGAGAATTGACCTTGATGTATGGGAGAACATGGTTTTCAACTACAAAGTTAAGTTTGTTTTTGGGATTTTATTCCAACTACGGAAACCTTCATTGTGCGTGGTCCGACTCGCACTTGACCGTTTTTTTTACTGAATAGAGCTACTTCCACAGCTTGTTATTAAGTTTAAGCAATATTTTAAACCTCCAACAATGCTTGGGCTAATCGGTGAAAATTAGACAATTTGACTTTTTCTAACTCCTTTATAAATGCTTGTACCTAATAAAATTAGGCATGTTTTGCAATATTTTATAAATCTAAGTATAATATTAATCTAATAGACAGTGCCATCATTCAAAACAAACTGACTTGAACGGTAATTTTCAGTTTTTCATTTCCGATATCTGCTATTCGATTATCACTCGTCGACCTCAATTCCAATCCTTAGCTTGCTTTTTGTTTTTACTAAATTTTTGTACAAGTTATTTCTAGTTTTCATTTTATTGGAATTGGTGTTCATTCCTTGTAAACAGTAAGAAACAATATTGCCAGGAATTCTAGCGGCACGCGTCGTCATTATAAAAAAGATTTACTGTTACTTTAATGGCAAAATTATTTTATGAAACGTTTTGAGGCAAATAAATTCTCAGGCGGAATAGATACCCTCGAAAACAATGAAAACGACACCAATGGGGAAAACTTTTAACATTTTCTCAACCGCCATCTTGGATTTTCATTTTGACCTCACTATTTAATTGGATTCAGTACCTTCAAAAATCCTGAAAACTATCTCACTCGCAAAAAAATAAAGAAAGTGCATGGAGGCACTTCTATAACTTATTTTCGTTACGTGACGATTTCTACCAGTTTCCTCCTACCGCAAGCCACGTTAAAGAACTTCGTTTAAAAAAATCTCAAAAGTAACATATCTACCTATTGACATGTAAAATCCTCTATTGATATTACTAAAACAAAACCTACCCTTTAACCATCCTATGACTTAGACGGGTCGATGGGAATCTCATGTATTAACACCCATTCAGCCGTTAGTATACTTCAAGGATATAAAGAATCCCACTTACAAAGACACATATAATCGCCTGAAAAACATACCCTGAGGGCATTTCTCGTAATTTTAAGAATGTTCACAGTCAGATCTCAGTCTCAATCTGTCACAAATACCTCTAATTTTCCAAAATTTTTGACAAGTTTTTGACATTGACAGTCGCTGAGATGAGATTGCGTCTAGATTTTGAACGTTTTTAATTACCAGAATTGGCTTTCTGTTTGCTGTTGCGTGTAAAAATGTTATGAAACTCAGGAAGTCCAAAATAACTAACTTACACATTAAACTGACACGAATAACAAACGAAAACAAACAGTACCCAGCACCAACTCACTATGGAGGCGACGGGTTCAACAATAAATTCAACATGTGCAATTTACCTGCGCTCCTGTTTACTTTAGATTTATAAGAGCATTTCTCATGCAAATGCATTGGGACTCCCCAAATGAATGTACGTTTCATTAAAACTTTGTCTGGGTGACCGCAGACAAGCCACTAATTTGCGCCTTGTTATACGTGCATTAGACGAATAAGTATTTAATCCGAGGATTTGGATGTCTTTGTTCTGTCCTTTGAGGACTTGAGCTGCTGTAATGTTGTGTCTGGAATATTCGTTAGGCTCATTGTGTGTCTTAGAGTTCTATGTTCTATAGGCTGTAAACTGTTAAACCCTTTGTATCACCCTGTGTATAAATGTTCTATTCTATTCTAAGTCACAGAAATAATGATGATCGTTCGATTTGACTGCAAATTCTGTTGATTGTCAGGGTTTTCTGCTAGATGGAGTACTACCTACCTAATACAATAACACACACACTCTAAACACATACACAAACTACATCCATATTATACCAGCTTAGGAATATTATTATTATTATATACTAATATTTATATGGTGTACATAATAAAGAGTATTCTATTCTAAACTGTCAGTTATTCTTTTTGTAAAAGTACTCTAAAGGCTAATTTTTCAATCGACATACAATTTTTATTCGTGGAATAAAATTTACGACTGACAGTTTTTGTTTTTAAGAACTGTCAAAAATTCAAAATTATTGCTCGAATAAAACTATCTGGTGTTGGAAAAATCAGCCCTTAATAAAAATAAGAATCAAATAAATCCCATTTGTTTCCCATTTAACATGAAATAGTTTCAGCTGACTTACTCCGTCGTACTCGTACCAAACGCAGGTATAGGTACGTTTGAGCGCCAAGATCGAGTATCCAGCAAATTGTGGGGCTATTAGTAACTAGAGTTTCATCTGCTCATGTTTGTTAGCTGCGCCCTATGCAATTATGTTTCATAATTATTATATACGAAACAAAGCCCTCCTTTCAGGCTCCACCACTGCAGGGTAAAGAGGGCACTAGATACTAATTACTGACATAATTCACCATGACAATTTTGGTGTTTAACTTTAACTGTGTTATTTTTTTTTCAAGATTATAAGTATCCATTCTCAGCATACGCGTAGGGATTCTAAAATCTCCAATGGAACGTTACCATCAGTGGCCTACGAATTAATATAAAGGAGTATACGTACTTAGCCTTAGAGACAAATGAAGAATATCAAGCACAAGCTACAGCCCAGCTCTGCCTAAACCAACCTAAACCATAGGCCTAAAACTATATACTCCTGATGACATCCAGCGCCCTTATATAACTCTACATCATATCTAAGCACGTAGCACAGAGTCCACACCAACTTGTAAGGATATCATCTACAAGAGAAAGCCTCTAATAAATTATAACACGGTGTACTTAATGTATGAACTCGCGCGACCTGTGAGTTATGCGCTGCGTTTATAATTGCTGTCGCTGGATGCAGCGGCTAATATATCAGGTAGAGGTAGCATGTGTTTTGAAGATGCTGTTTTTTCAATTTTTGTGATTTCGTTGAAACGCCAACATTGTTGGTCAGTTTCTACCACGTTCACACTGATGACTTCAACACTTGTATTTTTTCGGATTGTGACTTTTGACGAATCTTTTCATTTCGTTTATTCTAATGTCTATGATCGTTCTCGACATACTCAAGAATCGAGAGAAAAACCTTCGTTTTTGACTAGTATCCAAAAACTAAGGATGTTTTCTCGATTCTAAAAAAGTATTTCGCAAAGGCAATAATTTTGTTTAAAATTGGTGTCGTTGAAACTTCCAAAATTGTATGAAACTCTTTAGACAAATAATATTCTAGAAGCATCCTATTTCTCAGCATTTGACACTTGGAATAATTGCATGCACCCGTCACCGACGTTTGGGGGCAAATATGGCGTGAAATGCACCGCGCGTTCGCGACCTCAGCAACTTTTCCAATATACCGAGGTACGTCAATGTCGCAGATCATAGAATGTATAAGGAGACATGCCAAGGAATGTACGCTTGTTGGCTAAACATGCTCAAAATGTACCTATTTAAAAAGATGGGTAGGCTTCTTGTTACTACACCCTTGACTTCACATTAGGATTGCCTACCAGCATCTGCTGCCGGGTACGCATGCGGGCAGCGCTCAAGCTCAAACTCTGTATTTATTTTAATAATACTTTTTACGTGAACTTAGAGAACTGTAATGTAAGATCTTTAAAAGTAAATATTTATCACGCAAATCACAATTATTACACTTCTACAAACCATCCAAGGCGTGTTAAGTGACATGTTTACACGAAATTTACAAATTATTCATTATTATTAATAGGACGTCCGTAACCGCATGCGGGCAGTGAAATCCCACCCATCTATCCCAACTCTTCACCACCCTTGGTTGTCTGGTAGAGAATGCCTAAGGCATTAAGTCCGCCTTTGTACCTTTTTGTGAGAAAAAATGAAATAAATACAATGTACCGTGGCTTTATCCTCTTATTGGCCCAAAAATTACTTAGTTTACATTCGTATGAGTAATATCAGGCGTAGAATTTAATAACATATCCATAATTTCTATAATCTTTGTTGAATGTAATGCAATATTGCGGCCGCCAAACTATTACAGGCCCCGCGGGAGCCTCAATATTTTCAATTATCTTTGGCAGCGAATTGACTGGATGGCTGTCGGATTGTGTTCAGAATTGTTAGAAAACTGTCCAATGAGCGTTATTGTTTTTGAAATTATTGAAAAGTGATAGGTATGTTGAGACGCTTTGTATTTACAGACATTGATAGATATTAGGTATGTTCGAATAACTATAACCCAGTGACTGTAAGCTACACGCTCAAGTGAAACGCGTCTTGTGATAGCTACCTAGTAGTTTAGAGCGTGCCACGTATTTCGTGACGTACAGACGCGACTTGCGGAGCGACGGAAACAGGGGCAACGCGCGTGTTGCTTGACGGACTTCGCTTCGCTCGAGGCCGTGAACGGCCGAAGAATGCTTTATACATACTAATATTATAAATTCGAAAGTAACTCTGTCTTTTCACACCTAAATCACTGAACGGATTGCGATACAATTTGGCAAGGAAAGCAGCCTAGGGAAAGGACATAAGCTACATTTTGTCCCGGTCGCATGGTCCGTGGAATAATTTCTGACATCCACCCTGGCACAGCAAAATCAACAGTCATTTATTCAAACTAAGCCTAGTTTAAATAAATGACTGTTGATTTTGTTTTTTTGAAAAGTGCTAGTTCACAGCCGAGAATTAGCACTTTTTGAACGTCAAATTTACACAAGACAGTCCCCCACAACGCCTGACCTTCAACACTTCCTAGTGCTATCGCTGGGAAGAAGAAGTGGCGCAACAAACTGTCCAGCAGCAACTGTCTGTGAAAGTTGGAAGAACTTTATAATAATTATACAATCTAGAAGCCGCGGACAGAAGCTAGTGAGCAATAAACTCAGTACAAATCTTACCCAGGGCACTTTTCAGAGCCATCGGGCTAGCAAATTGGAGTCATCGACACATGGAAGAAGGAAATTCACTCACACTCCGACAGCCATGTAAATCCTCCTGAGGAAGTCTGAGATTATACTCGTATACCAGTTTGACCCACGGTTGTCCATATGCCTCATCGACTGATATTTCGGGTGCCTATGCCTTGTGCTGTGAAGCGTGGTTGAGATTTACATACATACCGACATACTTTTTTCACGTCGTTTTTATTGGCATAGCCAGAAAATGATTCGTGATTCTTGCTACTCGTATTAGGATACTAATACTGACAAACCGTTTTGCTTCATAATTTCAGATTTAATTTAATATAATAGAAAAGAAAACTCACTATTTGAGTAAATCTAAAACAAAGCAAAAACATTTTCAACACATTAAGATATTTTTTTCGAATCATAACAAATTCTATCTCAGCCTTGTATTCAGCTTTCAATGAATAAACAACGTTTTTAAAAGAAAACAAAAAGGTAAAACAAAGATTTTCGTTCAACTTAAATCCAAATTTTAAGATAGACATGAATAATTTAAACTGTAATGGAAAATGTATCTAAATGCAAAATTATGTAAAGTTTGTGCGAAACGTGTGTTTTTTAAGATCTGAAAATAAAAGCTTATTTCAATTTATAAACTATTTGATTTTAAGTGGATATTTTTTTGGGCAGATGATACGTTTAGCGGTCAAAGTGGATTTGTAGCATGGGTTAGTCACTTACAAACACATTATGGTATTGCATGAAAAATAGATTTACCTAGCCGCTGCAGCTTCGGCAGTTTTGACTGTCAATTGCCTGCCTTAGGATCATTATTCAGTACTATCTCATAGATTCGACTTTCATCCTGTGTTTGTCCATTTTTGAGCAGACGACCTATATGCTAATGTTACTTACAGTAACATGAGCAAGGAAATCTGTATAAATCCTTATGAGAATAAGTTATAACATTTTTACCTATAGGTTAGTGTTCCAATAAGGCCATCACCACGCTCGTACTTCCTATTTGAGTTTCCTAGGTATGATTTCGTTGCTGTAAGTCAGCTATAAGTCTCAGGTATCAAAGGCTAGCTCGGAAAGAAAAGGTAGCCAGTGCGTGCCAGGTTTAAAAACCGCAGCTCCATAATCTGGTTTTTTTTTTTTGCACAATTTATTATCTTAAGTACTTATATATATATTTTTTTTTTACTGACAATGGGCTCACTCTTGACCTCAATCCAGCCCAGAGGCAGGGATGAGAGATGAGATCTACGGTGGAACGAGCTTGCCCAGAAGAAGCCTATTCACTCTCGCCTTGAAGAGATTCGGATTGTATGAACTCGGGAATGCAGACGCAGGCAGACGACTCCTCCTCCGCCTCCATAATGTTGACATAACAATATATAAGGCCACCAGTAACAGTCACAATACCCCCTGTACTAGTAGATACTGTATTACAGTACGGTGTTATTCCTCATTCTTGAGGAACTTGTTACTGACCCGTAGAGTAACAAACGAGTGAGAACTTAAGTTTATAGGTTAATATAGGCTCCAGAAAATCTATACTTATAATAAGAATGTAAAAAAGTTGTGTCTGTACATTGAATATATTTAAAAAAGAATAATTGAGGGGGTTTAAGAAACAGTAATAGAACACGAATCTAATAAAAAAAGTCTGTCTGTTTGTCTGTTTGTACACGCTAATCTCCGAAACTACTGGACGGATTTGAATGAAACTTTTTTTGTTAACTAGCTATTAAGCCTGGGCAACATATAGACTATAATTGATTTTGGAAACTGGAACACCTGATGCAGAACCGCAACAGACCAGCTAAACTATAAGAGTTACATAAATGGCGCCTTAGAAAAAAATGTTGTGTCTGATGAGCATTTTCTGTTTAGAGAATAAAATTGAAGATCCGGAACACCTGATGTGGAACTCTTAGAGCACAGCTAAACTATAATATATATAGATTTGACATCTTAGCAAAAGTTATTTAGTCTGATGAGTATTTTCTACTGCGAGAATAAAACTCGAAGATCGGAACACCTGATGTGGAACTCTAAGAGCATAGCTAAACCATAACATATATAGGAATGACATCTTTGCAAAATTTGTTTAGTCTGATGAATATTTTCTGCTGGGAGAATAAAATTCGAAGATTGAAACATCTGATGTGGAACTCGGAGAGCACAGCTAAAATATGGCATATACAGACATGACATTTTAATAAAATTTGTTTGGTCTGATGAGTATTTTCCGCCGAGATAATAAAAATCAAGGATCAGGAACATTTGATGTGGAAATCAGTTTATACTAATATATTAACATAAGCTAGGAGTACCTCCACGCAGTGAAGGCGGTAACAGTTTGGGCCTTCTTTTCGATGACGATGGTAAATTCATTGAAAACTTGGCTTCACTGGCTAAATCATAATATAATAGATATGCCTTCGGGCTTATGTTATTTGAGTGTTTAATTTCCTTTTCCATTTATCTTCGTGACACGGTAGCCTACCCGGTAATGCAGGGGAGCAGTCACTTAGATCTTAATTGCAAAGTTATTAAAGTACATTAATAACCATAACCATGCCACAAAAGAGGTCAAATCTTTCGCAATGTTCGAAATTTAAAGATCATTAGATCCCAAGAATCGAATGAAGAACGCCAGGCAAGACTTGATGCTGTTCGACAACATCAGGCTGTATCTCGCCCAGCGGAAACTTCTTCGGATCGTGAAGCACGACTTAACGCTGATCGTGAGCGTCATGCATCGTCTCGCGTTTCTGACACTTTCACACAAAGAGAATCACGCCTGCGTTCTCAGCGTATTTACGCATCTACATCTAGGTCTCTAGAGACCAGTGAGGATCGTGATGCGCGACTGATCGCTGATCGTGATCGTCATGCATTGTCTCGCGAGTCGGAAACGTTAACGGAAAGAGAATCACGCTTGAGTTCTCAGCGTATTCTCACGTCGACTTCTAGGTCGTTAGAGATCAGTGATGAACGTGAAGTGCGACTGGCCGCTGATTGTGATCGCCATGCATTGTCTCTCGAATCAGAAACGTTCACAGAAAAAGCATCACGCTTGAGTTCTCAGCGCATTCGCACGTTGACTTTTAGATCTCTGGAGACCAGTGAAGAACGTGATGCGCGACTTACGGCTGATCGTGATCGTCATGCATTGTCTCGCGAGTCGGAAACATTCACGGAAAGCGAATCATGCTTGAGTTCCCAGCGTATCCGCACATCCACTTATAGGTCTCTAGAAACCAGTGAAGAACGTGATGCGCGACTTACGGCTGATCGTGATCGTCATGCATTGTCTCGCGAGTCGGAAACATTCACGGAAAGCGAATCACCCTTGAGTTCCCAGCATATCCGTACATCCACTTATAGGTCTCTAGAAACCAGTTAAGACCGTGATGCGCGACTTACGGCTGATCGTGATCGTCATGCATTGTCTCGCGATTGAAGACAGACACTGAAAGCTGCTGGTGTTGATTTGAGAACCGGCTGTTTTTCTCATGGCCAACTTTATGTTGCTTTCTCAAGGGTTAGCCTTCCGGGTTTTATATTCTGGCACCCGACGGAAAAACCAACAATATAGTTTATAAAGATTTTTTTTAGAATAGTTATGTTAACTAATTGATATTAATTTCGCTTCATAATTTCGGAATGAAAATAATTCTACCTTTTTATTTTAATGAAGTTCCTACCTATTGTCTACAACACTCAATCTAAGGTATACCAAACAAAACCGATGAAGGATTTCGATTAAGTAACGCACAGTTCAAACTCTTGCCGAAATTCCTATCGGAACGAGAAAGGGACTGGATCCGCGTACGAAGTCGCGGGCAGAAGCTAGTATTATTATAATTATATTAAAAGCTTTAAAATATAAACGGTA